>OV277870.1:14682292-15282292 GCA_922989275.2 Gari tellinella
ATGTTGTCGTAAGTCAGATTTTAAAAGTCTTAATATTTATTTATTTCTCTATCTAATCCTGTCTTATGACATCTCTTTGGAATCGTCTTGAAAAGACGATTCCAAAAAGATGTCACAAGACAGGATTAGATAGAGAAATTAGAAATTAAATGTATTTGAAAGATTTGACTTACGATCGTTTTTGTCGTACGAAGTTTTATGAAACGGGCCCTTGGAATCAAGCAGATGACGCCATTGCAATGAAAGTGCTGAATGGTTGTTTTCTTTCATTCTTTTCCAGGTTTTAACGTGGAGCAGCTACAATATAAGAACATCAGTTTTACAGCCTGGGACATCGGCGCCAGGGACAAAATGGTGTGTACCGTTAGGAAAAACGCCTTGCCCTACTAGAAAAACATTGATCCCTACAGCTTTTACACTTCCCCTTTTCAAACAGTGTACCCGTAGAGAGTACTCAATTTAAGTCATATGCAAACAGTCAGTATATACCCAGATCAGAATGCTTCTGTGAGAGTCCGCTGATCAGGACCTGCACGGATTGTTAGATTACAGTACAATTAGACCTCGAACCGTCTGGTTTCTTTTTGTTATACTAAATGTAGTACAGGTATCTAAATTTCGTTATATCAAGGCCATTTTGCTATACGCTTATTAGAGACATGGAATAAAACATTTTTTGTTATAAACTAGTATCCAATATTTCGTGATATCCAATTTCGTTATAAGATAACTTCACATTATATTTATTATAAAACCAACTATTTTCGTTGTAGACGATGGACTGTGCTCTTGCAACGATGTATTGGCATTTCTTTTATCATAAATGGGGTCAATGTAAAAATAAAGTAGGCTGGAGTGACATGTCCCTGTTTTAGTATATGACTCTGTCAAAATCATGATAGTTTTCTTACCATAACACACGATCCCCTGTTTTTCTACATCTTGCAGTGGTGCATGAATAAATCTTTAGAGAAAATATAGAGTGGCACCTGACTAGGGTACAAAAGTAGACATTTTCTACCTTGAAAATGACACGACTTTTATTAATTACAGTAAAACCTTTCTATTACGACCGCTAAAAAAAGGCTAATTGGTTGAATAAATCACAGGTGACAGCTTAAAGCAATGTGAGAGTAAAACAGAAAGCTCCTTTAGGAGCTTTCTGTTTTACTCTCACATTGCTTTAAGTAGTCCCCTTACTTAAGAAAAAAAAAAATCAAAATACATTTTTGGTCGTAAGTGGGGTTTTACTACATATATATGAGCGCTTCATTGGTGTTCCGTACTCTTTGTTTTCCAGAGGCCTCTATTCAGACACTACTACAAAGGTACAGATGCAGTTGTTATCGTGGTGGACTCGTCCGATAGGGAACGACTAGACGAGCTTTACTGTGATGTGCTTAAACCAGCGTTAAACGCCGAAGAACTGGCAAATAGTGTCTTCCTGTTTCTGGTCAACAAAAAGGACCTACCTGATACAATGGATAGAGACGAAGTGGAGGCCAAGTTGAACTTAAAGGCCATGAAGCACATATGGCGTGAGTGCATCACTGTGCCTGTCTGTCCATCTTTCCATCTATTTGTCCGTGTGTTTGTATGTTGTTGTTTTTTTCTGTATGTCCGGGATCATAAAACGATACTTGTCGGTTAGTGTTTTTCACTTATTTTGCTAGTTAATTGGCAAAATAATGTTTTGCCAATTAACTAGCAAAATAAGTGAAAAACATTAACCTGAAATTTATCACTGAGTATATTACTGTATCTGTCTATCTGTCCGTACGTCTGTGTGTCTGTCTGTCCGTCTGTCCGGGCTCGTTAACCGACCCTTATGTTGCGAAATACATAAGTGAAAATTATAAACCTGGTCATGTCTTGTTTCATTATCCTGGCCGTTTATTTTGACACTTACCTGGTCATCAGTGGGAACAGTGTTAGGAGAAGCTTTTAAACTATTCTACAGCGCCCCCTCTCTACAACGACACCCAATGGGAGACAAAAGGTGTGTGCGTTGTTCGGAGGGGTCGTTATAAGGAGGGACATTGGCTACATTGACAAACAGCTTGAATCCAGATCAGACGCCGCGTAACGCGGCGTCTGATCCGGATTCAATCTGCTTGTCACTCTTCATTAAGGTTGGTTTTTTTTTCAGTCAAAATGTCCATTTTGTAACTTTGAGGAAAAAAAACAGACTTTAAGCAGAAGACATTGTGCACAGCCGTTAATAGGTTAGACATAGATGTCCTGTTTAGGAAACTGAGACAAGGGTCGTTGTGAGGAGGGGATCGTTGTTTGGAGGGCCGTTGTAGGGAGGGAACACTGTATTCTATTGCAACGTTAAAGCAACGAAAAATGTCGGCTGTTTGGTAGGCCAACAACGCGTTTATTGGATACAATGTACTCATTCTCATTGTCCTTATTCAATTAATTTCGTCTTTACGCATGTTGTAGATCTACTATATTTTCCTTTGCAGATATTGTAGAAACGAGTGCCGTGCGAGGTGATGGTCTTACGGACAGTTTAGACTGGCTCGCAGCGCAGCTCGGAACCAGTCAACCCCGGAAGTCACAAAACCCAATGGTTGCCATAGGAACGCAAAAGCCTAAAGTTCTTCATGGTCGTTTGTCGGGTTCCTCAGATAAGATTCATCAAAAAGACTATTGTAACAGAGCCTATAGTGCCTTCCGCTGCTTTTTTATTCGGCCTAGCAGTGTTCCACCAGATATCCAAGACTGATTATACCCGAACGATAATCCAACTCGTAGAACGCCATTTTGAATCACGTGATATGTAAATGTTGTCCCCACAATTACCCAAACAGCCTTAATACAGACATACCGGTACTTCCGCTTGTACTACCACTTTGTAGACTTCTCGAATTATGATATGAATTGATTGCAATCAGTTTGGACCCAGATCAGACAATGTGTTACGCGGCGTTTGGTTGGAATTCAACTATTTGACACTCGTCTTTTTGGGTTTTTTTTTTTTTTCAATTTACACAAATTTTGATTTGACAAAAATTGCAGTCGACAATTTGAAAGCAGCTGACTTTACGGCAGAGCAATGGTCAAATGCTGAAGGCAGTCTGTTGTTGACTTGTAGCAGACATTATTTTTCCCGTTCAAAAGAAACGAAACTAAAACGCCTACAGTGGAGAATGTGTTCTTCTTTCCCAATAAACGCGTTTACGCTAAAATGTTTATTTCCACTGCGAACAGTTTGGAGCCAGATCAGACGCCGGGTCAGATCAAAATGAAATGTGAGAAATTTCTAAAACTTGACCTTTTTCTAAGTTTAAGTGCAATGCGTTTGCGTTTCGTTTGCGTTTAAACGGGAAAGAATAACGTTTTCTCCACTGTAACAATAAAGTGTTGAAAATGACAACTTTTTGAAAATTCTGACTAGATAAACTTATTGAGTGGCCAACAGTTTGAAACCTTATCATACTCGAGTTGACCCGGCGTCTGATGGGGCTCCAAACTGTTTGCAATTTATAGTTGTTTATAAGAACGAACACGTTTCTTTAGAAAGAAAACGTTTGCTGCGCTGTATGATAGAAAAACAGGCTTCGATGTTATAAAGCTTTTCACTTGAGTCTAAACTCGTTCCCAAACATTTGATTGGTCAGATTTGAGCCTAGGCTCAAATCTGACCTATCAAATGCTTGGGAACACACTCAAAGTCAACTAACACGCTTTATAACCTCGGAGCCAGATACCTCCATTATGAGTTTTCTGAGTAGTTTTCTTACCTTGCTTTATATTATACAGGCATCGTTTTATTAACATCAAAATCAGAAATTCTACCAAACAGTATATCACATGGGGTAAAACGCTACATTTTTGTCAATTGCAAACAGTTTTTTAGCTAGAAAGTACGCCGAGTAACTCAATATCTGACCAGGCTGTAAACTGTTCGACGCCAGCATGGTCAAAGGTTATAAAGCTTTTGAGTTGAGTCTAAAGTCGTTATCAAGCATTTGATTGGTCAGATTTGACCAATCAAATGCTTGATAACAAACTCAGACTCAACGCAAACGCATTTTAACCTTGGAGCAAGGGTTGCATAAATGTCGTCGACATTTTGAATAAACCTTCCAAGTGTTACATGTTATTGCATTGCGTGTGGTTTCCTATATAGGAACTATAATACTGTTACTTAACTATAGTGCTGTCTGCTTAACCCTTTCGGCGCCTAATTTATCGTGAGGTTTCCACATGTACACCTTCACATGCAGCAATATTGTCTTCGATTCAATATCGTTGTCTGCAAGAACGCTGTAAAGATAGATTAAAGGAAGTATGAAATAAGTAATATCAATAAGAGTGTCAAATAGTTTCGATCTTGGTCAGACGCCGCGTGACGCGGCGTCTGACCAAGATCCAAAATATGTGACTTCGGCAATGAAAGGGCTTAAGCCTATCATCTGCAGTTTGTTCCAAACTTAGAGTCTTAGTTTTTAGAAGAAACGCTGGTACCAGTGAAAAATAGCTTAGATCCTGATCAGACACCGAGTAACTCGGCGTCTGATTAGGATCTAAACTGTTTGAAAATGTAAGAGAAAATTGCCGTTGGCATTTAATGCGGAGTTAAAAAGGAATGATAAAGAATAACAATTTCCCCAGTTGTTGTTGAGTTTTATTGTAAACATAACACAAACTGTTGTTAAGTTGTTAAAGCGACTCGCAACCAGATGGTGCATTAAAAATAATAATTTGTAAATATGTGTCAAACGCTTATATAAATGGTAAAGAATTAGTTTAGGATAAGAAATTCTGTTTGAAAAAATGTATTTCAATAAAAAAAAATATTGGTCTCTGGTGGGATTCGAACCCGGGGCCCGGCATTGGCGGACAGAAGGCAAAATAGGGGAAACCGCTTAGACCAATGGACCACGGAACTATCCGTTTATCTCAGATCGATTTAACGTATTTCAATGTGTAGCGATCGAAAGTGCATACAACTTCGTAATTCAGCTCGTGTTTATGTCTGAGCCCGTGTAGAGAAGCAACAACAACAACTATACCGTCTACTAGTCGGTATAGAAAAACGATGGAAAATATCTAAAAATCTAAGATTCGGTGACGATTCTTGAGACTTTTTTTGGACTGATCATATTTTTTTAATGTCAGAAGCCAAATAATGCCACAAATTTGCTTTTATTTGAGTATTTTATTTTATTTTGACAAGTACACCATCCGGTTGCGAGTCCCTTTAAATACGTGTATTTTCATCAATTTGTTATGTAGATAATGTACCTCAGAGTGTAGGCCTAGTTGATTACCCAGTTACATTGATCTCAAACAGAGGTGGTTAAATATAGCGTATGATGTCATTTGTAACATATCATACAATGAGTATTAAACACCTTTCTTTCCGATTTTAAGGTACTTCGCATGTGCGCTTAGTTCCCATACAATTGTTATGAAACTTTTCATGAAGAATGATAATAGGCTTAGAATCAATGTGTGAAAATATAAGCAAAATCTATCGTGTGGTTTGTATTTAAGGTCTCTTTTTCTGACAAAAACCTGGACTTTTGATGATTTTATTTTTCTCAAAAATAAATAAAGCTAATGACTATTAGTCTGGCCCAATAAGAAGTCCACAACATTCATTACAAGAAAAGCACAAAACATTTTGAATAAAGGTGTTCAGAAAGATGTAATCAGCTATTTAAATTTTGCAAAATGCTAAAAAATTGAATTACAAAAAACTGACTCATTCAATGTATATTTTTTTCATTTATTTCAAATATATGGTTGATGAAACAGTTGGTCAGAAAAAATTAGAAAATATTACAGTCAGGATTTGTTGTTATAACAGATTTTCTTATTAAAATGGGGGCAATTTGAAGTTGAGATACAGTTACTTACCTTAAAATTAGAATGCGCTATTATTTATTCACGGACTTGCATACAAGGTTAATTCTATTGTTTAAACATAATGATAATGGGCAATGTTGATCTTGAAAAGGTTGACGTATTGATAAGCTTCAATGTGTGGCTTTATAGTTCGATCAAATCGTGTACATGCATACCGACTTGTAAGTCATTAAATTAAAACGTACATGTAAGTGGACATATAATTGGACCGTATATAACATCACTTATTCTAATCAACAAAGACTAAACATAACATGTCCCTTGATTACTGGGTTATGGATTGACAAGTCAATAAATCGGACACTTAAAACAAATATTTGGATCGGATGGGTCTCGAACCTATGACCATTTAATTTTTAGTCAATCACTCTGCTCACTGCGCTATAAAGGATTATACTAAATCGTATCAACATTTTCCTTTATATACATTTTCTAGCATAAGCACGTACGGAAAAAGTCTATGTTGCCAAGACGCATATCCGCTCGCCCGCAAGACCGACTTCCGGTAGCGAAAGGCCTTAATATCATCAGCCTTTAAAATAACTACATTTAAGGTTGAGGACCCCTAATGAGATCGCGCCAATGTCGGTCAATATCGGTACTCTACGGAGTGCCATCGGCCATTCTCGTCAACTGTCGGCCCGTCCCGAACAATGTAAAAGTATAGTTCGGAACGGGTCGACAGTTGACAAAACTGTTTAAAAACGGAACTATTTTATTTTTTAAGGGCGTTTTACTTCCGGTTCCTCTTAGTAAAGTTGGGCAGGGGTTATTCTTTTTGTTTTAAATAAAAAAAAACTATATTTTGTTGAAATGTGTTTACATTAGTTTTTAAAAACGAAACATAATAACGTCTCCATTGCAGATCTATAATCGTTCAAAACTATTCAACCAATTCCGACCTCCTTTGTTCCTTAATTGTTATCTCTTTCATGGTCCGATTTATCGTGAGATTTTTACCCCTTCACCGCCATATTGTCGTCTGCTTCAATCAATATTGTTGTCTACTATATCGTTTCAAAGTAAGATAAAAGCCAGTAAAACTGACGAAATATTTAAAACGAGTCAAAACAGTTTGGATCCTGATCAGACGCCGCGTAACGCGGCGTCTGATCAGGATCCAAACTGTTTGCAAATGCTCTTTTAGTGACATCAACAGTGGGAGGGGTATTTTGACAAACGAAGACATGCTATGATTGCTGTGGATTGTTTGTCGTTGTTGTTTCATTGCAAATGTCACCAGTGTGAAAATAGTTGAAAATTTACAATTAATTGTACGTTGATTCATTATAAATCAAATGGTGCGATATATTAACTATGCCATATCTCTTCATGAATTATAGTCATAGCTAAATGTATAATAAAAACCTGATTAACACTTTCAGATATGTATGTATGCAGAGTCTTATCAGAGTCTATTCTGTTTGCAAAGATTCTATTTTGGTTGACGCTATATATTAAGAGGTTATTTTCTACGCTGATATACAAGTATAATTATCTTTTAATCCTTTCACATCCAAAGTGTTACGTCTGCTTAAACTGTTCACTCCTAAAACTTTGAATGGACGATTCCAGTTTCCAATTATTTACCTTTAAGGGCTTATTTGAAATAATTTATTGCAATGTTACAAAACAGTGCAGACCCTGATCAGAGGGCTCCTGCAGAATCAGGATCATCACTATGTGCATAGGACACGTGTACTATTCACGGGTACACTGTTTGTTAATTACGAATATACTCGTCACTAGGATTAACTGCTTTAATAATATTGTCTGTATTCTTGTTTCAAAACTAGATTTAAGACAGGCTGACTGAAGAAAGATCAACCTTTTCTCGCCTGATATGAGTAATTAATATGTTGTTATGATTTTGCTCTTATATTTATTTAATTCGTGTATTTGAACATCATTTACAAGCCCGTTCGGAAAATGTCGGTCATTTCCGTCATACGGATGTGAACTAAATGAATCCAGTTTGTGTTGTATTTGTGTGTACAGAATAAAACAGATTTTTGAATAAAATGTTAAACAATGCCTCTCTGTTAAGTCTTTACTCTCATTGTGATAACTGGAACACTGAAGGTCCAGCATCGACTAGTATTTCTAGAGCCCTGTTACAGTGGAGAATCTGTTATTCTTTCCCGTTTAAACGCAAACGTACGCAAACGCAAAGCGCTAAAACGTAGAAAAGAACAACTTTTGGACAATTCTGATATTTCATGTTTATCTTGGTGGCAAACAGTTTGGAGCCTGATCAGACGCCGGGTTACCCGGCGTCTGATCTGGCTCAAAACTGTTTGCACTGCAAATAATAGTTTTAGCGTAAACGCGTTTATTGGGAAAGAATAACAGATTATCCACTGTAGCCCCTGAGGATTTGGGTTTTAAACTATAATTCAATATAGTAAAACCTCTCTATTACAACTACTACATGCTATCATACTATTTGCGTCTTAGGCAGGGAGTGCTTCAACACATTCAACCCTAGCAACGATTAATTAATATTATACTCCTCATTTACAAACAGTGTACCTATGATGATTACACTGTTCCCATACAAACAGTGTAGACCCTGATCAGAGGGCTCCTTAGGGAGCCCTCTGATCAGGGTCTACACTGTTTATCATTTTGTAATATATTGTTAAACTCAACCCTAAATAGTCAAAATTGGACTATACTTAATTGTCCATTAAAAGTGTCAGGGGTGAATGAGTTACGCTGTTACCTGTCCAAATACCATAAATACTCCCACTTTTCAGGGTTCCTAATAAATGGGGTTTTGCTGTAACCGTGTCTAATTAATAAGAGATAAATGAACACTATAGTTGAATACTAATATTTATTGTATAATAAGACATAAGTTTACACTAGTTGACTAAAAATATTGCAACATGAAATGACATTGTAGGTACTTTGGTCTTGTACACATTCTGGGGCAAGTCCACTCGAGACCCACTACACAAAACATTTCCTCCACAAATAATGTCCCAAGATACAGTGAAACATCCTAAACAAACAGTACTAACTCTTTCACTAAGTAACTCTTGTGGTTTATCAGATTACCGTGTGGATCTCTTAACTTACCAAACATGAACCAGTGCAAAACAATTGTGTCTGACCTGGATCCAAACTGTTTAATAAAAACACTGATATGTATAAAGTTTATACATATCCGTGTTTTTGTGCTGCTGGTCATTAATGGTTTCTTATCATATCCCAATATTATATAATTGGTCACACCAACCAACTAAACATTTTACAATATATACCACACCTTAGCAAAACTGACAAATAAACACAGTATCCAGTGTAGACCAAACTGCAGTACAGTAGGCGAAGACAATACTCTTTCCAGTTTAAATCTTTCAACACTATAACACTATTGTGGGTTATAAGTTCTCTTTTGGATCTCTTTAGATACCGAAACATGAACCAGTTTACATTGGAATTCTGGGTAGTTTTATAAATACTGCTCTAAATAAGCAAACAGTGTATACCCTGATCAGAGGGCTCCTATAGGAGCCCTCTGATCTGGGTCTACACTATTTACAAATGTAATGAGTATATTTTAAATAGTTCCATAGTGTTGAAAGAATTAAGTAAACTAAACTCGATGCAATAAAAGATATTCAGTGAAAAGTACTGAGTGGCTAACAGTGTTCAGCCTGATAAGAAGCCAAGTTACTAGGTGTTAATGGCTCTTAATTGTTTGCATTGGATTCGTCATAAACATGCATGGGGAAAGAATACGTCATCTCCTTAGTATCTGATCATGGAAAACTATCAAACTCGTCTCAAACGCTTTATGACCATGAGGCTAGATATACTAGTTCAAGATGAATTTCACAACATTAATTTCTCTCTCACTGGCTATAACTTGATTATAATACAGTCAGACATACATACAGTCATTCTTGTATTAACCCATAACTATGCCAATTTTCGTCTCTAATTTATTCCTCAACTGAAGAATATAGTTCCACTTTAGAGTCATTAATATGTACCATAAGAAATATTTTCAATATCCTAGCAGATGGTTACTATTGGTAGCTTAAAGCTGGTTGAAAGTAAAGCAGAATGTGCCTTCAGGCGCATTCTGCTTTACTTTCAACCTGCTTTAAGCGGTCATTTGCTTTTAAAACTAGAAACAGACTATGGGGTAGAGATACTGGAGATTTCATCTGTGTATTATGTTCAGGACTTCCTTTTTTGGGGACTACTTTTCTTAGTGTAGAAATAATAGTTAAGAGGCGATAAAAGTTGTATTTATGGAGAAATGGGTTAAGCTGGTCCATTTTACAGTGATGTGTCTTAGTTAACACTGGAATGTTACTCATGGTAGAGCAAGTTATATTTTGTCTCTTTCTTTTCCGAATATTGTCTCAAGCATTACAGTTTGGATCCAGATCAGACACAAAGTTACTCCTGGTCTTATATGTATCCAAACTGGGACAATAATTCAAAATATTGATCCGGTCTACTGATGGGGTTTTTTCTTCTATTTATTGGGTATATGTTCAATATTTGTTGGGTAGGTGATCTGTCTTTTGCTTCAAATTTGGAAAATTTAAAACATGAATAAATGTAAATCCTCACCAATTACTAATTATATTAGACTAAATGTAATTTGGATAACATTTTTTAGCCAGTATGGCTGTATGATAGGCCAACCGAGTCACTGTGACCAATCCAGTAAAATTTCAACTTGACTTTTATAAGAAGTCTTTACTACATCCTACTAAGTGGACTGCTACATGCAACCAGAACGCTCGCTCCCTTTTACGCTCAGAATGTTTAAAGTAGCCAACAGTACTAAACACTGGAAAATACTGAACTGACTATATATTTTGTGATTAATGACCCTTTCAAACATAACACAATCATTTTCAAAGAAAGCATTTGTGTAAAAGACAACCAAAATAAACCACTAATCTCTAATAATCAGGAACACCACCTAGTAACAGCTATATAATCTCTCGAAAACACAAGTACTCTCTCAGTGATAAACCAGTCTATTTTTCCTGTTTATAAACCAGTCTATCTCTCCTAGTTAACCAGTCTATCTTTCCTAGTAAACCATTCTATCTTTCCTGTTTATAAACCAGTCTATCTTTCCTGTTAAACCATTTCCTATCAGAATATCTAATAAATTATTATCTTATATATTGTTGATTGCTTAAAGCAAGGTGACAGTAAAGCAGAAAGCTCTTTTAGGAGCTTTCTGCTTTACTTTCATCTTGATTTGACCACTGACCTGTACTCAGCACCATAAATGAATATTCAATTTACTATGGCTATACAGAGGAGTAGATTAAAATGTACCTACATGCTTCTATGGAGGAAAGGGTTAAACCGAACACAATGCAAACAAAATGTAGAAAATGACATGTTTGAAACGTTTACAATTTATAATATTCTTAGTGTCAAACAGTTTGGTGCTTGCTCAAATGTACATTTACTCTTCATGTGATCTGGCTACTAGTTTTAGCACTAACACAGAGTATAACATTTTCTCCTCTTTACAATGGTTATCTGCAAACTCTTTCAATATCCAGTCTTTTAACCCATTACCCCATAAATACGCCTTTCAGCTATTTCTTCACTGAGGATAACAGTTCCAATTCATACAGTTATGAATATGTATGATTAGAACTTTTTTCTATATTCTAGCAGATTGTACCTTAAAACAGGCTGAAAGTAAACCTGTTCAGATACAGAGCCATAGCAAAATGTTCTACCATACTGAAAGCCGTTACCTCATAGACTTTTACTAGCAATGAAGATAGGTGACCTCTTAAAGCAGGTTGAAAGTAAAGCAGAATGCACCTTAAGGTGCATTCTGCTTTACTTTCAACCTGCTTTAAGTCGTCATTTATTTTCAAAACTAGAATCAGGCTATGGGGTAATAGGTTAATATCCAAAGTCTTTCAATGTCCAAAGTCTTTCAATGTCTGAAGCCTCAACATCTGGTTTCGTAGAGGCCACTTCGTCCGATGTATCTCACCCATTTAATCACATCGTGGTCACTGTAGTTAAGTTTGGGCTCAAATACCTTCAGATAGCGAACTTTAAAACCAGATGGTGCAAATGGAACCTGCAAAAATACAAAGTTTGAATAAACAAGACTGCGCGTTCAATAAACGCTTATGCCCCCGGTGGCATCCTTGACAATATATTCTGAAGTCCAAACTAGGTCAAGGTCAAGGTCAAACTGAGCTTGAGTATTAGGGTTGGTAAGGGTCCAAGGCAATAACTGTATAAGTATTGAAGCATTGTAGAAAACAGTGTTGATGCTAGATGAAACGGTAAAATATAGTTAACCAAGAAAGAGCCCATTTAAAATATTCTAAGTTAAAATTAGGTCAAGGTCAAGGTCAAAATAAAAGTTTGGTGAAATTGGTGGATAGGGAATGGTCAAAGGCAACAACTGTATAAGTATCAAAGCATTGTAGTCAGATGTGTTGATGCTAGACGAAACGGTAAAATCTAGTTAACCGAGAAAGCGCCTATTTGCAATATTCTAAGTCCAAATTAGGTCAAGGTCAAGGTCAAGATCAAAGTTTGGTGATATTGGTGGATAGGGAATGGTCCAAGGCAACAACTGTATAAGTATCCAAGCATTTGGGTAAGCGGTGTTGATGCTAGACGAAACGGTAAATTCTACTTAACCTTGTTACGGACATACGAAAGGACTGACGGACGGACAGGACGATTACTATATGCCTCCGCATCTGTCGATGCCGGGGGCATAAAAATTGTCATTTTCAAGAGAATAATGATTTACTTTATTCATAACACACATTTTTATGAATTTCTGTAATGGGTCCAATTTTGACCCTTCGTGAACCTTGTCCTTTGGCAGTGCAAGTTTGTTTGATCCTTTCAATCTGTTTTGAAGACCTCTGAAAACAGTTTGCATTAACTCATTCACCCCTGAAACTTTTAATGGACAATTCCGATATCCAATTAAGTCTAGTCCATTTTGACTATTTGGGTTTGGTTAACACAATATATTGCTAAATGGCAAACAGTGCTCCTGTAGGAGCTCTCTGATCAGGGTCTACACTGTTTGCATAGAACAAGCATACTCTTCACAGATACACTGTTTGTTAATGACGACTATACTCGCCGCTAGGGTTGAATGTGTTAAAACAGTTTGGATTAAGATTTGGACCTATGCTTATAAAGCAATTGAGATGAGTTTGTGATTGTTTTCAAGCTTTTGATTGATCAGATTTCAGCTTTCTGCTCCAATCTGATCAATCAAATGCTTAAGAACAATCTCAAACTCAACTTAACCACTTTAAAAGCCTGGGTCCAGGTCTTGTTAAAAGTTGGGCCAGATTTGGATCCAATCTGTTTGTCATTCAGGCTTTGTTTGTAAGAAAACCCAACCAATTTAACAATGTTAAATCTTTCGAATCCATTGACCTGTTTGAAAAATACTCATTGTATTGTATTGTATTGTACTCTGGGTCTACACTGTTTTCTAACTTAGCAGAGTATTTTTGAAACTACCCAGAATTCCAAGTAGACCGGTTTATGTTTTTGTAACTAAAATGATCCACAAGGGAACCTAATAACCTACACTATTTACTTAATGTTCGAGTTAACAGATGCCAATTCTCAGAAGAATGAGATGACAGTTACTTGAAACTGTTAAAAAACCATATTTTGAAGAAAAATCAAATATCACAAAAAAACCTTCTTTCTTTATAAAATCAAACCAATGGACCTTACCTCAAAGTTCATTGATATTGGGGGCCTGGTCCACTTTCTCTTGTCGCTTGTGTTCAGTAGCTCAATCTCGGCGCTAAGTTGGCACTCTTTCATACCTCCCATACGCTTTATCCTGAAACAGAGACAGCCACATCAGAACACTACATATACCATAGCACCAGAAAAGAGTGAGTAAACATAACATTTCTAGCATATTCTTATTATTTCCTCTGTCCCCTTATAAGCGCCTTTTATAGCATTCAATTTATTCCTCCGTTGAAGAAACTAGTGTTAATTCATACTGTCATGAACATGAACCATCAACAATATTTTCTTTATCCTACAAGATGATAGCTTAAAGCAGGCTGAAAGTAAAGCAGAAGGTGCCTTAAGGCACATTCTGCTTTACTTTCAACCTGCTTTAAGTAGTCACCTGTCTTCAAAACTAGAAACAGGCACCTGTCTTCAAAACTAGAAACAGGCTATGGGGTATTGGGTTAACCCATCTCCTGCTTAGATTTTCATACATAAAACTTCTCCAATTTCGCCAAGCGAACTGATATTTGCAACAAATTGGATTCTGTTCAGTGCCATGTTACTCGGTGTCTTATCAGGAAATGGGTGAAACAGTGATACTTACTTCCAGACAATGGCGTTCTCACTGGCCTTGTATTTAGCCTTGCCTTTCATACAGATCACTTGAACTCCACTAGTATTCAATGGGGTTGGAATGCGAACCTGGAAAAACAAGAATACCACAGAAATGAGACATCTTGGAGCAACAATGAAACTAGAGTGAAACATAGGTATTGTAACAAGACCAGTGCAGAAATGAAAACCTTCCCTGGAGCTGAACTTCTTTCATGCTAACAGCAAAAGCATGATTACCTTTGCAAACAGTTTGGATCCAGATGTCATCATGAGACCAAACTGAATCCAAACTGTCTGACATTTTGATTCTATTTTGAAAAGAAGTTCATAGGAAATTCTGATTTTAGAACAGTAGCAGGGGACAATTGTTCCACACAACAATATTACATAGCTTTCAAAGAGTTAAAATAGAGGTTGGGGCTTCAACATGTACAATTTTAACACTATATGTCCCCCACCACTTTGTAGCTGCAGGGCTATAGATAAGGGGAGTACTTGTACTTCAATTGCTTAAATCCTCGTCTGCACAAGCCTTATGGTGTGACTACTCATTAGAATTGGCTCGAAGAGAAGATTCTTATGAGTATCACGCTAAGGGATTTAGTAAATATGTGTAGGAGAAAATGGTGAAAAAACTTCAGGGGCCCATTTCATAAAACTTTGTACGACAATGTTGTTGTAAGTCAGATTATAAAAATCTCAATTATTATTAATTTTTCAATCTCCAACGAGATGTCACAAGACAGGATTAGATAGAGAAATCAGAAATTAAATGTATTTCAAAGTATTGACTAACGATCGTTTTTGTCTTAGAATATTTCATGAAACAGGGCCCTGCTCACTACCCCTGTGGCTGGGCCTTACTGACAAAGTGTACACTTACCTCGACCTTCTGTGCCAGCAATGAAGGCTTGAAGTTTGACTTCACTACCACCTTCACCTCCATCTTTTGTCGCCCCACCTCGCGAACAAGGGGGATAACTCTGAATGGAAGACTAATGTCCTTGGTCGTCCTGTACCTGTAATAAGCCAAATCATGTCAATTAACTCATTGACACCTGAAACTTGTAATGGAAAATTCCAATAATTTCTAGTCCATTTTTGACTATTTAGGGGTTTTATGTGTGTTTTTACTACAACATGACAAACAGTGCAGACCCTGACCAGAGGGCTCCTTCAGGAGCCCTCTGATCAGGGTCTACACTGTTTGCTCAGGACAAACTAATTAGGGTTGGGTATTTCTTGGTGTGTGCTTTGTGTGCAAAATGATAAACAGTGCAGATCCTGACCAGAGGGCTCCTTCAGGAGCCCTCTGATCAATGTCTACACTGTTGCTCAGGACAAGTGTACAATTCACTGGTGCACTGTTTGTGAAGGACAATAATACCCCTTGTTAGAGTTCAATGGGTTTAACCATTTATCTTACTTTACCATCTCAACACTGAGCAACACTCATGCTACTATAACATTGCCAACCTGTATTCTGCAATTAGTTCTACACATATTTTATTAACAGAATAAATATCCACATGACAGTTTGGATTCTAGACAGGTCTCCCTTTCAGTGGGGCCTAATCTTGGCCCAATCTGAATAGATTTATAATACAGGTTTCCAGTATTTAACCCTATCTATAATATTAAAGACGGGTGATCACTTAAAGCAGATTGAAAGTAAAGCAGAATGTGCCATAAGGCACATTCTGCTTTACTTTCAGCCTGCTTTAAACTACCATCTGTTAGGTTATATGAAAATATTTGTTATGATAATTGTTCATGAGGGTATAAACTGGAACTATTTTCTTCAGCGGATGAATAAATTAAATACGCTAAAAGTCGCTTCTATGGGGGAAAGGGTTAAAATGTTAACCATCAAGAAATATTTTTTTTTACTTTTTTTAGTTTTTGAAATACTCCCTTTATCTGGAGCTCTTTTCTCTCTATGTTCATTTCTATTCTGTTTTATTTCTCCCTATCCCTCTTTGTCTGTATCTGTGTCTTACCTCATGAGTTCAAACTCTCCGTCCGGTGGAATGAAGCTGATGCTGTGCTCTGTCTCAAACTTGCTAAGTTTGACACACTGATGGAACTGACAGTCATCTATCGCTATGGAAGTTTTCCCAGACGATGTGGTCCTGTAGATCATAACAAAAATAAAACTTTAACCAATTAATCAATAGATATGCATTCTAATGCCTTTAATTTATTCCTCCACTGAAGAAAATATTTCGACTTTATACTGTCATGAATTTGTATAAAGAATATTTTCAAAATGTTGTTGTGTGCAAGCTGAAATTAAAACAGAATGCGCTGTAACTTTCGTTATTATAAGACACTTCTGCTTTACTTTCAATCTGCTTCCAAATTGGTAATAGACACCTGTCTTCAAAACTAGACACAGGCTATGGAGTAAAGGGTTCAGTCTATGAACACGGAGTACTGTTACCAGTGCTCCAGATAAGAGCAAGTTAAGTGAATAAATCCAACATTTTCTCACTCATTTCAGCACCAAATCCTATGGTGTTACTACTCATTAGAATCGTCTCGAAGAGACGATTCTAATGAGTAGTGACACCATAGGGTTTAATGCAGAAATAAAGATTTTAGTTTTTAAAATACTCCCCTTATCTGGAGCCCTGTGTTACTACAATAATCAAGCTCCTAATTTAAAGGGGCTTGATCGAGATCCAACATTTGCAAATATTATCAACATTTTTAAATTTCATGGTCAAAGTATGAAGAGTTACTAAACACTCAAATCCATTGACTGTAGACTACAAGTAACAGGAACATTAAAACCACACTTCTACATTGAGCAAGAGGCAATTCTGTTTTGCTAAAAGGAAAATGCTAACAGTGTAGACCCAGATCAGAGGACACCTGAAGTATGAAGTCTGCACTGTTTGTCATACTTTCAAATAGTTCTGCGACAAACCCAATCGAGTTGATGTGAACTGGTCATTCCTCAGAAAGTTGAAGAGTTCATATGAAAATACCAGCAATTCTTAGGATGGGTGCAAAAGTGAAGTTTTACTGTTTATCAAAATTTAAAACACATTGTTTATCAAAATGTGAAACAAGAGGGCCAGAATGGCCCTTGATCGCTCACCTGACCATGGTGACACTAGGATGGGTCACGTGATTTCAGAAAAGAAGATTTGTAAAAGGTGACCCCCAGGACGGGGCCAATTTTGACCCCAGGGGCAACATTTGAACAACAAAGATAGAGGACCTGTAAACGATGATATGTGCAAAATATCTAAACTCAGTTTTACTATGGTTTCAGACAAGAAGATTTTTGAAGTTTTCATTGAAAAAATCTATTTTTAGCTCCGGTGACCCAGATATGCAACAGACCAGAACCAATTCATCCATATATGTGAAGGACCTCTAAAAGTTACATCATGCCAAATATCAAAGCTCTGGCCATATTGGTTTCTGAGTAAAAGATGTTTGAACATTTTCCTATGTAACTCTACGTAAAACTGTGACCTCCGGGGCGGGGCCAATTTTGACCCCAGGGACAACATTTTAACAACTTTGATAGAGGGCCTGTAGACGATGCTATGTACAAAATATCTAAACTCAGTGTACTATGGTTTCAGAAAAGAAGATTTTTGAAGTTTTCATTGAAAAAATCTATTCTTAGCTCCTTTGACCCAGATATGCAACAGACCATAACCAATTCAACAATATGTATGAAGGACTTCTAGAAGTTATACCATGCCAAATATCAAAGCTCTGGTCATATTTGTTCCAGAGAATAAGATGTTTGAACATTTCACTATATAACTCTATGTAAAACTGTGATCCCCGGGGCGGGGCCAATTTCGACCCCAGGGACAAAATTTGAACAATTTTGATAGAGGATCTGTAGACGATGCTATGTGCAAAATATCTAAGCTCAGTGTACTATGGTTTCAGACAAAAAGATTTTTTAAGTTCTCGTGGGAAAAAATCTATTTTTAGCTCCGGTGACCCAGATATGCAACGGACCGGTACCAATTCAACAATATAAGTCAAATACCTCTAGAAGTAATACCATGCTAAATATCGAAGCTCTGGACATATTGGTTTCAGAGAAAAAGATGTTTGAACATTTCACTATTTAACTCTATGTAAAACGTTGACCCCCGGGGCAGGGCCAATTTTGACCACAGGGGCAAAATTTGAACAACTTTGATAGAGGACCTATAGGTAATGACATGTGCCAAATATCTAAGCTCTGGCTCTTGTGGTTTGTGACAAGAAGATTTTTTAAGATTTCCTTATTTTTTCACTTTGGTTGCCATAGCAACCAGAGTTCTGCATGGTTTCAAATTCTTTGAACAACTTTGAAAGAGCTTGACCCAAGGAACATTCCTGTGAAGTTTGGTTGCAATCAGTCAAGTGGTTTTGGAGAAGAAGATGTTTGAAGAAATTGTTGACGCACGACGCACAACGCACAACGACAGACGCCGGACATTGACTGACCACAAAAGCTCACCTTGAGCACTTTGTGCTCAGGTGAGCTAAAAAGTCATAAAAGTATTGCACCTAATCTTCAGCATCTTACATAATTGCAATCCAATTCTGTAACAATTTTCAGTTGATTATCTGCATTATTCTTCTCAGAAAATACAAATCAGAGTGTCCAATTTGATGCTATGTTACTTGGTATCATATCTAGATCCAAACTGTTTGGAACATTAATCACAAATTGGCACTTAACATATAATACAAAATCTTTCTCTTTTCTACAGAGCTATAGATAAGGAGAGCATTTCACAAACAAAAACCTTAACATCACCAATCTTACTTACAACCGATTTTAACCCATTTCCACATAAACACCTATTTTTACGCCTCTATTTTTTTCCTCCACTGAAGAAAAAAGTTACAGTCAAGAACATAATATATATCATAAGAAATATTTCTATATTCTAACAGATGATAGCTTAAAGCAGACTGAAAGTAAAGCAAAATCTGCCTTAAAACACATGCTGCTTTACTTTTAGCCTGCTTTAAGTAGTCACCTATTTTCAAAACTAGAAACAGGCTATGGGGTAATGGGTAAAGCAGTCATCTGTCTTCAAAAGCAGGTGTGGGAGGTTCCAACAGATCTACCTCTTACCTCCACGCATCCTTCGCCGGATCCACCTGAACAGGCATCACCGACTCCTTGTACAAAGGACCTAGCTTCTACTACCGCATCAAAGATGTCGGATATAGACAGTGACAGTGAATTTTCTACCCCGACACCGGTTGACTCCATAGCAACAATAGTCCAGGCACGGTCTAATGAACAGCTATCTAAGAAACGGAAAGCTGCGGACAGCGAGCCGACCTTCAGACGTATCAACCAGGAAAATGTCTCTAGATTTAAGGTCCTAAAGAAACTTAACATTCAACTGACTAGAACTGATCACCACATTCAATATCTACAAGGATGTATAGAAAACAAATCTATACCCAAATCCCTCAGAGTTACCCTGACGCCTCAAGTTCCAGTGATCAACTCGGCACTACAAATTAAATGGGAAGAAGCACATATCAACTTCGGCTTACAACTCACGAGCATCCTCCTCGACTATTGGAAAAAACGGAGATCCCATCTCATTCAAGAAATACAGGAAATTGACGACTACCTAAAAAAGAGTACTTCACCAGACGAAATAGATCTAATTTCAGACATAATATCAAAAATTGTAATCTCAGTTAAAAACGACCTAAAAGTTAAGAAGACATCCGGCAACAACAAAGACACACGGGGTACGGGGGGCCCTTCCAACCCTCAGCAATAACTAACTAGATCTACCTAAAATGACCAACCGCAAATTCGTACCGAAAGCAAAATTAAACCAACAACGCCTTCTCAAAAACTACGAAAAGTGTATCACTAACCTCTCAGACTATACGCCTTCTACACTGGAAAAACTGATTCTTAGCAGAGGTCTAGCATTTTGCCCCACACCTAGGAACTTTGATCCCCTACTACTGCACAGAGACATCCTGCTGTTCGAGAGAAGACTAAGACTTAAACATCACTTTGGTAATAATACGGACACACCACCTCCTGACCCATTCAAACCCAAATCAGGTTGGACACCACAAGCAGGAAAATCCGCTAACTTGGAAACATTCATTGCCGTTACCAAACACTACACCCTCGGCAAAAATTCAACAGTCACGGACCAGCACAACCTCTCTACCGAAGAATTCGACGCCTTGTCAAAACTAAGGCAGAACCGAGACATCGTGATCAAACCGGCCGACAAAGGAGGCGGTATAGTTCTCTTAAACCGAATAGACTATATAAACGAAGGTCTTAGACAACTCGCAGAACAAAAGACCTACAGAACTACCAAAACAGACCAGACCAACAAAGCCACTAGAGAAATTACCCAATTCCTAGCGTATCTTAGAAAACACAGCCTGCTCGACCAGAACCACATCAACTACCTCACACCAAAAAACTGCAGGACACCAGTCTTTTACCTACTCCCCAAAATTCATAAACTAAATAATCCAGGGAGACCGATAGTTTCAGCTTGTAGCGGCCCCACAGAAAAACTCTCTGAATTCGTCGACCACTACATCCAACCCCTAGCACAGACTATACCTTCCTACATCAAGGACACGAACCACTTCCTACAAAAAATCAAGGACTTGGGAAGACTACCTTCAGACGCCATCCTACTGACCATTGATGTCACCGCGCTCTACACAAACATTCCACATCGCGAAGGAATCCTAGCCGTCAAAGAAGCTTTAGAAACCAGATGCAACAAAGAACCCAAAACTTGGATCTTACTTCGCTTCCTACACTTTATACTCACTAAAACAGCCTTCACCTTTAACGGAAAATTTTACGAACAACTCTCCGGCACTACCATGGGAACCAAATGCGCACCCAGCTACGCTATCCTTTTTATGAACAAAATTGAAACAGACTTCTTAGCAAACAGATCCCTCAGACCACTAGTGTGGTGGCGATACATTGACGACATATTCTCGGTATGGCTACATGGAAGAGAGGAATTAGATTCCTTCGTCATAGCCTTAAACAGTTTCCACACTACAATTAAATTCACGATCGACATTAGCGACACAGAAGTAAACTTCCTAGACACCACGGTACAAAAGAATGCAGACGGATACCTAACCACAATTCTATACTCTAAACCCACCGACGCCCACATGTACCTACATTTCGATTCATACCACCCTCGTCACCAGAAGAAAAGCATCCCATACAGCCAAGCGGTCCGCATCAGACGAATCTGCAGCACTCTAGAAACCTACGACTTCTGTACCAAAGACCTCCTGCAAAATCTACAACACAGAGGCTACCCGAAAACAATGATCAAACAAGCCATCAAACAAGCCCGAGCTCTCGACAGAGACACCCTCCTCCAAATCGACCCTAAAATCAAAACCAATGACGTGATCCCCTTAATCCTCACTAACAATCCCCAGAACCCGAACATCCAAACAGCCATCAAGAAAAACAGACACCTTCTAGACATCGGACCAGATACCAGCATGTTCAAAAACTCCAAGATCTTGGTAGTCTACAGAAAGCCCCCGAACCTCAGGAACCTCCTGGTGAAATCAGACCTACTTCAAAACACGTTCCAAATAGGATCCCATCCGTGCAACAAGAACTGTGCAGCATGCGTACACATGACCAGCAAAAATGTACTGAAGTGTAATACCACCGCAAAAAACTTCTCAATAAGAGGCTCACACAACTGTGAGACATCCAGTCTAGTATACGCAATCACATGCAAACACTGCGGCATCCAATATATTGGACAAACTGGAAATACGCTCAGAGAACGCCTTTATGGACATCTAAACGACATCCGCACAAAAAACGAATATAAGCCAGTTTCCCACCATTTCTCAAGCACGGGACACTCAATACACGACGTCGACGTCACCATCCTACTGGTTACCCCGCGCGATATCAACATCCGCCTCAGAACAGAGGAAAGTATTATCAGCCTCTTCAAATCTAGAAGCCCTCTCGGTCTAAACCTAAAACAATAATGCCGAAAAAAGAAAAACAGAAGCCACAGGAAGATACCTACCATGAGATTGGAAAACATCTCTATCAATGTAAAATGTGCAACCGATTCATCAGAGGACAGCCATGCCACGTCAGAAGACACGTCTCTACGCACAATACCAGAAAACGAAAGTACGTCTGCCCCGTATGTGATAAAATGTTTAGCAGAAAAGACTACACAAAGCTCCACTGCTTAAAACAACATGACCTGGAAATTAACATTTTTCAACGCAGAACTGTGTCACCACCACCAATCGAGACCATCGCCCCATGGATACCACCATTTGAAGCCCGGCCCAAAATACGTATCATCCCACCCCAGGAGCCAAACCCGACGAACAAGTATCTACGCGAAATGATTAGACACCCGAAGCCACTAACACCCATCACCTCCCCAAACCAGACTTATGAACATTCGGAACCGATCAACCCCGACAGCCATGACGATACATTTTGTATGGATGAACATTCGATCCCACAAACCCAATACTGCCAGATTTCTATATACTCTATATACGGCATCTTTGATAAAACCAGTTAGATATACCTCTCAGACTCCTGACTTTCAAGCATTTTTTCTCATTACCCACACATTTTTTTAATTGTGTATCATTATCTCGCCATCATCATGTTTTACCCATTCTATTTTTAGTAACACAACAATCGGCAGTACCGATCACGTGACATTTTGATCTACCCAATTTTATGTACTTATACCCATCATATGTATATTATTTGTAACCTGATGAAGACCCTGATAGGGTCGAAACGTTGTTAAATAAAAACAACAAGTCTACTTGTAACCTGCAAAGATCGTTAGTTTTACTTGACTAGTTCCTAGTGTTTTAGTTGTCTTCAAAACTATAAACATTGCTATGATGTAATGGGATAATTTAGCCCTAGTTAAACAGTGTTTGAAATACTCTCCTTAACTAAAAGCCATGTCTAGTATACCATGATGCATTATATATTATAATATTGGTTTATATAATTATGTTATAATCTCATATATACAGTGGAGATTGGAGAAAACCTTATTCTTTCCTATTAAAACGAAACAAAACTGGATGTTACAAAATGCTGACAATGGCCATTTTTTGAAAATATATAAAAGACTGGTTCTATTTTAAATAGAAAAACTGTTTGGATCTAAATCAGACGCTTGGCAACCAAGCATCTGATCTGGCTTCAATATTTTTTGCTAACTGACATAAAGGTTTTAGTATCTATTTTAAAACATGTTTATTGGGGAAAAAAAACATCTTCTCCACTGTACATTTGTTAACCCATTACCTCATAAATACGCCTTTTTAAACCTCTAGTTTATTCATCAATTGAAGAAAAATGTCCAATTTACAAAATTA
The DNA here is from genome assembly GCA_922989275.2 of Gari tellinella. Lineage (NCBI taxonomy): Eukaryota > Metazoa > Mollusca > Bivalvia > Cardiida > Psammobiidae > Gari > Gari tellinella. The sequence continues at coordinate 14,705,963 of OV277870.1, forward strand.
TGAATATGTTACACAAGAAATATTTTCTTTATTCTATCAGATTTTTGCTTAAAGCAGGCTGAAAGTAAAGCAGAATGTGTCCTAAGGCGCATTCTGCTTTACTTTCAACCTGCTTTATGTAGTAACTGAGTGGTGACACAAGTAAATGTATGCCTTAGAGACAGTCAGTGTAGAACTAGGTTAAACATTATTACTAGCCACATGGATTCTGGGTCCAAGGTTATAAATAGTTGGTGTTGAGTCTGAGATCGTTCTCACGCATTTGATTGGTCAGATTTGAGCCTGCTTGAAAACGATGCCTAATACATGGTGAATATGTATGTATAATGTTCGTTTAAGACTACAAGCAATAAGTTAGGTATCAAGCTATATAGGTTAAGGTTTATACACAGCTCCAGGTAAAAGAGAATTAACAGTTTAAAACTAAGACAGTATTTCCAAATTGTTCCCCTTTTTCCATTTCACACCAGGGTCCAAGGTTATAAAACCTTCGAGATGAGTCTGAGATCATTCTCAAGCATTTGATTGGTCAGATTTGAGCACAAGCTCAAATCTGACCAATTAAATGCTTGAGAATGATCTCAGACACAACTCAAAAGTTTTATAAAGTCCGGACTAGTCCCACAGGACAAGTGAACAGAGATTTTCACTTGTCCAGTAGTAATGGTATCTTTCCTCCCCCTTTTAGTAAATAATCTTTTGAAATACTCCTCTTACCTAGAGCTATGTTCATACACAAGAATCAGAGGACCTTATAAAACATTGTTTTTAAAACATTTTTTCCATACTGATAGTGACTGTTAAACCCTTCACTCCATAATATATAGTATACACATTTTTACGCTTTTCATTCATTTCTCCGCTGAAGAAAATAGTTCCAATTTACTCAGCCATGAATATGTATCATTAGATATATATTTACCATATCTTAGGAGATGGTAGCTTAAAGCAGGCTGAAAGTAAAGCAGAAAGAATGTGCCTTAAGGCACATTCTTTCTGCTTTACTTTCAACCTGCTTTAAGTGGTCACATGTCTGCAAAACTAGAAACACTTAACAGGCTATGGAGTAAAGGTGACAGTCAGATGTTTGCTATAGGCAGCTGGAGATGGTAGCTTAAAGCAGGCTGAAAGTAAAGCAGCACATTCTTTCTGCTTTACTTTCAACCTGCTTTAAGTGGCCACATGTCTGCAAAACTAAAAAACACTTAACAGGCTATGGAGTAAAGGGTTAAAGCTAGTTGAAAGCCATTGCATTGCATTATATTTAATGTTCTTTAAACTGGGCCAGAATAGCATCTCCCTCAATGTGGTTGGATAACTTTTAAGAAATATTTCCTTGTTCATGTACCTCTGATTCAAGTGTCAAACCTGTGTAATCTCCAGTACACAACAGAAGTGACCCACAATTTGGATTCTAAAAATAGCTTCAAATTCTTTCCTTAAACAGAAACAAATTCTATAAAAAAAAAAGCGGAATGATAAATTAAGATATGTAACCATTCACCTTTGACCCCTTTACTGCCTAACCCTTAGTGCAATAGTATTTGGGGAACAGGTTGGATCCTGATCACACACCCAGTCACTAGTCTTTGATTGGAATCCAAACAGTTTGACACTCATATTAATGTTTATTCAGCAAAACTGCCAAAATTCTGAATTTGATCAATAAAGGCAGACAAAATAGTTTAAGCAGTGAAAGAATATATCCTGAGAATAACTATAATGCCTTGCTCCAAATCAGCTCAGGGCTTCAGATAAGAGGAATGAACAGAGGTTTTTCAACATTTTCTTAACCAAACCCTGTGGTATGACTAATTATTAGAAAGGTCTCGAAGAGACGATTGTAATGTGTAGTCACACTATAGGGTTTTAAGCAGATATAAGAATTTGAGTTTTCAAAATATTCCCCTTATCTGGGGCCCTGTAAACTTAAATCTGATATGAAACTGAACAAGAAAAAGTATGAATTTAACATAAATAGGAAGGAATAAATTATTGAAATGGCAATCACACTTTTTCATGTACAGTCCAACTTCGATATCTCGAACTCAGTTAAGTCGAACATACCCGCATTTCAAAGTTAAAACTTGGCTAAGCCACGTTTTAACTTCGAAATATAGTAATGTTTGAACAGAGCATGAAATAATGCAGTTTATGTGTCAATCTATCGGATATTTCATGTTAAGCGAGTTCGAGATATTGAAGTTCGACTGTAGAACACCAAAAGCAAGGTTCCTATATAAGCTTATGTACAACATATTGTTTCTAGCTTATGTACAACATAATTATTTTGCTTAGCTTATATACAACATATTTTGCTTAGCTTATATACAACATATAACAACATTTGTAATTGCAATCCAAATTGCTGGTAAAGGTAAAGAAGGAAGGTTAACTGACCCAGAAGTGTTCTTCACATACCCTCCGTGGCCATCGTCCTGCCCGGATTTACCTCCCTTGCTCTCCATCAGCACTTTATCATTGATTCCGAACTTACACTCGGGCATGCCCGACAAGTAGCTCTTCATGACGATTCTGCCAGCCACGTGGGCTGACAAGACTTGTCCCTGCGGAGACATTAGGAGATTTACTGACTCCAGCACGTCCAGGAACAGCTCATTGCGTCGGTATTTGATGCCTTCACGACGCCACCCAATCTGACCGGTTACCTGCGAGGTGATTTGACTTGTCTCTTCCTTTGACTGAAAAGCGTGACAGATTTTATATCATCATCAGTATTTCATTTCAGCAATGTTTTTTCGATTAGCATCATTGAAAAAACGTTCAAAGTTTACATTTTGATAATAAAAAGCTCTGAATAAACAGTCAGTTTTGCTCCTACCTGAGTTTTGACCCCTTGCTGGGTGATAAAGGTCTTCAAGATCCCAGTATCTGTATTTTGTGGGTAACCAAAGTCAAGAATTTCTGCAATAAAGAAATTGAAAGATATAAGGCCAATTATAGCCAATTAAAAACAGTTTGGAGCCTTACTTTTTTTCGATTTTCCGACACAATAGACATGGGAGTAAAACTATCTAAGATTTAAAGGGACTCGCAACCGGATGGTGTTCTTGTCAAAATAAAATAAAATAAAATACTCAAATAAAAGCAAATTTGTGGCATTATTTGGCTTTTGACATTAAAAAAATATGATCAGTCCAAAAAACGTCTCAAGAATCGTCACCGAATCTTAGTTTTTTAGATATTTTCCATCGTTTTTCCATAGCGTTAGCTAACGGTATAGTTGTTGTTGTTGCTTCTCTACACGGGGTCAGACATAAACCCGAGCCGAATAATGTTCTATTAATAGCTATCATTGAAGTACGTTAATTCGCTACCATATATATAGAGAGCGTCCGTAGCCGAGGGCGTAAAGGCGATGCCTCATTTTTCATTTTTGTCTCCGCATGGATGGTCACGGGTTCGAATCCCACCAGAGCCTGTTCTTTTTTTTTTTTTTTGGAAATGCATTTTTTAACAGAATTTATTATCCTAAACTGAATTTTACCCATTTATATAAGCATTTGACATATATTTACAAATTACTATTTTTAATGCTTGATCCGGTTGCGAGCCTCTTTAAATAATCAATCAGGGCTCCAGATAAGAGGGAGTAAACTGAACATATCTGACCATTTTCTTACTCATTTCAGCACCATGGGGTTTAGTACAGAAATAAAGATTTTAATTTTTTGAAATACTCCCCTTATCTGGAGCCCTGATTAATTACCTCACATAAATGTCTAATAAACCCTGTATCCTCTCCTGATTACTGCACTTGAAGTCATCACTCCAGATGAGGTAAGTACAGTAGAACCTCTCTATCACGACCACTTTATTGTGTTAATTATCCGGTGTTTATCTCAGGTGACTGCTTAAAGCAAGTTGACAGTAAAACAGAAAGCTCCTTAAGGAGCTTTGTTTTTAATGTCATCTTGCTTTAAGCTGTCACCTGTCTTTTTATACAATGAATTAGCCTTCTTTTCAGTGGTTGTAACAGAGGTTTTTTTAATGTATGTCAAAAGTTAAAATACTTGTCTGCATTATAATAACCCTCTGTTGTGCAGGGCCTTTTTCCAAAAATAGGGAAGGGGCCTAAGCCTTTCCATTTGGGAAATTCAAGCGTGATTTTCAACCAAATTGGGAATTTTGGACTGACATCCAAAATACTTAAAAATTGAAAGTAAGTATACTTACTTCATGAAATAGAAAGTTGCATTAATTTAATACCAGAAAATAAAATTATTTAACACTAGGAAGGACTGGTAATTGAATAGAAAAAATAATTAAAAATTCTTTTTTTTTTATTTACATGTATTTATTTTTTAGAAAAAAGTTATTTTTGAAAATTCTCCACTGAAATTGGGATAAAAGAGGCTTTCTGCAGTTAGGAAGTCACCGAAAATAGGCCTCTCTTATAGAAGGTAAAAAGCCCTGTTGTGACCACTAATAAGAATCATCTTCAGATAATAATTCTAATGAGTATTTTGAACATCTGAATATTCTCCTTACTCGAAGATTGGAAAGGATGTCTGACGGAGGAAAGTGGCCCAAGATGTAGAAAACGTTTTTCATACAGTTTTTCAGAATTTAAACCCTCCAATGATTTACATCAAGTACAATGTTCAAATGCAAATAGTCTTGATCTTGATCAGATGTCACACAACAAGAATCTGATTAACCATTTCCCCCATAGAAGCGCCTTTTAGTGCATTCAGTTTATTCCTCTGCTGAAGAAAATAGTTCCAATTTATAGTCATGAATTTGTATGATAAATATTCCTTATACTGTATCATAAGGAATATTTTCTTTATTCTAGCTGGTTGTAGCTTAAAGCAGGCTGAAAGTAGAGCAGAATGCACCTTAAGGCATATTCTGCTTTACTTTCAATCTGCTTTAAGTAGTGACAGATTTTTAAAACTAGAAACAGGCTATGGGGTAAAGGGTTATGATCCCAACTGTTTGACACTGATTACGTCAATATGCCATTACTGTCGTAAGATTTAAATTTGAGTAATGAAAGCAGATAACAACTGTTTAACAGGGGTGTGATTAGCCTGACAGCTGAGGGGCTGAAAATAATTTGGCGGGGGTTTCGGGGGCCGCCAAGGCCCCGAATGGGTTCCAAGGGCAACGCCCTGGTGGGGGTAACATGGGGCAAAGCCCCCTTAAAAAAATGGCATTTTTTCAGCATTTTTGAAGGTATTTTGTGGGCCCTCCTGTAATTAATTTAAGAGCTCTAAAGGATGCAAAAGTGAAAATTAAAAAGCAAAATTAGAACTTTTATAAGAACAATTTCATAATTTAACTAGGGTGAGGAATGACCGACTAGATTTTAATCATGAAACAGTAAAGATGCCTGTAGTAACACATTACTGACTACAGGCATGCATCTTCTTTTCTGTTTCATTATTAAATTTCAATCTGATCTTTTCAATGTCAATGCCATGGAGTCAATAGCTATTGGCCATCTTGACTAAATTATAAGTTTGTCTTAATGTCTCAAATCTTAACAACTCTATGCATTTTGAAGGTTTGAAACTGTGCTCATATGAATAACTGTTTGGAAGTGACAAGCAACATTTTCTTGGTTACAATGTTGTCCAATAATTGAAGAAAAACAGCATAGCCATTATTTCAATTTGATGTTATTGAACAGATGATGCAACAGGCTTTGAGCAAACTCTTTTCAAACTAAAAGATAAAAGAATTTTGTTTTTACCATTACGACTGCAAGGCCCAAAAAACGTGTGTCTTGTTAGATCCATGGATGAGTTAGATCCAAGCGTGAAAAATATGGGATGGGATGTAGATTATTATTATTATTGTCTTATAAAGCTGTTTATATAAGATCGAGTTTGTATCATTGAAGTTGATACTTAAAGATAATTATTATTATTACTATTATCATTATTATTATTGTCTCATAAAGCTGTATACATGTATATAAGATAGAGTTTGTATCCTTGAATTTGACACCTAAAAATTATAACAAATATTCTCATAAAAAATGTTTATAATATACTCTACTTGCAGTGACGCATTACCATAGAGATTAATACCTATGAGTAGTTTTATTATTTTACAAGGATAACTGTATTGATAATGTGTCATACATGGTCCCTGGTTATAGTAAAGTGTTGAGAGTATATAGGCCTACTATGATACAGATACTTAAAGCCATTTTCACAGAATACAACCAAAGCAGTCCTGTCCAATTCTGTTTTGACACATGTTTCAAAATTAATATAGACCTAAAGTTATGAGTATGTGGGTCTATGAATACAATCCAATGCTTCCCTTCCATGTGACAATATCATATTGTAAAGGGGACGGTGGACAGATCCCCCATCTTTTCTAACCCACTTAACAAAAAATTGGCATAGGTTACTCTATATATAAGAACAATTATTAAAATTATTATAATTATAATGCCAAATGTGTGCAGGCCATTGACATTTAAAGGCATGAAGTGTGAAAGTGTGGGGGTAGGCATTTCATTCATCTTATGAAAATAGCTCCCCCTCTCAGCTCAATAGATTTATTCATAAAGTAAAGCACTCACTTGTCCATGCCCCATAAATGATTTCTTACTTACTAAATTTATAGTTCTTTTATTACAAATGCATTGTTACATTGATATAGCCGCTACTCAACACATGGGTCTATGATTATAATTCAAAGCTCCCCTTTCTTATGACATTATTGTGAAGGGGAATTGGGACAGACACCATTGCCCCTCTTCCCAAAATATGTTGACATGGGTTACCCTATATACTATATGCAAAAAGATTTCTTTATTATTATAATGTGTACAGTTCATTCTAAAGTTTGGGATATTTAATAATGACATGAAGTTTGAGAGGGGTGGGGATAGGTATTTCATTTATCCTGATGAAAATACCTCCCCTCTCTGCTCGAAAGGTTTATTAAATAAGGCACTCACCTCTGTGTCATTAATTATACATGATTTCTTGACAAATTAGTTCTAACTTGATCTATATATTTTTATGAAACCCATGAAAATTTCTTCCTATTGCTGGCCAAAATCAACAGACTGATTATTTTGCCTGGGGTTGGGTTCTTCTTCTCCAAAATTTTGCATTGTTTAGACCATGTAGATTGATCTCGCCGCTACCATGGTTATTCAATGTTGAATACATTTCAGAAATTCATGTATTTTTACTTTCAATTAGGCTATTTGTATAAAAAGTATAGGTGGGCCGTTTTGATCCGGGGTCGTTTTGACCCGAGGGCGTTACGATCTGGTACCGACGTCTCGACTCGCTTGCCGTTGGTTTTAACGGGAAAAAAATCAATATCATAATCAAACCCCTTTTAAACTTGCTAACCTTGTTCTTTTAGGAAGCTGTCATATTAATCAGGGTTCGACATTGGCCTACGTCCGATAGATATTCACTAGTAACGGCGATGTTCGGTCTAGTGACCCCTCGCAGTTACTAACCCGAATGGTCTAGTTAAAATCTGAGGATGATTTTTTTAAATTCACGCATTTAGAAAATGACATCATTATGTTCAAGCTAAAATCCTACCCAGTTCGCCCCTGTGGTTTCAGACAAGTAGGTTGCTCAGACCTCAAAACTGTTTCCGCATCTAAATAAAGCACGCAGTCGGGAAATCCTTGTTCTAAAATTAGCAGTAGTAACTATCCCAACTATCCCGCAGTAATTAGGGCGATGAGTAAAATCCGGTTCAGTTACGAAAAATATCGGTGTGATTAATTGATCATCTCGCGCTATACTTAAAACACCTGATTGTGTTGATAACAGTTACGTTTTGAACGTTTTTAGAATTGATCATTTTTAATTAGATAGGTACAATATCCGAAAAGGTAACTGCAGTCTCAGTTTTTGGGATTGAAAATGACAATTTATTCTGCGAACCGATATTTCTCGGTAGTTAGGAACCGGATATTACACTTTCCCACGCTTTTCACTACCATGATTGTCGTAAGTATCTTCAATGCAATTATTTTACCTAAAACACAGTTTTGTATCAATTTTTACGTGCGAAACCGAAATCAATCCCAATTCTGATATATTATTTGTTTTGTTAACGAAAATATCCATTTTTCTGCCAAGTATAAGTACGACATTCAGCGAACGCTTTTTTGTTTGTGTACATCATGACATCGTAACGTCAAATCATGTCAGATTTATTCAGCTTCGGTTTTAATGGTAAGAAAAAGGAAGAGAAAGGGGCGAGTACAGCTACGGCGGAGTCAAAGACACGCTATGAAAAGCAAAAAAGACAGAGAAAGTTTTGCGAAATTATTGAAGTTAACTGTTTACCAAAGATTCAGTTGTTTCTGTTTGGTCTACCAACTTTTTGGTCTGGTCTAGTAATGTTTGCAGGCTACAAGACCGAATGTCTAGTGAAAAAAAAAGTTAATGTCGAACCCTGTTAATGACAATCTATTAACATCGTTCAAACATCAAAACACAAAAATATTTTGGTCTTGAAAAGCGGTGCTGTCGCGAAGACTGGTTTCCGAGTTTTCAATAATTGTAAATGCACGCGCAGCCACTAATGCGGTAACCAGTTAAATTGATGTGGAACACTCGGACTTTTCCGTGACCGTTAATGTACGACGATTTCCGGGTCAGACTAAAACACGTCCGCGGACGCGACCGACTTTCAGACCTCACCCCCCTTATAGTCGTCAGATTTTCTCAACGAATCTGAACGAATCTCAGAAATGGTCTCGGCGGCAATCCCATCCGCGGAAATCCGTGGATCCGCGGAAAAATCACAGGCCTGTTTAACCCTTTCCCTTATAGAAGCGACTTTTAGCACATGCATTTTATTCATCCGCTGAAGAAAATAGTTCCAATATAAAACGTAATGAATATGTGTCATATTTAATACTTTCCATATTCTAGCTGGTAAAAGCTTAAAGCAGGCTGAAAGTAAAGCAGAATGCGCCATATGGCGCATTCTGCTTTACTTTCAACCTGCTTTAAGTAGTCACCTATTTTCAAAACTATAAACAGGCTATGGGGTAATGGGTTAAAGCAGATAACCTCATGGCAGTGTATGAAGAATGATGATATGGAAGTGAATTAGTTAAACAGACAGTTATTTGCAATACATTTCTAAATTCAATGAACCTATAATAATGTATCATGTCTCGGATGCTTCCAAATCACTCTTTGACCCTTAACCACATAGAGGCGCCTTTTAGCACATCTTATTTATTCTTCCACTAAAGAAAATAACTCCAATTTATACAATCATGAAAATGTAACCTATTAAATATTTTCTATTTCCTAGATGATGATAGCTTAAAGCAGGATGAAAGTAAAGCAGAATGTGCCTTAAGGCACATTCTGCTTTACTTTCAACCTGCTTTAAGTGGTCACCTATTTTCAAAACTAGAAACAGACTATGGGGTAATGAGTTAAATAGAGCTACACTCACCGTCTAAAATCTCATATATGAGGACAAAGTTGTTCTTTATATTTTCCTCTGTGACTTTTCCAAAGTAGGCAGCCATAACGTCTGTCATCTTATGGAGAAGCTCGAACACCATGGCAGCATTGACATTCTGCTTGGTGACCGCCGCAAGCCATATGTTGGACCTGTCAACGTACAATCAAGGCTCCAGATAAGAGGGAGTAAACTGATATGAACAATTCAGCATTTTCTCAATCATTTCAGCACCAAATCCTATGGTGTCACTACTCATTAGAATTGTCTCCAAGAGATGATTCTAATGAGTAGTGACACCATAGGGCTTAAGGTAGAAATAAAGATTTCAGTTTTTGAAATACTCCCCTCAATTCCCCTTATCTGGAGCTCAGAGTCAAGTGGACCAAACTAGTATTGGGAATCAAACCAGCTACACTTTCCTGTTTAAAGGTAAACATAAACAAAATACAATGCACTTAAATAGAGAAAATGACCGCTTCATGAAAATTTTGATAATTTATTTTTAATCTGAGTGGCAAACAGTCTGGAGCCTGTTCAGACGCCGGTTTATCAAGCCTCTGATCTGGCTCAAATATGTTTGCAATGGAAATAATAGTATTAGCATATCACCTTTTGAGGCTCAAGAAACCCTACCCATATCTGGGGCTTGGGAAAACCTATCCTTATCTGGGGCTTAGGAAAAACCTACCTTTTGATGTGGAAGAAGCTGGTCCTGGCTATATTGGTGACTGGCGACCTGACCTGCTGTCTTGCATGAATCACATTGACACGGAAAGCATCCACCGCATTCCTCCTGTAAGGTGGAAAGAGTTTAGTAAACAGTAATGAAGTGTTCCTGACGCCAATACTATTGTGACATCATCATCATCATCCAGTTTAGTTTAACCAGGCCATTGATTAATCCTTCTTATAAGGGTGAAGCCTAAACAATAGTTTGCATTTTGCTTCACTTTCGTTGGTCATCTGTTTTCGTAACTAGAAACTGGGTATGGGGTAATGGTTAAGACGCATTCTACTCTACTTTCAGTCTGCCTAAAGCTACCATCTACTATAAATAAATATTTTAATATTTTTAAGCTGAATATATTAATGGCTGTATAAATTGGGACTCTATAATGCCCAGTCTATTTCTTCAGTGGAAAAATAAACTATAGAGGTGTAAAATGGGGTATTTAACCCATAACCCCATAGCCTGTTTCTAGTATTGAAGATATGTGAAATATTTCTTGAAATACATTTACATAACAGTATGGATTGGAACTATTTTCTTCAGTGGAGGAGTAAACTAAAGGCATAAAAATGTGCTTTTATCATTTATGGGGGAAAGGGTTAACTCTTTGAACCCTAGTCACGCATATTTGCGTCACGTCGTGTTTGCTTACCCAATATCATCTCTGTACACTCGAGAGATGAGGACCTCCCCCTTGTGATTGTATATAAACAATCCCCCAATCATCTTTACTTCTTCTCTATCTCATCATCATCTGAAAGAACACAATACATACTGGTGTTTACATATGAGGATGCGCATATTTCGTGATCAAAGCAGTTTCCCTTGAAACCGTCAATATGTCCATATAAATCACACCAAAGTAACACTGTCCACATCAATAACTCACCCAGGTAACGAATATTTCCAAGAAATCAACTCTGTTTCACATGCGATGTTCTATTCCTACAAAGTCACCATTTGCATTGCATAGCATTGCACAGATTTTAAGTATGCGGTGAATACTCTGTTGACAGCGATATAAAAGGTAAGCTTTCATTAGTCGATTGCTAGCATTTCTCTTTTGGTAGTGACTAGGGGTACATGACCGTACCTCTAATATTTGAAATTATTTTTGTGTCTGGCCCCTGTGGGTTGGATTGATTCTATTTTCTGTGTAGTGTATCAAAGCCAGCAGCTGGTAAGGGGATTTGGTGAAATGGATGTACTTTAATAATTATTTGCAAGACATGAATACGCTATTTACACCTAGAATACAATATATATGTGTTCATTCATGAAAAGACACTGAATTGATCGGCAATAAATTATTCTCATTATTTAACTCTCGTGTGCAACCGACATCTCCAATGAAACAGTAATGTCTTGAGCTTGATGGGATATAGCACGACTTATTTTGTTCGTGCTGTGGGTACGTGATTTCATTATTATACACGTGTGGCTGTCATTTTAATAAAATCCTTGACAATCAAGTCATAATTATGAAAATACTTACTACCGGTCAAAATATGCTAAAGTGGGTGTCTCATCTCAATCCCATCATGCAACGTTCGGACTGGTACACAAGGTAACGGGTCAAATCGGCCCAAAACCAAATCGGACCCCGAGTCAAATCGGCCCAAAACCAAATCGGACCGGGTCAAATCGGACCGGGTCAAATCGGCCCATTTTTTTAAAAGAACAAATTGAATTAAACCAACACAATGTTGTACGTGAATTGATTTTTTGTAACAATTATTATTAATAATGCAATGCTATTTAGAAATTGTGTAAATTGCAATTAACGAAATAAGTCAACGAGGCTAAAATAAAAAAACAACAAACACAAGACAGCAAAACACATCAAACGTGTATACAATACCATTTTGGATACAGGTTGGAAACAGATCTATAAGTTACGTTTACCTGATCTCTAAATATGTCACCTGCAAGTGTTATATGCTTTTATTTCTCAAAGTTTATTTTGTGTTTTCACATCAGAAAAAAGTTTTGATCCTAGTCAGAAACCGCATTACGTGTCTCATTAGAATCAAAACTGTTTGCAAATAACGTTACGACGTATACCTGGAGTAAGACAGTGAAGTGATAACTGATTAACTGTCACAACAACATGTCAAACATCAATTAGCACCTTTACTGCAATCAAACAATTAATGTAGTGGCTGCAATAAACACTTTGGCTACACAATGGGCACTTTCGCACATAGCTGATTGTAGGGTATGTATTATCTAATATTAGTGCCTACATATATCTTACTGATCTGCAGTATTGAAAGCAACTGACAACATTTAAAACAAAGCACAGCGTCTAATCAGGATCCAAACTGTGTTTGTACATTTTTTATGTGCGACGATAATTTCAAATATATCTGGATATTGCATTCAATATCTGATCAAAATCCAAACAATTTGACACCCTTGTCAATATTTTCTTTGTCCAAACTTAATAAACTTAACCAATAAATCAAATTCGGTCAATAAGGACATGTCCGCTATATATACGATATTGGGCCGATTTGACCCGCCATTATTGGGCCGATTTGACCCGGCATATTTTTGGGCCGATTTGACCCGGTCCGAATTGACCCGGGCCGATTTGGTTTTGGGCCGATTTGACCCGGATTGTACACAGACAAATGTAAAAGGAGAGTTACAATTGAAACGCCCCAAAGCCACAACACCCCCTCGACAAACGCCCCCACCACGGTTAACCCTTAGATATCTTTAAAAAAAATATCTTAAAAAGCCAGAATGTTGCCCAAATTTATGTTTAAATCGCGCAATTTCTTATATAAGAACATTTTCTATGTATTAAAACTGAGCGAAATCCGTTGTCAGGTGCCTGAAACATGCCCCCCTTTCTTTAAGAACCACACGTGCCGATTTCTTATCGAGATGGTTGGGAAAATAAGCTTTTTGTTTAATTAACAAATCTTCGTGTCGGCTTCCGAGAGTTTCCGCAAGGTCGAATAAGAGTAAAGAGATCGATCCGATTTTCCTGACTTGTCTGGGTTATATATAAAACAGAATAGTTCATAACCATTAAGGTAACAGGGGAGAAAACGTTATTCTTTCCCGTTTTTAAAACCGCAAACGAAACGCAAACGCATCGCAATAATACGCAAAAATGGACAACCTTTAGACAATTCTGACCATTCAAGTTAGTCTGAGCGGCAAACAGTTTGGTGCCTGATCAGACGCCGGGTTACCCGGCGTCTGATCTGCTCCAAACTGTTTGCAATTGAAATCATGGTTTTAGCGTTAACGCGTTTATTGGGAAAGAATAACATTTTTAACATTTTCTCCACTGTAAGCAAGGTAACATCGACTACATCATCGTACACTTTCCTACTTGAGATAAGTATGGTTCCCGTGCAGCACGAGACCGCTGCGCTAACTTTACTGATATTTTATTCTTTCCCAATAAACGCGTTTGTATACAAAACTATTATTTCCATTGCAAACAGATTGGAGTCAGGTCAGACGCCGGGTAACCCGGCGTTTGATCAGGCTCCAACCTATTTGCTACTCAGATTAAAAAATAATAGTTAAATCTTCTAAAAGTAAATTTCCACAGTTTAGTGCATTGCGTTTAAAATAACTCTGTCAAGTAAGAAGAAAACGCTAATAATGAGCTATGAAAACATCTTTACCGGGCGCAAGCCGAACGAACTCGGAAAATCTCCGTCGTTGATCGGATGTCAACAAACCGATTTAAAAGTCGACTTTTTTCCACCAAATTAATGTGTTTGTCAGATTTATTGCCTACATAATCATCGCGGATTACTTCTATTTATATGTTAAGATTACGTATCTGCCTGAATTTTCAGGTTTAAAAATGCGCTATTTTGGCTTACATACTGCCTTTAATATAAGATGTTTATGGGTGATTAACAGTCGGCTTCAATTTAAATGTACTAGACCTAAAGACGTGTATGATCTAAATCTGCGTCGTCAATACGACAAGGGACGTAGATTATATACGTTCCTGATACGACTTAAAGTCGTATTGTCGACGCAGATTTAGATCACGGAGGTATACTTCCGTGTTTAGATCATATAAAATTGTTTAAAGTATATGATATTTGACTGATCTCACAATAAATGATCAGTATAGGTAATACTAGGTATGCTATGACAGGGACGTATATAGATACATATTATGTACGTCCCTGGCAATAATGATAATCAAAGTCATATTCAACTAAAATGCGATATATTAAGACGCTAATTACAATTTTCACCACAAAAAATGAATTATGATAAAGACGTTTTACGGTTTATAAATGTCCTTTTCATAAATGATAACATAGGTTATATATAATAGTCTAGGTATAATTTGTGTATTCAAATCTTGCATATAGATCTAATTATTAAAGAAGAGCACATGGAGACATGACTGAAGTAAATAAATTGACAAGTTGGAAGTATGATAATAAAGTAGGAATTATTTTCAAACCTGAAAAGCTCAAACAATAATAACTTCAATAAGGAGAAATCCCAAATGGTTATACTCCCAGAGCCCGTTTTATTAAACAACTTACGCAAAATATTTGCGTAAGTCAAAATTTTAAATTTTAATTTATATTTTTTATTATCACTTGCTACAAACAGCAAATAGCCAGATAAGAGGACGCGCTTTTAGCGCGTCCTTTGATCTGGCTATTTGCTGTTTGCAAACGTTTATGATCGAAAAATAAGACTTATCGATTATGACTTACATATTGTCACAGATTTCCCTTTCTCATATGTCATGATAATGATCTGAGAAATAAAAGTTATTGTTGTTGTTGTTGCAAAATTTTTGCGTAAGTTGTTTAGTAAAACGGGCCCCCAGAGAGCAAGGTTGGACATCAGAAAGTATAGTTTGGTATAAGAACAGCAGCTATTTTGTCGAACCAATAACAACTGACAATGGTCCGTCTACGGGTCGAACCAACCGGTGTTCAGTTGAACCTATAGCCACTATAGACGTCTATAGTTCCACGTGAAGTCGCTCTAAGTTTATTACACAAATCATCGAAAATTAAGTTTGAACAGGGTCCATGTACACGGTGGGTCAACAGGTAACTTAGTTTGAGGGCCACTAACAGACTCTGGTATGGGTTTACACTGTTTGCACAGGACAAGTGTACTCATCACAAGATCTAGTAAAATGCACACTATTAACATATTTAAACTTAACTCACTTCCCCAGAGACATCAAATAGATACATGTAATTCGAATTAGCTCCAAGTAAACTACATTTTGACCTATATTAAAGGTTGTTTTAACTGTGGCTCTGCATTTTCTGTGGCCAGAGTACGTAGACGATGAGGTGTTTGCCAGGGCTGCCATAAGTTGACATGAAAAATCCTAAGATTTCCAAATTTGCATTTTTCAAGTTTGAATTAACGAACCGTACCATTACCCCATAGTCTGTTTCTAGTTTTGTTGACACGTGACTACTTAAAGCAGGCTGGAAGTAAAGAACAATGCGCCGTAGGGCGCATTCTGCTTTACTTTCAGTCTGATTTAAGCTACCATATACTAGAAAAAATCCGAAGATTTAGGAAAAATCCGGAGAAATGGCAGCCGTGGTTTGAAGATTTTGAAGGTGGTCGAAAGAATGAATCTATTGTTGCCAACTTGCGCTTCATAGTGACAGCAATATGCATGATCTACATGTTCTTCCTTATTATAGTACGGAGTGTGAACAGTTCCGTGATTAAACCATACCCAGTTTTTCATTTCCATGGTAACAATCCTTGATAGGGACCAAGACGCTTCTAGTGACAACACACATTTAGCTGACATGATTACACCATTGTATTGAAAAACATGTGTTCCCCATTAACGTGAATGGGGTACGTCTAAATAGAGTCAGGGCAGTAGGTTTAACTTAGTGTTTTAAGTGTGCATTCATGCAAGTATGATGGTGCTTATAATGTATAGTTTTAAAATACGTCGTATGTATTTCAAATCTAAACTTCCCAATTATTATCTCACATAACCTGTTTTTTGTCCGTTTTCAAAACAATTTCCATGCTGGCGATCCTCGGTTTGAACGACATTGAGTCAGTTAGAGTCATGAAGGTGGTATATATAATTTGGGATTACAACTCTATTTTAACCACCTGACTCTACCTGACTCTTCCTGATTTTATTAAGACGTACATGGTAAAAAGCAAGACCCCTAGCTGTAGTCAGGTTCAAACAATATTTTTTCTTATCAAAGATAATGTGATCTTGATTTCGCCCTAAACCATGATATATTCTGTTCTGTTCTGTTTTGATAAAACACAACAAGTAATGTTGAAGAAATAGTTATACACAGGCCACTTTTTCTAAAATTTAACGTTGAAATAAAGGTTTTTTTTTTATTTTGTGGTTGTTGCGTGTATGTTGTTTTGAAAGTATGGCTTTAAATACAAAGGCACAATAACTTCAGGTTTTCAAAGGTACGGTTTCTAAAATTGCGCTTGTAAAAATGAAAACTTGCAACTGTTTGTTTAAGGAGGGTATGGGCCTGTACAGGACTGCCATTTCTACTAATTATTTTCGATTTCTTCGGATTTTTCTTAATTTCTCGGGACCGACGGACTTTTCCAGAAACATTCGGACCTAATTGGAATAAAGTTCATCCACACATACTTTGTATATAACTCCGTGGTTCATCTCTTATTTTGCACAGATCTATGTTTTTATCAAAGTCATGACTCATGACTGTAAATTGTGTGATGGATCTATATTGTTTTGAAAAGATAGCTTTGAACACAAACGTACACGAATCTAGCACATTTTAATAATCCGTTTGTCATGAATACATGTATACACCATACGAAATTATTTTTATCCTAGCAGATTGTAGATCTAGCTTACATTAACTCTTTCCTCCCTGAAACTTTAAATGGACAATTCCAGTTTCCAATTAAGTCTAGTCCATTTCTGACTTTTAAGGGTTGTTTTGTCAATGTTTGACATTATGACAAACAGTGAAGGCCCTGATCAGAGGGCTCCTTTCGGAGCCCTCTGATCTGGGTCTTCACTGTTTGACTATTCACATGTACACTCTTTGAAAAGGACGCCTATATGCGGGACTAGGGTTCAAATGGTTAAAGCAGGATATGTGGTAATTTAAAGGGTTAAAGGTAGATCTAAGATTCCTAATATTGCGCCTGAAAAACAGAAAAATTGGAAATTTTAGGATTTATTTTAAAGATCATCTTATGGCAGCCCTGTGAAAGAGCACGAATGAAGAACGGTCGTTCTTCATTCGTGGGAAGAGAGAGAAGGCCATCAGCTTACTTGAAAGTTTGAAAATTAAAAAAAACAATAAAATAAAAAAAAGAACTCGTTCTAAATCGGTAGATTCTAGGTCTACTTTATTGTCTAAATTTAGAACCTTTTATCGGTACACTCACAACTAATCAAATTAAAAAAGATGGCCGGAACGATATGTATAATAGCCCTAAAATTGGCTTAAGGGTGTATCAAACCCATAAGCGATTTTTATCAAAGTATTAAACTTTTTTTTCTATCATTGTTTTTTTGGAAGAGCAATTTATGATGAATGAAAAATGAAAAAAAAGTATATAGTGGTGTCCTTTTTTTTTTAGCTATGTACAGCGATTTGAAAAAGGTATGTCAAATTTGGACTTTTTAAAAAAAGAGTACAAGCTTCAGTAAAATCTATCTCAAAACAAAACAAACATGATACTTTGGGTTTTCTTTATTTAGTTCATGTCTATGGTGGTATTTTCTCATATAGAAACCAAATTTAGACAATGCAGGCACCAGGTTTGAACAATATGGACCATTGAATATCAAAAATATGCTTCTGATAGGGCATGCTTTTGTTAGATTTTTTATTTTATGAAAAAAAAGTAAACAAGTTTTAAAATGACATATTTCTAGTATTAAACTTTTTCTTATATTCTACCAGATGAAAGTCTGTGGTAAGGCAGTTCAAAATATGAAAAAAATTTGAAAGGTCAGTGTTGAAAATTTTGAGTTATTAAAGTAAAAAGAGTTATCTCCCTTTACAAAATTTACAACAAAGTTCCATATCAATGATATTTAGAGCTTTATAAAGTTCACATTTGGTGCCTTTTTTCTCTTAAATTAGTTTGTGTATGAAGAAATACTACCATAGACAGGAAATAAATAACACAAAACCAAATTATCATATTTGTTTTCATTTGAAATGGATTTTATTGAAGCGGGCTGTTTGAAAAGGACAAAATAAGAAAGAGTGGGTGGGGTAACTTTTACATGGCCGTAGAGCCAAAAGTTGTTCACCAAAATGTACACTTTTTCTAATATTTCAATACCAGGGCTAGATCTACCATAAGTTGACGTGAAAAATCCTAAGATTTCCAAATTTGCATTTTTCAAGAGCGATTTTACGAACCGTACCTTTACCCCATCGCCTGTTTCTACGCATTCTGCTTTACTTTCAGTCTGCTTTAAGCTATAATTTACTAGAAAAAAATCCGAAGATTTTGGAAAAATCCGGAGAAATGGCAGCCCTGCAATACAAAACCATCATAGAGTGTTTTCATATACTTTGAAAATTTCCCAAATTCATGACTTTCATACACCCTAAACTCTTTGCATGCTGGGTATTTTTTTTCGTCTGCATCTGCTGTCGCGTCTGCTAGATCTACTTTTTCTAAAACAAAAATCAAAACAGGGTCAAAGAGTCAAACAGTTCGGATCCTGATGAGACGCCGCGTTACGCAGCGTCTCACCTGGATCCAAACTGTTTTCAGGGTTATCACTGTGGCAGTCATGGCCGCTGCTATCATACACAGATTAAGTTAACAACATGTACCGCCGAAACTACATAGATCGAAACCATCTTGGTCCGAAACGATCTGAAATTTTCTGAACGGGTCTATAACCAGTCACTTTCAACGCATGCTCCTCCTTTCCGATTTTTCAGCGAAGATGGCACCACTGGTATGAATAGCGGCTCGATATTTTTGCCTTAAATTTCAACAAGGAATCAATTTGTTGAATAACTAAGAAACTAACTTGAACAATATGTAATGTAGATTCTGTTACGAGATTGTATGTGGCCCATTTAATGTCATGTCCATGTTAAATCGATATTGAACGTGGGGTTCCAGAAAAAAGTGGGTGGGGGTTAATGACACCACGTGCAACGAAAATTTATTTTTGGAAGATGATGGCGACTTCTATCTATCTCGTGTTTTCTGCTTCAGACCCTCACATCAGGGTCTTCCCCAGAAAAATTGGAAGGGGCAGGGGGAGGGTGCGGGAGGGGGTGTTACCCCCTTCCGTATGTCGAAATTTTTTGAAGTTTTAATGTATAAATGGTGTTCCCTGAGCCACTTTAAGCATTATTTCAATGGTGTCCTAAAGATAAACAGCATACTAAAACCTTTGTTTTTAGCTCACCTGGCACGAAGTGCCAAGGTGAGCTTTTAGGATCGCTGGATGTCCGTCGTCTGTCTGTCCGTCCACAATTGGTTGTGAACACTCTAGCGGCTACAAATTTCATCTGATCTTCATGAAACTTGATGAAAATGTTTGTCTTGATGAAATCTAGGCCAAGTTTGAATGTGGGTCATGTCGGGTCAAAAACTAGTTCACTAGGTCAAATCATAGAAAAACCTTGTGAACACTCTAGAGGCTACAAATCTCATTGGATATTGATGAAACTTGGTCAGAATGTTTAATTCATTGATATCTAGGTCAAGTTTGAATATGGGTCATGTCGGGTCAAAAACTAGGTCACTAGGTCAAATCATAGAAAAACCTTGTGAACACTCTTGAGGCTACAAATCTCATTGGATCTTGATGAAACTTAATCAGAATGTTTGTCTTATTGATATCTAGGTCAAGTTCGAATATGGGTCATGTCCGGTCAAAAACTAGGTCACTAGGTCAAATCTTAGAAAAACCTTGTTAACACTCTAGAGGCTACAAATCCAGTAATAATTTTAGAAAAAAAAAGAATGGGTCCTTTGGGACCCATAACTTTGAAATCTATGGGTCCCATAGAAAAACTATGGGTCCCATTTGTTTTCACCAACTACAAGCATGTGAACCAACTGCTACACCCATCTGTGTTTTTTTTTGCATTTAACTTTATTTAACGTTTGACACTGAAAAGGAATCAATGGATATTAAAATCTATAAATGCCATAGTAAGCGTAGTTTGTTCATTTTATTTCATAAAACCTGCATGTTTCTGATCTTACCAGTTCAATGTGCACTTAAGTCAATAGCTTTGGTCAACTTGACTTTATTAGGATTCTGTTCTTTGTGATTCTTACTTTACTATTATTACGAACACACCTACAATGTTTCTGTTCTTAAAACAGTGTTGCAGCTATGATGTCCGATTCTCGTATAGATTTCGAAAATCTCGCACAAAAATTACTAGTGCAATCTTTCAAGTCAGCCCTACGCGGTACCCGCCATATGATATTATCGCCAATAACAACTAATGACGACTCTTTCTCCCCCGTCGTGATATTCTACGACGCATTAGATATAGAAAGTTTGGATACAGATAGTGCGTGAAAATTCGCGAGCACTTGCTACGATAATTAAATACCATGCGTCAAACCTTTCAAACTTTGGGGCGATTCTTGTCAAGTCCGATACCCGCCATTTTGGACATAAATAGGCTAGGTCTAAAACATTGACCGCACTGTCTTGACTAGCCACTATAAAAAAGAGTTCATTATTCGCGGTGCGGACTTTTTGTATTCGTGTTTTAATTTATTTTGGCCTAATTATCATAATATATTCAGCGTCTTTAGCAACTATGTTCGTCTGCGAAAACAATTTAGCACCTACGTAGGCCTGATACGCCGTTACAAAGTATCTACACATTAAAGTATTAATCGTTCTGTATTTTTCACGCAAGTACGACGATGCGTCCTTGAGGACGCACGTCTTTTCAGACTATGCGTCCTCTGCGATTTTTATGCGTATTGTACGCAGGACGCAGACGTAAAATTATCACTGCAAATCTCATTATATCTTAATGAAATTTGGTCAGAATGTTTGTCACATTGATATCTAGGTCAAGTTTGAATATGGGCCATGTCCGGTCAAAAACTAGGTCACTAGGTTAAATCATTGGAAAATCTTGTTTACACTCTAGAGGTTGATTGTGGGTATACATGTCCAGTCATAATCTAGGTCACTATAGGTCAAGTTTGCCAATGTGTACCAGGTGAGCGATTTAGGGCCATAGTGGCCCTTGTTATTAATCAATTTAAATTTCTTTATGACAAGAACTTGCTAGAATCTATATCATAACGGTAGATACAAGGAGTACAGAATTACTGATATGTTATTTTGTTTACAAAAAACTATACATCTTAATTCTTATAGATGAAAGGGTTTGACATAAAAATATAGAAAAGACACATTACCTACATTGGTTTACTTGCTTTCTGATGATATAATCTATAAATGAGCATTAGATAATAATTTGAAGCAAAAAATATTATTTTTAAAAAATATGTGTGTTTGCTTTATATGTTGCCAACTTGCCACGTAATTATCTTAGCATTATGATTTTATGATAATTTGAAGAAGAAAATTGCAAACATTGCAGTACTAGATCAGTAAGAGTTCTCAGATCTTGGTCTTCACTGTTTTCCTAAATGTAGATACTTTTTGAAGTTTTTGTACAATAATCCTGAATGTCATTTGTATTTCCTGTTGTTTTTTTTTGACTTTATATCTTCATTTCTATCTGCTAGATTAAGTTCTAGATCTATCACAATTTAGAATTCAGATCCTAAATCTGATTTCTTACTTTACTATTTTCTCTCTTTCACTTTTTCTTGACCAATCCAAACCAGTTGGGTAATAGTCAATAGTGACTGCACCAACGTATGATGTAGATGTAGAAAAAACTGTGCTTTGCTTAATCACGGATGTACAACAGGACTAAAATGCTTAAATAAACCACCTTTTATCATAAAATCGGATCATCTATGTTATTTCTAATGCTATGTTTTCTATCTTATTGGTTGGGGATACTCTCTCAGACTTTGAACCCACCCAGCTAGGGTGGAACTTTAGGTGGAATATTATTTCTGTTGAAAAATTCGCGAAAACCGATGACAAAATGTACGTGCACGATTGAAGGAAAACAGATGACAAGCTAACAAAATCATTCACGCTAACTTTGAAGTTACCAACACAGCGATATTTCGGGAAAATATATAACCATCCTATTTCAAACAAATAGATCTAGATCTACGTGATAATTCAAAAAGTACTGTAGGCTTGATCGATTTTGATTACATTTGATTTCATAAGGCACAGAAACCATTTGTCTCGATTGTGGGCGTGGCATTTTCATCACTACAAACTGCTATGAGCTAAAAATAAACCAACCCAGCGATATTTCGTGGGGAGGGGGGACCAATCCTAGAACATTTCAATGAAATAAAATAGCTCTAAAATCTAGATTTAATCGATTTTGATTTGAACTTAAATAGGGCATGTACTTGTATCTTGTTTTCATTTTGCATTGAAATTTGTGGGCGGGGCGTTTCTTCTATTGTGAATGCGCGCATGTTGACTACGGAAATTCACGAATTCTATCGGAAACGTTGTTTGATATTGATCGTAACTAAACCGCCGAATTCCGAGACTCTCCGAGCATAAATTATGAAGACGAAAAGTCGCGAGTATGTGTCTGCACGAACGACGGTCGTAATTCGTGGTGTCTGCGAATCGAAATAGTGCATTATAGGTTCTCCATAACGATGATAGCTTGCTTGCTTTATTCGTTTTAACGTCTCATCCGAGTTATCGTTCTCTGTTAAGACTGAACTAATGCGGGGGCGTTGTTTTTTTTGTTTGTTGTTTTTTTAAAAAAAGTCTACGGCACCCGCGGTCACCCATCCAAGCATTAACCGGGCTCGACGTTGCTTAACTTCGGCGGTCACCCATCCAAGTATTAACCGGGCTCGACGTTGCTTAACTTCGGTGATAGGACGAGAACCGGTGTTTTCAACGTGATATGGCCGTAGACAAAACGATGATATGCGAGATATTCAGATTATATATATTATGTTTAAATCATGCACAGTAAAACAATAAGCATGATTTTCTCGTCGTGTGAAGTTGAAAGGTTGACAGCTATTTTTAGAACGGTCACGTGAGAGTCACACGTGACACCATTGCAAAGGGATTATACCTGCCTGGGGCAGGGTTGGCAAGTTTTTGCCAAGGGTGGAAAAAACCATGGAAAAAACCGGAAAAAACCGGCAAGGAAAAAACTGGGTGGCAAAAACTGGCAAAAACTAAAAAATATTAGTGGCAAAAACTAGACACTGGATAGCAAAAACTAAAGACACTGGGTAGCAAAAACTGAATTTAAATAAACCCTTATAGCAGGTTACTCTTCATAACAGGTTTACACCTTAAGGCACATGCACTAAAGTGGATGGACAGTGGTTGTGTATTGTGTATAACCAACAAACAAGGAAAAAACTGGGTGGCAAAAACTAAAAAATCTGACTGGCAAAAACTAAAGACACTGGGTGGCAAAAACTGAATTTGAATATACCCTTTTAGCAGGTTACTCTTCTTAACAGGTTTACACCTTAAGGCACATGCACTGAAGTGTGTGGGCAGTGGTTGTGTATTGTGGACCTGCCAATGCATTTAGTGTCAAGTGTCAGAAGAATACACAATACACAGTGAATGGAAATGAGTAAAACAGACTGAAAGTTTAAAATGTACACTGAGCACTGTAAGTGTTAATTTCCTGCAAGTTCTGCTGATATGGAAAGGGTGTTTTCTAACTTTAGTAAATTGAAGTAATATTCAGACAAAACTGAGTCCTGTCTTGGAATAGAAAAAGCAGGAAAACTTGTGTTTTGTTGCAGAATGCAATTACACTTCTTTCAACTTTTTTACATCTTAAGAAACTCAGATGAGAAAAAATCAAAATCTAAAATCCTTATTTCTTTATTGAATCCTGTATTGTTTGTGACTACAGTTCTTCTTACAGGTTGTCTCAAACAAACAATTCTAATAAGTAGTAAGAAAACAGTTGTTTGCAACATTATGGAGAAAACAATTGAAATTGCTTTTTTCTCATTCTCATTTGTAGCCCAGTTTTTATTACTGTTTCACTTTTATAAATATCAGGCATAATTTTGATGACTGATATTAAAATAAAGCTAGTTGAAAACATCCCAAGACTTATTTTTCGCATTTTCACCCTGATATATTCATTGTTTTAGGTTTTTGCCATTTTAGCCGGTTTTTCCAGTTTTTGCCGTTTTTTTCCAGTTTTTGCCACTGGCAAGGAAAAAACTAGTTTTTGCCGGCAAAAACCCAACCCTGGCCTGGGGCGGAACGCGATCAGAGGTGTGCATTATTGTCTCCTACTGAGAGGCCCCATCTACCCCACGCTTTAATTAACATACTGATAAGAATAGTTTTACGACCTTTTAGCAAGTTTGATAATAGCACTGTTTCGCAAGTGGGGATTTTTAAGGCGCTGGGGTCTCGGATTTTAAGCGCTGGCGAGAATTTAAGGCGCTGGGGCAATTGAGGTTCAGAAATTAAGGCGCTGGGGTACCCCAGCGCTTAAATGGCCTGGGGAAAACCCTGCACATAGTTCACATAGTTGTCGAGACCGGATGCATCTGGTGTCGATGCATAAGCTATCTCAGCTTCTTGGGTCCATTTGAATTTGTTTTCTTCTGTTGTATGTTTTTCTTTTCCGTATTGTTTTCTGTGCCTTTTCACAGAATTTTCCATTGTATTCATTTTCATTAATAATTGGTATAAAAACATCCGGTTACTTGATATGTTTTAAAACTTTTCTTTTCTATATGGTAGTGACTAGGGGTATGTGACCGTACCTCTAATATTTGAAATTAGCGGTACGGTCACGTACCCCTAGCGAGCCCTGTGAGGGTTGACTAGGGGTACGTGAGTCAAAAACACTATAACGCAACACTTTATTTTGTCCGCAGATACCTTAATATCGATGTTAATGTTAATAATATATCATTTCTACCTTAAATATGACTTTAAAATAACGCAGAAATTAAAGAAACTTCATCAACAAAAAATTTCCAATCGGCAATTTTTTCACGGCAGCGAAAACTATATCTTTGAATTTAAAGAACGTATAGACACATTTTTACAAGCATGTATAATTATCCAATACCAGCTTTGTTTAGAATTACTGCACTGTTTAATTGCGATCTATTGTCAAACGTGTTTTCAAGGTGATTTTTGTCACAGGTCTGTCTTTTAACCAGCAAACTTCTTGCATGAATCGATACCCGATGACAGCCGAAGTTTCGCTAGTTTCTATATTCTTAGATCTACCACTTTCAATTTATATTCAACGCTAAGTTAGATAGCAACAACGGCAGTAATTTCGAACACGCCTATTATATAATTATAAGTTACATTTGAATAAAATTTATAAGAAAAAGAAGAAAAAAACCATTGGGGACGGATTTCAGATATCGGGCGTATATTTAACACTATACCCTATATGCGGAATACTTCTATTCTTATCCCTGCGGTGAAAACAAGTTTGGGTGGAGAATATTTCTCGAAGTTTCTTTGTTTTTCTCCATTAAATATCCCCAAAATAAGGTAAACATGAGAGATTAGTAATATTACCATCATTAAAACGTATCTGTAGGCAAAATAATGTGTTGCTACATAGTTTAAATGACTCACGTACCCCTAGTCAACCCTCACAGGACTCGCTAGGGGTACG
This sequence comes from Gari tellinella, assembly GCA_922989275.2. NCBI lineage: Eukaryota > Metazoa > Mollusca > Bivalvia > Cardiida > Psammobiidae > Gari > Gari tellinella. The sequence continues at coordinate 14,731,889 of OV277870.1, forward strand.
TGACCGTACCTCTAATTTCTAATATTAGAGGTACGGTCACGTACCCCTAGTCACTACCTTTCTATATACACAGCTCATATATTGTTCATTCAATCATATTTATTTACAGGTGATAAAAACATATTTCTTTATTATTGTCTTCATTTCCCACCATATGGGTGGTAGCACTTGGCATTAAATTTATTGGGCTTATTATTGGGTCCCCAGTGACTATTTAACTTGGCTTTAAATGCATTAAGTGTGGGTGCTACTACAACACTATTTGGGAGGGAGTTCCATTGGTTCACAACCCTATGATTGAAAACTCCTTTCCTTAGCTCTGTCCTAGCTCTAGGTTTATACAACTTCAATTTATTTCCCCTTGTGTTAGTCTCACTACTTAATGTAAATAGACTGGTTGCAGTTTTGTCTAACCCATTTAACAATTTGTATACTTGAATTACATCTGCCCTATCCCTCCTGTATTCCAGGGTAGGTATGCCAAGTTGCCGTATTCTCTCACTGTAGCTATAACCTCTCATACTTTTTAACATTCTTGTAGCACGCCTCTGGACATTTTCTATAGCTATACGGTATTTTATGTAATGGGGTGACCATATAACGGAAGCATATTCTAAGTGTGGCCTTACTAATGCTTTGTATAGGTGGAGGAACATGTCAGCTGTCATGCATGTAAAGGTTTTTGCTATTAGACCTAAGATTCTGTTAGCTTTATTTATTTTAGCATATATATGTTTGTCAAATTTTAACCTATTGTCAAATTCTACCCCTAGGTCTTTTTATACGCCCGTCATCGACGGTCGTATTATGGTATACCCAGCGCTGTACGTCCGTCCGTACGTCCGTCCGTTAACTTTTCTTGTTAGCGCTCTCTCACCTTCATTTATTTACCGATTTTGATTAAACTTCCTACAAATATTCCATACCACAATAGCTCGGACGAGTTCGCGTTTCAGACGTTGGCGGCTATTTTTAGCAGAGTTATGCCCCTTTATTGTCAAAAATGGGCATTTTTATAAAAAAAACGGAACTTTTTTTTTAATTATTCAATTTATTTCAAATTTGATATGGTGATACAATGAATGAAGTTACTTAACATATATTACGGGTTTTTGGTTTGACTTTGTATTTTCAGAGTTATGCCCCTTTACACAATTTTTTTAACTATATTGTTTCTTGATAATAATTTTACTTACATTTTGTCTATTGTAACCAAATTTCATATTTATCTTTCTCATCATGCAGGGAAGGCACCTGTGAATTTTGGTTCCTGTTAAATTATTTTTCTATGAGTTATGCCCCTTTACATCCTTAAAATTTAAAATAAGCCACACTTCGTCCGCTAACTTTTCTTCTTAGCGCTCTCTCACCTTCATTTATTGACCGATTTTGATTAAACTTCCTACAAATATTCCATACCACAATAGTTCGGACGAGTTCGCGTTTCAGACGTTGGCGACCTTTTTTAGCAGAGTTATGCCCCTTTATTGTCAAAAATGGGCATTTTTTAAAAAACCCAGAACTTTTTTCTTGACTATCGCAATACTATCGGGATAGTACTTGAGCTATCGCAATACTACAGCATAGTCTTTTTGAGATCGATAGTCGGGCCTACACTCCGGGCGACTTTTTCCAGTCGGCCTGAGTCTGGACGACTTTGACACCCGCAGGCCGTGACGGGCGTATTTTGCCGCACTGCGGTGCTCTTGTTCTGCATTGATTTGGTCTATTTTCACTACATCCTTATCTGAATTTATCATAAAGTACTCACTGGCATTCTTTCCACCTATGTGCATTGTTTTACATTTTTTTGTATTGAAAATCATTTGCCATTTATTTGACCAGTTTCCTGCTTCGAAAATACTATTTTGTAATCTCTCCTTATCATTTGGTTCACTGTGAACGGAATATAATTTAGTATCATCTGCAAATAGTTTAATAGTACATTTTACAGCATCTGGGAGGTCGTCTATATATATAAGAAACAGGAGAGGTCCCAGCACACTTCCTTGTGGAACTCCACTGGTTACTCTCTGCCATTGGGACTTTTCACCGCCTACAACTACTCTTTGGAATCTATTACTAAGAAATTGTTCCAGCCATGTGTAAATTTTACCTTCAATCCCGAAGCTCTTAATTTTTTTCAATAATCTCTTATGAGGTACTTTGTCAAAAGCTGCTTTAAAATCTAAAGTAAATATATAATATCTACTTCTTTGTTTTCGTCAAAAGCATTTGTCCAGTCGTCTATACATTCTAATAACTGTGTTACACATGACCTGTGTTTCCTGAACCCATGTTGGTAATTTGATAGTAAATTATTATCTTCTAGATGTTCTACTAATGCATTTCTTATTAATTTTTCCATAACCCTACAACATATGGAAGTGACACTTATTGGTCTGTAATTTTCAACACTTGTTTTTTTTCCTGCTTTATATATTGTGGTAACATTTGCGTTTTTCCATTCTATTGGTAGTTGTCCCTCGTCAAGCGATTTCCTAAACAGTTTATTTAGTGGTTTAAATAGGCATTACCGGCCTACGGTGATGTAGATGAAGACGTTCGACGACACTGAATTTTTGACCAATACCAGGGAGATACTCAAAAGGCGTACGTTCAATTTGGACTATTATAGGCCAAACATGCAAACATTTATGGTTATTTTAAGGGAGTGGAATAAACTGTAGTATTGTCAATGTGGCACTTACAGTTTTAAATTTCTCATGACTAATTCGTAGTCACTTCCAAAATTAAGGTTCATGAAAACGGGATGGCCTGTTTCTAATGAAGTCGTTATAACATTCGTGATTTCACGTATTAAATCTGCCAATCGTCGTCTACGGGGAAGGGGCTCTTCACCATCGGAGTCACGGGACAACTTGGCAGCCATTGCAACCCTGTATTCTTGGGGACGTGGTCGTGCACGAACTTATCCTAGGCTGCTTGATAAAATATCGTCTGTTTTAATCTTAAAATTGACCGGAACGGCTTAAAATTTGTAAAACCGTTGTCTAAATATCAAACAGCATATATCCAGACGAGACGCCGAGATTCTCGATATGTCATCTGGATCCAAGCAGTTTGATGGTGTCAGAAAGTCGTATTTGGCAGAGTTAATAGTTTCGTCTCAGAATGTACAATAGAATTATCGATGATGGACATATCCATTGTGAATAACAGTTGGTTTTTTTTTATTAGCTCACCTGAGCCGAAGGCTCAAGGTGAGCTATTGTGACCGCTCATTGTCCGTAGTCCGTCTGTCCGTTCACTTTTACTTCAAACGACATCTCCTCTGAACCCGGGGATTGTAGGGCGGATTCAAACTGCTCATGATGTTCCTTGGATGCTTCTCTACAGAAGTTGTCTAAATGAAAGAGAAAAAGCAAAAACTCTGCTTGAAAAAGCAAAAATTTTTAAAAAATCTTCTTGCTAAAAACTACTAGGCCCTAAGCTTTGATATTTTTACAGTAGAATCTCCTGGTCAATCCCTCTATAGTTTGTTAAAATGAAATCCCTAGGGTCACACTTGACGCCACCCTGCGCAGTTTAAGTGCTGCTCTAGGCAGGTTTTACAGTATTTTTGATGAAGCAAAAGCAGAACTGTATTTTACCTGAGTTACTCTTAATATACTAAGGGCAAATAGCCAATATTTGCAAACATTTTGGATCCAGATCAGATGCAACATAATGCTGCATCTAATTTGGATCCAAACTATTGGTACTCATTTACCAACTGAACATGTTCTAAATTCTTTTTTTTGTCACTTTTCGCATACAGTAGGTTTTAAGCAGATATCATTTCAGTCTGTTAAGGGTAAGCCTTCAGAGCAGTTGCTAATTCTACCATACTACCCAGTATTTGACCTCAGCCACTGAACTGATGGTCTTAGCTGAACATGTTGTCTGCTAAAGTTTATAAATGGTTTAGTCTGCTTCATACTTAGAGAAACAGGGTCTGGAAGTGATCCACTGACAGTTATGTAATTATGTCTTTTGCCATATTTATACATATGTTTAATATTCAAAATATGTATAGCAGACAGCAATTCAGCATAATAAGAGTTAGACCCTAGCCAAATTTCCTACTGGCAGAGTTACATAACTGAACTCAGGTCAGCTGGTCAGCTGATGAGGTTGCATATGGCGGTGTCTGCTATATATTTATGCCCTGCAGTTGGGGGCATATTGTTTTTGTCTGTCTGCTTTTTTGTCTGTTTGTCCATTTGTTTGTCTGTCAGTCCACAACTTTAATCTTAGCCATAACTTTGTTAAAGTTAGAAACTTTATAACTTGGGTCATGTCGTACAATTTTGAGATATTTCCCAGTGTCATAGTTAGAAACTTTATAACTTGGGTCATGTCGTACAATTTTGAGATATTTCCCAGTGTCATATTTTCTTGTCTTTGAGATAACTCCAGTTCTACTGATGTTAACCCATTACCCCATACATATGCCTTTTTACGCCTTTAATTTATTCCTCCTCTAAAGAAAATAATTCCACTTTATATAGTCATAAACATGTAAGATATAAGAAATAGTATCTATATCTTAGTAGATGATAACTTAAAGCAGGTTGAAAGTAAAGCAGAGTGCGCAATAAATAATCATATGGAAATACATGTAGCTTGATAAGAAGAAGTGTCATGGATAAGGGCCATAACTCTGCCAACAATATTTTTTTAAGTTATTCCAATTTGTCATGTTTTTTTTGTCTGGAAGATATTTCCATTTACAGCTATATTAAAATGTTGTCTTGCCTATTAAGCTAAGGCACAATGACCTCAGGTGAGCGAATTAAGGGCCATGGCCCTCTTGTATAAAAAAGGTTTTCGTTTCACCAAATTCGAAGTTAAGCATTAGAAAATATAGCAGAAAAATGCAGAACTATAGGAGCCCCCTGATTTGGATCTACACTTTTTGCAATAAACTCTTCTGAAGGGCATTGGAGTTCAAAGGGTTAACTCTACCGGTGTGAAAGGCAAATTGGTCATATCTTTACAAATATTTGGGTCCAGATGAGAGCTAGGCCAAGCAACTCGGCGTCTCATCAGGATCCAAACTGTTTGACATACTTATCATGTCTGTGTTACGAAATTTATAAAATATTCAGTTTGACATTTCGAAGTAGAAAGCGAATGTTACTGACAAAATGATTTGACACCGAAAGAGTAACAGAGACTGAAAACCAGATGGCATATATAATACTCAAAAGCAAGTATGTGGCATTATCGTGCATCAGGTATTAACACTAGCGACTAGTTTATCGTCATTAACAAATCATATATCTATCAAGAGTTCACTTGTCCTATATATGCAAACAGTTTAGACCCTGATCACTCTCTGATCAGGATACTGTTTGTCGTTTTGTAAAATATTGTTAAAATCTATCATTATTCTTAAAAAATGGACTAGATTTAATTCGAAACTGGAATTGTCTATTTAAAGTTTCATGGGTGAATGAGTTAAAACATGACCACTCTACTCTAAAAACATCTTCAAGAAAAGTCACCGAATATATTTTGTTATTTTAGATGTTTTCCATCGCCTTTTCTGCTCCGTCTAGTACATGTAGACGGGGTTAATTCGTTTTGCGTCATTTACGCACGCGCACACATAAACCGGTACTATTGACATATTGCTGCCTCCGCTAAGGGTTCAGATTTTCTTACACATCAAATGGACGTCCCTCCATGATGTTGGATGTTTCTGTATGATAGTTTCTCATTATCAACACTTTTTCCTCAAGTGTAAATTTTACCATACCATTTATTCCGTTGCAATGCTGTGCGTTTATAATAGAAATAATGCGAGGTGACACAGGACAAGAAACGAGGCGGTGTAAGTTTATTTGGAGCGGCCTTAACGCTCAATTTAATCGTGCACACAAGTTTATCATTATGTACAGTAGAGTTTCGCTACACTTGACAGACAATTATTGCTGCTTGGTTTTCATTACAATTAGCCACTAAATGCATACCAATACTATAACAAAAAGCTCTCGTGCATGGGAGCTTTTTATAATGTCGTCGTCCTGAGTTAAACAATCACCTGTCTCTTAACCTACATGAATATAATGTATAGGTTTTACCAGTTTAGAGAAGTTCTACTGTATACGCCATTCTATTGAAACAAGGCATTCCTCACAGCCTCACAAGATCAAGAAAGATATTGATTGCACATGGTTTTTTAATGTTATGCCCTGATTTACAGCGCAATGTTTATAAAATATATAATTTAACTTAGAACATTTGAAATCATTATGGTATGAATGTGCGGTGATGTCGATTTACAGGTTCGTTTGTTTTGATCCATACTGATGGGGTTTAGTGATGATGGTCGATGTTATAAGTAATTTTGAGAAGCCCCCATTATAAATCTCGATAAATGTTGTCGTCGAACGTCTTCATCTACATCACCGTAGGCCGGTAATGCCTATTAATGATTTCATACATTGATGTAATATTTTTGGATGAATACCATCCGGTCCCTGAGCTTTGTTAGGTTTTACTTTTTGCAGTGCCGACATTACCACTCCCTCATTTATCTCTACGTCTAAGATTTTTTCATTAGATTTCACAGCTGGTTCAGGGACTGTCATGTCTTCATTTGTAAATACTGACACAAAATGGTTATTAAATGCTTCCGCTATTTCCTTATCATCGTATATTTTTTCTCCGTTTATTTCTACTACATCTACCCCTGATGGTGTTTTGGATTTCGACCTCACGTATTTCCAGAATATTTTAGGATTTTCTTTGATATTATTTGCTAAATTGAGTTCGTATTTATATTTAGATTTTCTTATACAGTGAGTTACCTTGTTCCTGGCTTCCTTATAGTCTATGTATGTTAAATGATTGCTACAGTGCGAGTACTTCACCCATTTGGTGTGTTTCTCTTTAATTGCCGACTTAGTGTCCCTGTCCACGTACGGATTCCTATGGCATGTAGAGCTACTGCTTTTTGGAATATGTTTCTCTAATAAAATGGTAAGGTGCTCTGCAAAAAACTCCCATGCCATTTGGATCCCCACGTCGTCATAGACACCCCAGTCGGTTTTATCCAACTCTCTAGAAATTGATGTATAGTCTCCTCTTCCATATTGATATTTTAAAGAAGTATCTTTCCTACATGTTGTCTTACATATTAATTCAAATTCCAGTACTAAGTGATCACTTTTCCCTAATCCCGGTCCAAATTTGATCTCTTCTACCATGTTCTCCTCATTTGTAAAGATAAGGTCAAGTATAGATGGTTTATTTCCTTCTCTAAATCTTGTGTATTCCTTTACATGTTGATAATAAAATAGGTCTTTCATGCCTTCTAGAAATTTGAATTCAATATTATTTATTCCTTTTTCTGTTGACCATGAATCCCAATTTATGTCCTTGAGATTGAAGTCTCCTATTATCATTGTACTTGAGTAATTTAGTTGATCTGCCTTTTTAGCTCACCTGAGCCGAAGGCTCAAGGTGAGCTATTGTGACCGCTCATTGTCCGTAGTACGTCTGTCCGTCTGTCCGTTCACTTTTACTTCAAACGACATCTCCTCTGAACCCGGGGATTGTAGGGCGGATTCAAACTGCTCATGATGTTCCTTGGATGCTTCTCTACAGAAGTTGTCTAAATGAAAGAGAAAAAGCAAAAACTCTGCTTGAAAAAGCAAAAAAGCAAAAAAAATTTAAAAATCTTCTTGCTAAAAACTACTAGGCCCTAAGCTTTGATAATTTTACAGTAGAATCTCCTGGTCAATCCCTCTATAGTTTGTTAAAATGAAATTCCTACTAGGGTCACACTTGACGCCACCCTGCACAGTTTAAGTGCTGCTCTAGGCAGGTTTCACAGTATTTTTGATGAAACAAAAGCAGAACTGTATTTTACCTGAGTTACTCTTAATATACTAAGGGCAAATAGCCACTATTTGCAAACATTTTGGATCCAGATCAGATGCAACATAATGCTGCATCTAATTTGGATCCAAACTATTGGTACTCATTTACCAACTGAACATGTTCTAAATTCTTTTATTTGTCATTTTTCGCATACAGTAGGTTTTAAGCAGATATCATTTCAGTCTGGTAAGGGTAAGCCCACAGAGCAGTTGCTAATTCTACCATACTGCCCAGTATTTGACCTCAGCCACTGAACTGATGGTCTTAGCTGAACATGTTGTCTGCTAAAGTTTAGAAATGGATCAGTCTGCTTCATACTTAGAGAAACAGGGTCTGGAAGTGATCCACTGACAGTTATGTAATTATGTCTTTTGCCATATTTATACATATGTTTAATATTCAAAATATGTATAGCAGACAGCAATTCAGCATAATAAGAGTTAGACCCTAGCCAAATTTCCTACTGGCAGAGTTACATAACTGAACTCAGGTCAGCTGGTCAGCTGATGAGGTTGCATATGGCGTTGTCTGCTATATTTTTATGCCCTGCAGTTGGGGGCATATTGTTTTTGTCTGTCTGCTTTTTTGTCTGTTTGTCCATTTGTTTGTCTGTCAGTCCACAACTTTAATCTTAGCCATAACTTTGTTAAAGTTAGAAACTTTATAACTTGGGTCATGTCGTACAAAGGTCAATGTCAATTTTGAGATATTTCCCAGTGTCATATTTTCTTGTCTTTGAGATAACTCCAGTTCTACTGATGTTAACCCATTACCCCATACATATGCCTTTTTACGCCTTTAATTTATTCCTCCTCTAAAGAAAATAATTCCACTTTATATAGTCATAAACATGTAAGATATAAGAAATAGTATCTATATCTTAGTAGATGATAACTTAAAGCAGGTTGAAAGTAAAGCAGAGTGCGCAATAAATAATCATATGGAAATACATGAAGCTTGATAAGAAGAAGTGTCATGGATAATGGCCATAACTCTGCCAACAATATTTTTTTAAGTTATTCCAATTTGTCATGTTTTTTTTGTCTGGAAGATAATTCCATTTACAGCTATATTAAAATGTTGTCTTGCCTATTAAGCTAAGGCACAATGACCTCAGGTGAGCGAATTAAGGGCCATGGCCCTCTTGTTTAAAATTTCTATTAATTTATCATTATTCAAATTCTAGCTATTTGGGCTTCTATATATGCATCCCACTAACAATTTTTCTCTATCTGTCATCATTATTTCTAACCATATTGATTCTTTGAACTCACTATCTATTATTATTTCGCTTGCTCTTAAATTCTTTTTTGTATATATTGCCAATCCCCTTCCATTAATGTCTTTTGTAATAAACAATGAATATTCCTGGAGCTTGTATAATTCTTCTATATGGATAGGGTTCTTCATATGTTTTGGAAATATTTCTGTTATGGCTAACAGGTCTGAATCTGAATTTTTTAATAGTTCTTCTAGCTCATGAGATTTGGTTTTTGTTAGGCAGTCTGCATTTGTGTATAATACTTTTAAGCTATCCCTATTTATGCTAGTACTGGAATTTTTGATCACTTTTGAATTTATTTTCCCTATTGAAGTTTCTCCCTTCTGAGGAGTATTAGATTCTATGTTCATTATAAAACTTTCACCCGTATTTACAGTATTAAAACACTCAGTGGTCACACTGGTTTGCTGTCATCAGACTTGCAGCCCCTTGGGTCTGGATTCCTCCTATCACTGTTGTGTCAGGTGTTTGACTGGCTTCCATAATGGTTTCCTCGTCGAAAGGATCCTGGACTTCTTGTGAGAGTACAGACCTCCTTTCCATGTCCATATGTCTCTGTAGTCTTATGTCATTGGATTCATCGACCCTATTGCCGATTCTGCCGTCATCCTTTTGCTCCAGCTTATTTTCTCTTTTCATCTTTCTTTCCCTTCTTTGTTCTTCTGTTAGGTCTTTGAAAATGTTATATGTCTGTTATATGTCTTAGAAGCTAAGTTTTTTATTTCTTTAGATTTATCTAACAGGTACTTTCTCTGCTTGTGGTCTTGTAGGACTACTCTTAGCGGTCTACTCCTAAGTCTATAGTGGGTTGTAATTTTCACGTCATCAAGGCCTAGTTCACTTGTTATGGATAGGAATGCTTTTTCATCTTCTTCTTTGTTTCTTAATCCTGTATCATGTTTTCCTTCTGGTAAGTTAAACACCATTATGTTTATTTCTTTACGTCTTCTTTCTTCCATTTCTTTTGTTCTGTCTTCTACCACTTTTTAGCTCACCTGAGCCGAAGGCTCAAGGTGAGCTGTTGTGATCGCCCGTCGTCCGTCTGTCCGTCTGTCCGTCCGTTCAAATTTACTTCAAGCGACAACTCCTCTGAAACCGCGAGTCTGAGGAAAAAACTAATTTGCTCACGGTGTTCCTTGGATGCTTCTCTACAGAAATTGTTAAAATGAAACTTTAAAGTGGACTACTTATTGAAATTTATTAAAAAAAGTGAAAAACTTTAAACAAGTTTTTTGTAAAAAACCACTGTTCCCACACCTTAGATATTGCATGAATAGTATCTTCTACTAAATCACTTTCAAAATTGTAAAAAATCAAAACCCTAAGATCAAATTTGACTCAACCCTGGCCATATCAGTGCTTTTTGATGCAGGTCTGACAGTAAAAACTCTCTAATGATCCGTTTTATACAGACGCATTGTATCTTCCAGGCTAAGAAGCTACCCTTATACTAAATGCAACATTTTTGCAAACAGTTTGGATCCAGGTCAGATGCCACATAATGCTGCATCTAATCTGGATCTAAACTATTTGCCACTCATTTACATATTTTCTTATATTTAGAAAATATAAGTTATTATTTTTTACATATTTCACATACAAACATTTGGAGCAGACAACAGTTCAGCATAATAATAGTCAGTTCTCTCTGAGACCGTCTCCAATTGCATAACTGACCCATAGCTAGCTCTGAACTCAGGTCACTGAGATACATAACAGAAATGAAAGTGATGTCTGCTATTTTATGCTCAAGCACAACTTAGTTCGAGGCATATTACTTTTGGTCTGTCTGTTTGTTTGTTTGTGTTTTGTTTGTTTGTTTATCTTTCTGTCTATCAGTCCACAATTAATTCTTGGCCATAAACAGTATGGATCCAGGTCAGATGCCACATAATGCTGCTTCTAATCTGGATCCAAACTATTTGCCACTCATTTACATATAGTTTCTTATATTTAGAAAATGTAAATAATGATATTTATTAACCTATTAACCCATACATATTCTTTTTTATGTCTTTAATTTATTCTTCCACAGAAGAAAATATTTCACTTTATACAGTCATTGTTGTCTTTAACAATTGCTTCAAATATACCGCTGAAAAGATTTCAACCAAACTTTACACGAATGTTCCTTGGGTCAAGTTCTTTCAAAATTGTTCAAAGAATTAAAAACAATGTAGAACTCTGGTTGCCATGGCAACCAAGTGAAAAAATAAGGAAATCTTAAAAAAAATTCTTGTCTGAAACTACAAGGGCCAGATCTTAGACATTTGTCACATAGCATCATCTACAGGTCCTCTATCAAACTACAAACTATGCCCCTGGGGTCAAAATTGGCCCCGCCCAGGGGGTCACAGTTTAACATAGAGTTATATAGTGAAATTTTCAAATGTCTTCTCCTCTGAAACTAATATGGCCAGAGCTTTGATATCTGGCTTGGTGACACTTTTAGATGTCCTATACCAATAAGGTTCAAATGGTTCTGGTCGATTGCATATCATCTACAGGTCCTCTATCAAGTTTGTACAAATTATGCCCCTGGGGTCAAAATTAGCCCCACTCCGGGGGTCACAGTTTTCATACGTCTTCTTTTCTGAAGCTAATATAGCCAGAGCTTGATATTCGGCATGGTGTTACTTCTAGATGTCCTTTATCTATTTTGTTCAAATGGTTCCAGTCTGTTGCATATGTAGGTCACAGGAGCTAAAAATAGATTTTTTCAATGGAAACTTAAAAAAAATCTTCTTGTCTAGAACCCTAGTACCCCGATCTTAGATTTTTGGAACATAGCATCATCTACAGGTCCTCTATCAAGATTGTTCAAATTATGCCCCTCGGGTAAAAAATGACCCCGTCCTGGACTTAAATCATTATCTCCATTTTGATGTACAGCTATTCTCAGGTGAGCGACATATGCCCCATGGGGCTCTTGTTTAATCCTATCGTCTATACCAGTAAGAATTTCCTCCTTCGCATTCGTCATTTTGGCATTTACTTTTTCATCTGTGTTAATGTCGATATGTTTTATCCTGTTCTCCATTTCCCTGAATCTGGCCTCATGCTGACAAAAGGAGCGGAATGTCTGATTTAACCACATCTGTCTTTATCACAACATCTTTCCCTGCAATGTGTGCCGGAATCGCATATTCTCCTTCAGATCTCAAACGTGTTCCTCCACCAAACTTAAATATTCTTTTGCCCTCTGTTTTCTTTATCTTACTTCTGTCCTTGTCATCTAGTGAACCAATGTAGGAATCTATCCAGGTGCTTCCACAAACAGTACTACTGCAAGCACTATCAAGAACTGCACAGTTCCGAGCCTCCATTCCTAAGTGACTGATCTCCTTTGGTTGGTATCCAGTAAACAATACACATTCCTCTTCCTCAACTGCACATGTATTCACTTTTGCCATATTTTCCCAACTATGTGGACAATCTGCCATCAAATGCCTATAAGACCCACAAGACTTGCATGTTAAAAGTGTTCCGTCTTGGCTCGAGGGGTTGATGCTCTTCTTCATTGTTGAACCGCCTCCCCTTGACTGTCCACCATTCTGACCTCTGAAAGAACCTCGTCCTTGTGTATATCCTCTCCCACGACTGTTCTCGCTTCTTCCTGATCCTTGGAATAACCTATTCCCTCTTACTTTTGTGTATCCAGCCGCCAATAATGCCTCTTCATTTGCTGCTAAAAAAGCTGGCTCAAGCTTAATGCTGGCTAATTGCTTTGTACTGCTACCCTCACAAGTTTCACCTTTAAATTTCTTCAGCGACTTCTTTGCTTCCTCATAAAGAGTGTCTTTGTTTTCAAAATTCATTCCTGTGAGGACAATCATCTTTTCATCTTTGCTAATCTGTGATCTTCTCAGTAACTTGAAAGCCAATATTTCTGGTGGTAGTTTCATTTTCTTCTTTTCTATTTTTCTGTATTTGGCATCAAAAATTGAAATGTACTCATTTATAGACTGTCCATCAGATCTTCTGAATCTTCAAAATCCTCAAACTTTTCAAGACTATCTGCTAAATCGTCCTTTGCCAAATGTTTATCTAAGAAATCTATCAGAGAGTCCAAACCTGTTTCTTTCTTTAAGTCTTCTAAACTCAGTTGGTCAAACACTTTCTCTCTTATCTTTGACTCATCATTCTCTGGTAGTGATAAAGCTATTGCAACTCCTTGTTTCTTCTCATCCAAATCTGTTATTTCTTTCCAAGCTAAAAGTTCTTGCTTGTAAAGTTCATAAGTCTTGACCTTTGGATTGTATGAAGGGGGGTTAATCTTTGTTGACATTTTTCTTTCAATTCAGCAACACCAGAACTTCAATAATAACACAAAAACCCTGTTCACTCAATGGCACACTCTTTTTGAACAAGTAACCCTGTCACTCATTAGCACAACACTCCTTTTTCTTCTTTTTTCTTTATTCAATCTCACTCTGCTACCATTTGTTAGACCATGTGCTTCTCTATGAGCTGACCAATAGTGTCCTCCACAAACTGAAGATCTATCTTAAGGGGAGATTATCCATTCACAAACTGTTCCAAGAGTTATCCCATATAACAAAGTATTGAACTATGAACTAACTAACATTCAACTAACAAGAACGAAGATGGATGTACATGAATGCAGATATTGAGAATAAAAGAAAAAGACTTTTAAGTCCAGAAACGAACAAAACATGTGCCAAATGTGATAAAGCGCTGGACGAAAATACGGTAGATTGCGGTACCTGTGAAATGAAATTCTGCCTAAAATGTACGGGAATGACAATAGTGGGTCTAAACATGATTAGGTCAGGGGACATACCCGACTACCAATACCACTGCAAATGGTGCAAAACCACAATGCCAACGTTAGAAAACATTGACAAAAAACTAACGATTATGAATAGTTGGCATGAGGCCAGATTCAGGGAAATGGAGAACAGGATAAAACATATCGACATTAACACAGATGAAAAAGTAAATGCCAAAATGATGAATGCGAAGGAGGAAATTCTTACTGGTATAGACGATAGGATTAAAAAAGTGGTAGAAGACAGAACAAAAGAAATGGAAGAAAGAAGACGTAAAGAAATAAACATAATGGTGTTTAACTTACCAGAAGGAAAACATGATACAGGATTAAGAAACAAAGAAGAAGATGAAAAAGCATTCCTATCCATAACAAGTGAACTAGGCCTTGATGACGTGAAAATTACAACCCACTATAGACTTAGGAGTAGACCGCTAAGAGTAGTCCTACAAGACCACAAGCAGAGAAAGTACCTGTTAGATAAATCTAAAGAAATAAAAAACTTAGCTTCTAAGACATATAACAGACATATAACATTTTCAAAGAGTGAAAATGAATTTGGAAGATGACACAGCAGAGATTTTAGGAAAGACAATGAACCTTAACCTAACGTCTTCAGGACATTATTGCATACCAATAGATAAAGCAGAGATGATCCCTGTAAAGGAAGTGTGTGCTGTGAAAATTGATGAACTAGACCCTAAACAAAGGTATAAAACACTTCTGAAATTGCACAGACAATTTGCACATCCACCAAGAAAACGACTGGTTTCCCTTCTTAAGGATGCAGGTGTATGGCAAGAAAGCTTTGATGAGGATGTTGCAAGTATAGAGCAGAGTTGTGATGTATGCAAGAACCCCACCCAGACCAGTTGTTTCTCTACCAATGGCTTCAAGATTCAATGAGAAAGTGGCAATGGACCTGAAATATTGGAAAGGGAAATGGATCTTGCATATCATTGATATGTGGTCTAGATACACAATTTCAGTTTTTATTGAGAGGAAGAAGACAACAGATGTGATTGACAAGTTGTTAGAACACTGGATTGGAATTTTTGGTGTCATGGAATCAATAATGACAGACAATGGGGGTGAATTCAACTCAGACGAAATGAGAGAGGTGTCATCTATTTTGAGTGTTAGAGTCTGCACATCAGCTGGAGAGAGCCCATTTCAAAATGGCTTGTGTGAAAGGGTTCATGCAGTTACAGACAGAATGCTTATGAAACTAGAACATGATTTCAGTGATGTAAATGAACAGAGTTTGCTGTGCTGGGCAAACATGGCAAGAAATGCACTGCAAATGTGGAATGGCTACAGTAGTCATCAACTTGTGTTTGGATGCAATCCTAACCTACCCAACATAATGACAGACAGTTTGCCAGCACTGGAAGGCTGCACTACAAGTGAGACATTTGCACGACACCTGAACTTATTACATGGAATGAGACGTGCTTACATAGAGGCAGAATCTGATGAGAGAATCAGGCGAGCATTGCTGTGAAAAGTGAGAGCTGCTGAACAAAGGTTTGAAAACGGTGAACAGGTGTACTATAAGCGTGAGGGTAGAGATAAGTGGCTTGGACCTGGCAGAGTTGTGTTTCAGGATGGTAAAGTTGTGTTTGTGCGCCACGGTGGAGTGTTTGTTCGAGTGTCACCAAACAGGTTACAGAAGCTTAAACCCAACTGCACAGAGCTAGAAGAGAAATCAGTAAATGATAAGAAAGACACTGATCAGAACCACACAAGACATCAAGCAAGTGAAGTACCATTGCAAAATCCTGTGTCAGAATGCCTTGCAGGAAACAAACCAGAGCAAAACCCTTTGCAAGAGAGTACAAGCAATGTTACACTAAAGACACATGATTGTATACAGTATAAAGTGAAAATAAGAGAAGAAGAAGAGTGGACCAAAGCTACTGTACTGGGCAGGGCAGGCAAAGCTACAGGAAGCCACAGAAATTGGTACAATGTGCGTGATTTGGAGAGTAATGAAGAAAAGAGTATAGACCTTGGCAGACTTTCATGGGAGAAAATTGATCAAATTGACACACATGTACATCTTTCAACTTCAGAAAATAAGAGTAATGAAAAAGAGTATCAGGCAAAACAAAGTGAACTAGAAAAACTTAAGAATTTTGGCACATATATTGAAGTTAAAGACCAAGGACAGGAAAGATTATCCACTCGATGGGTCATCACATTAAAAGATGAACAAGTAAGAGCAAGACTTGTAGCACGGGGGTTTGAGGAAGAATTTTTCATTCCAAGAGACAGTCCAACATTCGGTAAAGGTGCTATGAAGATATTCTTAACCATAACTGCCAGTAAATTCTGGGATGTGAAAACCACAGACATAAAGTCAGCCTTTCTTCAAGGAAAAGAACTCGACAGAGATGTTTATCTGCAACCACCAAAGGAGAGTAGTACTCCTACTGGAATGATCTGGAAGTTGAAGCACTGCCTGTACGGTTTAAAAGATGGAGCCAGACAATTTTATATAAGTGTGAAAGAAGAACTGCAGAAACTTGGTTTTGAACAATGTAGTATTGATCCCGCCATGTTCTATCTGAGACAGGAAGGCAAACTTCACGGAATCATTTGCTGCCATGTAGATGATTTTTTACATGCAGGTGATGAGATCTTTGAAGCTCAAATGAGTAAATTCCGAGAGAGATTTGCTGCAGGTAAAATAGCCGAGCGCAGTTTCCAATACATTGGTTTCCAGCTTCAACAAGATGAGGGAGGGATTGTTTTAGACCACTCAAATTATGTTGAAAAGTTAAAAATTGCAGAAATAAAACCCCAAAGGGCAAGTCAGAAGAATGATACCTTAGATGCTGATGAGCAAACCACTTACAGACAAATGATTGGACAGCTTAATTGGGCAGTACAAGGATCCAGGCCAGATCTTGCTTTTGACATGATTGACATGAGTACAAAATTGAAAAGTGGCACTGTTGCAGATCTAACCAGGGCAGTGAAAACGGTTAACAGACTTAGAGATTTGAAAAATAGTGTGAAATTTCCAGCTTTAGATCTCAACTCATTAAAGATCATTACATTCACTGATGTATCCCTTGGAAACCTGAATGAAGGAGTTGGCAGCACTCAAGGAGCCATTATTTGGATTATGGATAAACAGGGAAACTGTTGCCCCCTTTTCTGGCAAGCCAAGAAGATAAAAAGAGTTGTAAGATCTACTTTAGCAGCCGAGGCACTAAGTCTACAAGAAGGGATAGAATCAAGTTTTTATTTCCGACATATGATAGAAGAAATATTGGGATTACCTGACAAAACATTGGAAATACATGCATTTGTTGATAACAAGAGTGTTATAGATTCAGTGTATTCTACAAAAATGGTGGACGACAAGAGACTTAGGATAGACATAGCAGCATTGACAGAATCAGTCCAGCGAGGCGAAGTGAAGAAAATTCAGTGGTGTTCTGGAAAAATGCAATTGGCAAATTGTCTAACTAAATCTGGAGCATGTGGCTATGATGTGTTGAAGGTTTTGCAAAGTGGTCATATGTTGGCTGACTTCGTGTTTTGAGCAGTGTGCTTAAATGGCTCAAGTTCAAATGTTGACTACGGTAATTCTTCAGATATAAGAACTTAAAACCTCTAAAGAAGAGGAAAGTATAATTAATGTTAGTTTACTGTTAGTTAGTTAGTTCATAGTTCAATACTTTGTTATATGGGATAACTCTTGGAACAGTTTGTGAATGGATAATCTCCCCTTAAGATAGATCTTCAGTTTGTGGAGGACACTATTGGTCAGCTCATAGAGAAGCACATGGTCTAACAGTTCTGACCCTGCTGGTCTGATCGGTGTGCTGTGGAAGAAATCTTCTCCCGTAGCCATCTTGCCACTTTATCCCACTTATTGTTTGTATGAGTTTGTTTTTTCTTTTATACTATTATTTGTTATAGCAGTGGTACATCTGTTTGTCACACACTGATTTATTCTTGTATTTTTGTACTAGTTTATTCAATTTCCATTTTTTGTATCCTTAATCACTTAGACTTTGTCACCCTATGTATTTTATAGTTATTTTTCATTTCTCTTTAGAATCCATGACAGCCCACATGTTCCTCCTATTGAATGGTCTATTTATTGTAGATATTTTACCTTTTTAGCTCACCTGGCACGTAGTGCCAAGGTGAGCTTTTAGGATCGCTGGATGTCCGTCGTCTGTCTGTCTGTCCGTCCGTCCGTCCACAATTGTTCGTTAACACTCTAGCAGGTTCAAATCTCATTGGATCTTCATGAAACTTGGTCACAATGTTTGCCTAAATGAAATCTAGGTCAAGTTCGAATGTGGGTCATGTCCGGTCAAAAACTAGGTCACTAGGTCAAATTATCGAAAAACCTTGTTAACACTCTAGAGGCTACAAATTTCATTGGATCTTCATGAAACTTCATCAATATGATTGCCTCAATAAAATCTAGGCCAAGTTCGAATGTGGGTCATGTCCGGTCAAAAACTAGGTCACTAGGTCAAATCTTTGAAAAACCTTGTTAAGGGTGTATCAATGTCATAAGCCATTTTTTTCAAAGTATTTAACTTTTTTTCTAACATTGTTTTTTTGGAAGAGCTGTTTATGATGAATGAAAAAATGAAAAAAAAAATATATGGTGGTGTCCTTGTTTTTGAGCTACAGCGATTTGAAAAAGGTATGTCAAATTTGGACTTTTTTTTTCAAATTTTACCCATTCAGGGTACAAGCTTCAGTAAAATTTATTTCGAAACAAAACAAACATGATAATTTGGGTTTCCATTATTTATTTCATGCCTATGGTGGTATTTTCACATATAGAAACCAAATTTAGACAAAGCAGGCACCAGGTTTGAACAATATCGATCCTTGAATATCAAAAATATGCTTTGTATAGGGCATGATTTTATTAGATTTTTTATTTTATGAAAAAAAGTAAAAAAGTTTGAAAATGAAATAGTTCTAGTATTTAACGTTTTCTTATATTCTACCAGATGAAAGCCCATGCTAAGGCAGTTCAAAATATGAAAAGAAATTGAAAGGTCAGTGTTGAATATTTTGAGTTATTAAAGTAAAAAGAGTTATCTCCCCTTACAAAATTTACAAAAAAGTACCATATCGATGCTATTTAGAGCTTTATAAGTTTCATATTTGGTGCCTTTTTAGCTCACCTGAGCCGAAGGCTCAAGGTGAGCTGTTGTGATCGTCCGTCTGTCCGTCTGTCCGTCCGTCCGTCCGTCTGTCTGTCCGTCCGTTCAAATTTACTTCAAGCGACAACTCCTCTGAAACCGCGAGTCTGAGGAAAAAACTAATTTGCTCACGGTGTTCCTTGGATGCTTCTCTACAGAAATTGTTAAAATGAAACTTTAAAGTGGACTACTTATTGAAATTTATTAAAAAAAAGTGAAAAACTTTAAACAAGTTTTTTGTAAAAAACCACTGTTCCCACACCTTAGATATTGCATGAATAGTATCTTATACTAAATAACTTTCAAAATTGTAAAAAATCAAAACCCTAGGATCAAATTTGACTCAACCCTGGCCATATCAGTGCTTTTTGATGCAGGTCTGACAGTAAAAACTCTCTAATGATCCGTTTTATACAGACGCATTGTATCTTCCAGGCTAAGAAGCTACCCTTATACTAAATGCAACATTTTTGCAAACAGTTTGGATCCAGGTCAGATGCCACATAATGCTGCATCTAATCTGGATCTAAACTATTTGCCACTCATTTACATATTTTCTTATATTTAGAAAATATAAGTTATTATTTTTTACATATTTCACATACAAACATTTGGAGCAGACAACAGTTCAGCATAATAATAGTCAGTTCTCTCTGAGACCGTCTCCAATTGCATAACTGACCCATAGCTAGCTCTGAACTCAGGTCACTGAGATACATAACAGAAATGAAAGTGATGTCTGCTATTTTATGCTCAAGCACAACTTAGTTCGAGGCATATTACTTTTGGTCTGTCTGTTTGTTTGTGTTTTGTTTGTTTGTTTATCTTTCTGTCTATCAGTCCACAATTAATTCTTGGCCATAAACAGTATGGATCCAGGTCAGATGCCACATAATGCTGCTTCTAATCTGGATCCAAACTATTTGCCACTCATTTACATATAGTTTCTTATATTTAGAAAATGTAAATAATGATATTTATTAACCTATTAACCCATACATATTCTTTTTTATGTCTTTAATTTATTCTTCCACAGAAGAAAATATTTCACTTTATACAGTCATTGTTGTCTTTAACAATTGCTTCAAATGACATCTCCTCATTTACCGCTGAAAAGATTTCAACCAAACTTTACACGAATGTTCCTTGGGTCAAGTTCTTTCAAAAGTGTTCAAAGAATTAAAAACAATGTAGAACTCTGGTTGCCATGGCAACCAAGTGAAAAAATAAGGAAATCTTAAAAAAAATTCTTGTCTGAAACTACAAGGGCCAGATCTTAGACATTTGTCACATAGCATCATCTACAGGTCCTCTATCAAACTACAAACTATGCCCCTTGGGTCAAAATTGGCCCCGCCCTGGGGGTCACAGTTTAACATAGAGTTATATAGTGAAATTTTCAAATGTCTTCTCCTCTGAAACTAATATGGCCAGAGCTTTGATATCTGGCTTGGTGACACTTTTAGATGTCCTATACCAATAAGGTTCAAATGGTTCTGGTCGATTGCATATCATCTACAGGTCCTCTATCAAGTTTGTACAAATTATGCCCCTGGGGTCAAAATTAGCCCCACTCCGGGGGTCACAGTTTTCATACGTCTTCTTTTCTGAAGCTAATATAGCCAGAGCTTTGATATTCGGCATGGTGTTACTTCTAGATGTCCTTTATCTATTTTGTTCAAATGGTTCCAGTCTGTTGCATATGTAGGTCACAGGAGCTAAAAATAGATTTTTTCAATGGAAACTTAAAAAAAATCTTCTTGTCTAGAACCCTAGTACCCTGATCTTAGATATTTGGAACATAGCATCATCTACAGGTCCTCTATCAAGATTGTTCAAATTATGCCCCTCGGGTAAAAAATGACCCCGTCCTGGACTTAAATCATTATCTCCATTTTGATGTACAGCTATTCTCAGGTGAGCGACATATGCCCCATGGGGCTCTTGTTTTTCTTAAATTAGTTTTTGTATGAAGAAATACTACCATAGATAGGAAATAAATAACACAAAACCAAATTATCATATTTGTTTTCATTTAAAATGGATTTTATTGAAGCGGGCTGTTTGAAATGGACAAAATAAGAGGAAGTGGGTGGGGTAAATTTTACATGGCCGTAGAGCCAACTGTTGTTCACCAAAATGTACACTTTTTCTATTTTTTCATTCGTCTTAAATAGCTCTTCAATACAAAACCATCATAGAGTGTTTTCATATACTTTGAAAGTTTCCCAAAGTCATGACATTGATACACCCTTAACACTATAGAGACTACAAATTTCATTGGATCTTCATGAAACTTCATCAATGTGATTGCCTTAATGAAATCTAGGTCAAGTTTGAATGTTGGTCATGTCCGGTCAAAAACTAGGTCACTAGGTCAAATTGTCGAAAAACCTTGTTAACACTCTAGAGACTACAAATTTCATTGGATCTTCATGAAACTTCATCAATATGATTGCCTTAATGAAATCTAGGCCAAGTTCGAATGGGGGTCATGTCCGGTCAAAAACTAGGTCACTAGGTCAAATCTTCGAAAAACCTTGTTAACACTCTAGAGACTACAAATTTCATTGGATCTTCATGAAACTTCATCAAAATGTTTGCCTCAATGAAATCTAGGTCAAGTTCGAATGTGGGTCATGTCCGGTCAAAAACTAGGTCACTAGGTCAAATCATCCAAAAACCTCGTTAACACTCTAGAGACTACAAAATTCATTGAATCTTCATGAAACTTGAACAAAATGTTTGTCTCATTGAAATCGAGGTTAAGTTAGAATGAGGGTCATGCCCGGTCAAAAACTAGGTCACACGGTGTACATGGTTACATGGTTACCAGGTGAGCGATTTAGGGCCATAGTGGCCCTTGTTATTTATACAGTGGTACATCTGGTTGTCACACACTGATTTTTTAGTTGAGATAAGCAGTGGTACATCAGTTTGTCACTCACTGCACTAATATTCAGTGGTACACCAGTTTGTCACACACTGTATCATTTGCAGTGGTACATCAGATTGTCACTCACTTGCATTTATTTTACTATTTCCTTAATTGTTTACCCTAACATTATTTACTTTTGTTTCATGAACTTACTTTGATATTGATTGAACAATTTTAATTAGCCATTTTTTTGCCACTACTCCCACTGGGTGCACCCCATCTTTCAAAAGAACAGAGTTTAAGGAAATTTTAGTTTGTGCTTTTTTCTTATTTCTTCTCCTGTGTACAAAATCAATGGTGAATCTTGGTGAGCGATAATTTAGATTTATATTAACTTGTGTTATTACGTCGTTCAGGTCCGAAATTTGTCTGTGTAGGTCTGTGTCGTCAATCGTCTCCCAGTCGTGTGCGTCTTTTATTTTGTTCCAGTCTCTTGTGAATACAGGTGGGGTTTCCAAAATTCCTATGTCGATGTTGTCTTCGTGTTTGTGAATGGTTTCTAAAGTTTCTAAATATGGTTTTAAGTTGCCTATCAGGTCGTCACTGTTGTCAAATCTTGGGTAAATAAGTCTGCCAGTTTTTTTTGTCACGTCACATGTAAAATGCCTGAAAAGAAGAATGGTTTTTTTGTTATCTCTAATTCTATGTATGTTATCTATTAAATATTTCACTCCTGATTTTGTATCTCTCCCAATACACGACCACCACAAAATTTCACACGGTATACACCTTAGATTGTCTAACTCTGCCTCTAAATATCTCCCCTTACCATCACTCAGTATAACTACCCTTTCGTATTTGGACTCAACCACTCTATTCAGTTCTCTACTGAGAAACTCTTCCACTTCCTTAATTTGTAGGCAGTCAGGCCTTGTCCTTAACCATTATCTGACAGTAGCCCAGGGGACTACCTGCTGAGAAAATCTGGTAGCCCCCAGCAAATATTAGTAGCCACAGCTTATTTTTGGAAATACATGAAAATTTTGAGCGCCGCAGGCGCGAACCGAGTGCCGAAGGCACGAGGGGGGAGAGTATGAGAGGGGGTATCCCCCTTTTATTGGTGGGGGTACGGGGGGCCTCCCCCGGAAAATTTTAAAATCTACATTGCAGGAGGTGGCTTCTGAGTTATTTCTGGGATTATTTTTAGGTATTTTTTTCTGAATATTTTTTATCTAAATTAGCCTGGATATTCATAGATCATGCAGCCTTTAAACCTCTCCCTGTCCCAAATGAACTTGCCAGACTTTTTTTGTAACTTGTCCATATAAAATTTATAAATTGTATGACGGGCCGCATAGCATAAATTATGGCGTCTACTCGGAGGACGAAAATTCAGACGAGGGGGATTTTTTTCATAATTGGGGGGGAAAAAAACATACTTTTCAGAGGGGGGAAACTACCGAATATCACCAGATATTTTGACCAAAACAAGCTCTGGTAGCACCCCAACTTTTCGATATAAAAGTTTCGAAAAACATAACAAATTCAATTAATAACAACACATGTTCTGGTTTTCTTTTTTAGTTCATCCTCAATAACATGTACATTTCATATCTTCAAATCAAATTAAATTCAAAAAGCATCCTGTAAGCCTTGTTTTGCAACATTGTCATGTCCTGGCCCAGACATTTATCCTCTCCCATCTCCTCATCACTTTCATCCTCCTCATCACTGTGGCTTGAGATCACCCTATCCACCATCTGGTATACATCTCCAGGAACAACCTCTATTTCATCCTCATCCTCTGCAGGGATGTCTGTTGGTGGTTCTGTAGCAAGTGGCTGAAAAATGCAAACAAGAATTTTTTTTATACTTGGTTGTGGTTGTTAATCAACTGACCAGCAAATATTCTTAATTGTTTCTAATTTGAAATTAGCACTTCCTGATGTGAATGCACAGTTGTTCCAAAACTCCTGACACACAGTACAAAACATCAATTTGTCACAGTATGTAAGCCAACTATTTTTTTGGGTCATATTCTCGCTTTGTCTCTAATATTTCCTAATCAGTTTTGCGTTTTTTCGGTTCTTGCGGCGAAACATTCAAATAACCCCACATCGCGAAAACTAGTGACAAAATAGCGATTGACGCGGTTTCAACGTTTATCCCTGTGTCGTTGTAACAAATGAAATAGAAGTTCGGACATCTTATCCGCGGTTGTCAACGGTAGTAAGTAAAAGATAAATGGTCTTTGTATAATGATTGAGTTGAATGAAAAGATACAGCGTCCTTACCTTCTCAAAAAATGTGAAAAAGAAATTAACTTACCTGTTCATGGGTGCAATCTTGCTCACGTTTTATTCTCTACCGAGACGCGGATAAATTTTATCTTATACATTCAGAATACCGCGGTCTAATTCGCTAATCATTATCCATGTGCGGTTTATTTGTTTTATCAAACATATAACTTCCGGAAACAAATCGGTGTACGCGTATTTCCCTAGCTTTCAGAATAGTACCAACAGATCGTAGTTTTTATCATTAAATCGTATTTAAACATTAAAAAGGGACATTTCAAGTCAGAAAAATAGGTAGCCTATCGGACTACCCAACCAGTAATTTCAAGTAGCCCCTGACAATTTCAAGTAGCCTCGGGCTACCGGTTAGATCGAGGCCTGGCAGTCCATGCAACACAGGGGGGACAGGTCACTGTATCATAATTGTGAATGCGGTCCTATAGAAGCAATTCCTATTTTCTTATTAATTTGTGGGATATGCCAGTCAAGATATGCTAGAAATCAACTGGAAGTTACATAATTTAATATTATTATTAATTTTATTTTTCCTTATAATTATATTCTTGGCGAATTCACGGTAAACACAATGGGCTCCCTCCCTCTAGTGAGAATTGAAGATTGTTATTATAAAAATGTTTAAAAATGCCAAAAATACATTGAGATCCTGCTCATTAAAATTTGAACTCCAAAAGATTTTTCATATGTACAGGGGAGTGGAGAAGGCACTTACCGCAGGGTACGTCGGTTCGTCACTCCTGACGGTAGTAACCTTCTGGGACAACTTATTTATCTATTCCTACATCTGTTGTTATATTACATACAAAAAATAAAAATCAATAAAACATCTTTCCTACCTTCCAGACTCTGAAAACAAACTTTAAAAAGAGTTGAACTTATTTTGTTTATTGCGAGTAGAGATGGCTACCCGATTTCTTATCTAATTCTGCCCACACTATTTTCTTATTGAGTTATTTATTTCACTATTTATATGCCTACTTTATAGTTTTTGCCCCACGTTTAATCCCAAAACTGCCTCAGTGTAAGTTATGATAATTTAGAATGAATGGTATGAAACTTTAAAATTTGGAATGGCCGACCGAAAAAGCGCCAATGCCTTGCCTTGTGCTAATTTTTTATTTTCACTTTTTTTGACTGATTTCTATAAATTTTCCCAAATTAATCTTCGCCAAATGTAAAAGAATGCCCAAAATGTCCTATATCGCTGGTATTTTCGTCCCTTCTTCAAGTTTCTTCTCGGATGTTAACAGATTTGTTGTTCTAGATTTCTCTCTTCACATTTTTCCTGCCATCTTCATTGAAACCGGAACCGGAACCGAAAGAAACTTTTAAGTTTTTCTTTCAAGTTGTCATCACTCTTACTAGACATGTTGATATCATGTTGTCACATAATCAATTCAATCTTCTGTCTGCATCTCGTGATCTACCCTTTTTTCTGTAATTAAGACCGCTTGCGACGGGTAATTTCGAGCAGTTTGTGCGCCAAGTGCCTATTAGTGGAAATAAGAACTGATAAAAGATAAGGAAGTAAGGGGTAAAGGTGATAGGGGTCGTAAAGCAGGCTGTTTGAATCAAGAAATTTAACAAGATTAGAGGCCACTATGTGCTCAAGGAGCTTGCATGCAATACAAGTTAGGGATATTGGGCGGTAATTTGCCGCATCAGACTTGTCTCCCTTCTTGTACAGCGGTGCTACGTTTGCAGTAGTCCAATCTGCAGGTACCTCGCCTGTGTGTAGGGAAGTTGTGTAAATTACCTGCAAGATTGGCGCTATCTGCTCACGAAGCTCCCTGAGAACAAGTGGCTTAATCTTATCCGGGCCTGCTGCTTTGTTAGGTTTTTGAGTAATTTAAGTATTCCTGCAGTTGAAATCTCTAGATCAGATAATGCGTCTGAATTTTCTGCGTCTGGAGTGGATATCGAAGGGCCATCACTGGTGTGTTCTTCAACTTTCATTTTACATAATTTGGATAGACTAAGAGGAGACTTGGGGGTGAAAACTGACTGAAACTGTTTATTAAGGACATTAGCTTTATCTTTGGTTTCTGTTACCAGATTTCCATCTGATTTTAGGGGGGATATTCCTTGATTGTCTTGCCTAGAATGTTTCAGTAATGAAAAGAGTTTCTTTGAGTTCACAGGGGGGTCGCAATCATCTCGGTCCACACCAATGATGCCTTCCAGGTATTGCTCGTATGACTGTTTAATTTTCTTACGAGCAAGATGTCTTTGGTCAAGGTATTTCTGTCTGTCTTTTGGGTTTCCTTTCCGTCTATGTTTGCCATATAACCTGTTTCTCCGTCTGGATGTCCGTCTGATGTCCTGTGTTATCCATGGTAGTGAAGATTTGCCTGTTATGGTCTTGGATGGGATACACTCATTCATGTGTAACTCTAAACTAGATTTAAATTCAGTCCATAGAGTATGCACCGACTTACCTGAAAAGTTGGCCAAAAACACATTTTTAAATATTTCCATTTTTTCTCTGAGCAGATGCCAGTTAGCTTTTTTGAAGATGAATGCCCTGAATGGACAAAGATTGTCTTTAAAAATACATTCTTAGGATACTCAGGGTTCCCACAGGCTTTTAGTTTTGAGGGTGCAGACAAATTTCAGAGGGTGCATATGAAACGTTTTTCTGTTTCTTCTGATGCGAGGACGCCAGGGACAAAGTACGATGAGGCCGGGGCCGAAAGGCTTATGAGGTATCTACGACGAGTGGTCCCATAACAAAGTAGCAATCTGTATTCAAACAATGGATACTGGTTTCGGACCAAATACCGCCATATTTTTCAATCGTTTTCGCTCCTGTACACTAAAGAGTTGGGTTTTGGAAACGCTTATTTGTGTCAATAATCTAGGACCGGTGCGCAACATTTTACTAGACTTGAATCTGATCTACACTATTTACGTAACATGACCTACTTTTCGTGTGAAAAATTTCCGGTAACGCTACCAATTACCGCCATCCCCTTCCATGTCCAAACGAATAATTTCGAGTGGAAATTCCAGTCATATATCATCAAATATATTATTTCTTATCATAATTATCAATGCTTCAAATGGAATGCGAGAGTACTTACATAGAAATCCGTCTGCAAACACAGTCAATGTCACAAAATGTCTGCCGCCATTTTCCTTTGCACTTCCGTTTTGGTTTTAACAACAGGGATCGTCTCAAAATATACTAAACTCGAATGCAGCCTGTGAGGTTGTCGAGAGGCATCTTTTTCAACGTTGTAGAGGTATTTATCAACTTTCACCATTAGATAGAATAATTATGAAACTCTCACCAAACGCGTCATTGGCAAGTCCACCTGCGCGGCGCAAAACAATTTTTGCAGCCAGCGCTTCTGAATAATGTTTATGGTGATTTCATATATAAAGAGGTTATCAGAGGTTAGCGATTATCATATCACACACCTCACTGACAAGTTTGATGAATATGAATATAGAGGTTAGCGATTATCACATCACACACCTCACTGACAAGTAGGTGAATTTTTTATATCACTGTTTGAAGAATCGTGATTGTCTACTTCATAGGGTAAGGATGGAGTCTTAACCCTTTCCCCCATAGAAGCGACTTTTAGCGTATTAATTTATTCCTCCGCTGAAGAAAATAGTTCCAGTTTATACCCTCATGAACAATTACCATTACAAATATTTTATATGGCCTAGCAGATTTTAGCATCATCAACATCTAGCTCCTGAAGCCCAACACAATACTGATGACTCCATGCCTCACAGTTATCACAGCAAACCCACTGGACAACGTCACTAGAGTCAACTGGTGGATCCACCAGATGACAAACCTCACAGGCGCCGACATCTGTTGTGGTTTTAACTGAACTTTTGTCTTTTTTTGAGTTTTGTGTCTCCTTTCCTTTGGCTTTCTTACATTTCTCTTTCTTTTTTGATAGTGTCTCTTCCTTGATTCTTTTCTTTTCTTCTCTCTCTTGTTTTCGCTTATCAATCTCTTGTTCTCTTTTCTCTTTTTCTTTGGATCTATCAACAAGTGAGTTGTAGAAATCTTCACTGGATATGACCCGTGCTTCTGTGATGCACTTTCTCCGCGTAGAGACTGGCTTTGATGGGACTGGCAGAAATATATCTGCCAATGCTGGAGTAATGAGGCCATCTCTTACAAGAGGATTCCCACCTAAGAAGGACCCACACTTTTCACATGTATGTTTCGGATCTACAGTAGTGAGATGAGAAGACGTGGTTGATGATGTAGATGGCACCGCAGCCATTTCTGAAGAAGAGGAGCTGTCTACAATTGCAGATTCAGCTGGGCTTTGGTATGTATCGGACTTCTGGAACTTTGATGGGAGGACTTGGGATGAATCGATGGCTCTTTTGTTAATGGGATAAAGACCTGACTTTCTGAAGGCACTTTTAACATTTGCTGGTGAGCAGAACTGGTCAATGCCATATGCCAGCAGAGTAGGAAACTTAGCCTTGCTGATGGTTTGCTGTGTATTCATGTATCCAAGGTTTAGTGCCAGGGTACTAATTTTGGCTTTCAGGGGTCCATTTATCCCAACGTCAAGAGGCTGTAGGAAATGAGTAGTGTGTGGTGGGAGGCCAATGAGTTCCACTTGATTTTCTCACGCCAGCTTGACAATGTCAATGTTATCATGATTATCCATGACCAGAACAACTGGTATAGCTCTACCGCAATTGGGTATGAACAAGTCCTTGAACCATGAATAGAACGCCTTTTTCGGGTTTGTGTCCATGTAGCCACTATCTGAATGAGCAAACATCCAGTTTCCTGGTACACCATCCTTGTATGCAGTGTGCGGAAAGCACATCTCAAATATGACGAAGGATGGAAGCACTTTCCCATCTGCAGATATACACATGTGAAGTGTGACGTGATTACTGGAAAACAGTGCCTGCTGGTAGAAATGATGACCTTTCAGGCCAATGACCTTTTCTCTTGGTTTCTCCTTGCCACTAAATCCCGTTTCATCGCAGTTGAAAATTTGTGATGGCTTACTTTCCAACCCAAGTTTTTTATGGTCTCTTCAAGTAACTGGAAGTAGTGGTTCACAGTTGTTTCATTGGACATACGAGCTCTAGCTCTGTCTTGTCGCTCAGCTCCTCTTTCTGTCAATTGAGGGTGTTTGGCAAAAAACTTTCTGAACCATTTGTCAGAAGGGCCTTTTTCTAGATTAAACATTGTTTTTTTGTTTTCTTTCTTACATATAGCTATCACATATTGCCTCACAATGTTCCTGGTCATTGGAAATCCCTGGGTCTGCATATATTTGATATACTCCACAAGGGAAATCTCCTCTTCAACATTGAGCATTATGTCTGGACCAGGATTGTGTTTTTTCCACCGGCCAGACAGACAATCGGCAATGGTTTTACGTGGAATATTGTAGTCCCGGGCTGCTTGGCTGCACGTAATACGTGCCTGCTTCACGGCAGATACAGCAGCTTTCAGATCTTCCTCTGCATATAGCTTACGCTTAGCCATGATGATGTCAGCCTGTTACAAAAAGAAAAACAATTCATTACCCCACTTGTATCACAATAAATATATATGCACTTAAAGGAAAGTGCATGTGAGTAATGTATATCTAGTCTATGTGAAAATAATAGAATGGATGAAAATAAATCACTGCATTAGTATATCAATTGTTTCGTATGTTTAGTCCCTTCCTCAAAAGTAATATTTTGATATGATTTTTTTCTAACATGTTTAGCAAATCAGATTTATATTAGATCTACATTAACTGTTAAAAATAATTAATATATATAAAAAAAAAATCTCGTCCTATTGGCCCACAGTTTGTAAAAACATGGACTTAAAATTTTAACTTGATAATTTATGTAATCATAATAAGTATTGCCCATTTATATATAATAGTTATTAACCATTAATTAAGCTATTTCTATTTAATAGATCTATGAAAGTATTTCATTTGAAATATGCTATCTGGATTAAATTTAGTTGTTGCATATATTGCATGCCAATTAGCTAGTGTGCATTAAACCATGATCTGGTTTGTACATTTTGATCTATTATTTTCATTATATAGATCCAATTGAAATGAGTTTTAAAAGTGTTTCCCTTGTCAACCTCACATACATGTTATATCGCATACTCTTGAGACGACCCCCAACCCGAAGATGTATAGCCTATTTCAACATTCCTGGCAAATGATAACCTACAATAGGCTAAGGGTTATCATAACTTATGGCTGAAATGGATCGAGCAGTTTGCAAATTAGCTTTTGACAGGATAGAAATAAAAATTGAAACTTACCACCACTTGCTTTGAATGCAATATGCAGTAAAAATGCCGAAACAGTCAGTTTTCTTCAAAAGGTTTCTGTTGTGGGCGGAGTTCGTCTGCTAGTAGGTCAACTCTGTTTATTTCCGGATGTGCGCGAAACGTTCTATTTTTCAACCCCGCGTGCGCATTTACTGCAATGGGCTTTGGAGACGACTTTGAACGCAGATAGTTTCTTCAATTCAATTTATTTCAACATGGTAACGATTAATATTACATTGAAACATAACAATTAAGCACATTTGGGCGATATTTATTTGAATAATAGTGTAGAAGCATAGAAAAAGACGGGTTGGCGGTAATTGGTACGCGGCGGTATTTGGTCGGACACCAGTACGCACCAGGGATGATCTTTGGAAATTTGTGGTTCCACCGCTAAATTTTTATATCATTTGTTTGGATGTGTACTGTTCGTATCTCTCACATTATTTCTTAACCAGGCCGTCAATTGGGACTTAGCCGACATATTTGCAGACTACATGAATGCGTAGGCCTATGCTAAGACTGTCTCACTAAATCGGGCATTTTCCTCAACATTGTTAATAGACGGGATAAAATACATCTGATAACCCGTCCAGTTTTTCGACTGTGTTGTTTGGATTTCGCATAAAAAATGGCGTCGCTGTTTTGAAATCGAAAGTGACCAGATTTAGACCCATGACCGGACTTTTTGTTTTAATAATTTGTCAGCATTTTTCAAACACGTATTCCTCTAAATAAGTATTGAACTCTTATAAAAACAAAAATTGATAGAAAAAATAGCGACTTTATTAGGCACAGAGACGGGAAATCCCACAATCTATTTTAAACCGCTTAATCATCATATTTGCGATGCGGGTGAACCAGGCGCTTTACGTAATAAGAATGATAAGAATTGTCAAGCGCCTGACAGACACTATAAGGAAAATGAATGACACGCCAGACTTTGATGTTTAACTTGTATTTTGCTGTTTGTTAATAAAACTGGTCTTCTTACATCCGATTTAGGCATTATCTGCAACATAAATCTGTACGTGCATGCACGTTCAGGGCATTGATTTTATGCGTGATTTTTTGAAATTATACGTGAATCACGTACATCTATACGTGAATGGGAACTCTGATACTACTCACCGCCTGTATAGCTCAGTGTTAGAGTGTCCGCTTGCAGTGCGGGAGGTTGTGGGTTCAATCCCCGGCCGAGTCAAACCAAAGACTTGAAAATTGGTAGCAATGGCTTCCCTCCTTGGCGCTCAGGATTTCGGGCTAGCATTACGACTGGTTCGTCCGTGTCTGGATAAAGTGACCGGCCGGGTACAGTCCCAATGGTGCACCTAAAAAGTGCCCCTTCTCATAATCATCAGAATTGATGGCGTAGAAGTAATAAATAGAAAAAAGTGATATGATGAATTTTGTAAGAATAAGTCGCTGAATCTATTCTTTCTTTGGGAAAATAACAGCTTAGCACTAGCAGGTGCCAATCAATTTATAGATCTATGCATGGCATCTCAGTAAAGTATGTGTAGCTTGCCTGTTCACAGAACAGAAGAGCTTATGCTCTACCATCCGCCTAGGTCAAGTTATTTGGACGGATGTTTTAAAGCTTCATATAAATAATTACGTAGTCCTGCCAATAAATCTTCAACCTGATGAAGGTGGTCAGTAATGTTTAGATAGATAGATAGAATATTGACACAAAATGGGTCATCACATTAGCCCCCATGAGATGATGATGATGGATTATTTCAGGAAGATGACTTTGGCTTATCTCATTTGTCTCATCAAAACGGACTCTAAAGTTTGCAGAAAAGTAGGAAGGTCTCTGACGAGTCTGAGATCTAGTTTTGAAGATAGGTGACCACTTTGAGCTGATCGAAAGTAAAGCAGGATGCGCCTTTTGGTTTAAGGCAAATTCTGATATTGGGCGTGTTCGATTATCAGTTCCAGAACTGTTTGGAACGATTCCATGGAATTAGTAAATCAAGTAAAAACGGAATTTAACCCTTGCAAATATGGTAGTCTTACTAGTCTGGTTCCCTGCTGCAGCTTAGTATAACTTTGCTGTCAAAGCGTTGGCAAATTGTGCCGGTGTCATATCAAAATTGGACCCCTGTAAAAAATGACCCAGGTCCAATTTTGATAGCGAAATATGGACCCCGGGTCCAATTTTCGCTATCAAATTTGGACCCCCCCATGTAAAAATTTAGAATGGTAAGAAAACGTAATAAAAAGTTAATTGCAAGAAACCAATGAATATTTTAACCCATTACCCAATAAATATGCCTGTTAACATCTTAAATGTATTCCTACATTGAAGAAAATAATTCCTTTTTATACAGTCACAAACATTTACTGTAGGAAATATTTTATGTATCCTAGAAGATGGTAGCTTAACCCATTACCCAATAAATAATTTGCAGGGCATAGTAACTTCAGGAAAGGAGTGAAACATTACTTATACAAAACAACTAATGGAAAAGAATCAAAGTTGATGTGAATATCAAATGACTTATGGTTGGGTGTTGACAAGGGAAGGGGGGTCCAATTTTAACGCCATCAAATTTGGACCCCCCTCTCCAACCGAAATAATTTGCAGCGCATAGTAACCTCAGGAAAGGAGTAAAGCATTACTTAAACAAAACAACTAATTGAAAAGAATTAAAGTTGATGTGAAAATCAAATGACTTGTGGTTGGGTGTTGAAAAGGGAGGGAGGGGGTTCCAGTTTTTACGCCATAAAATTTGGACACCCCCTTCTCCAACCAAAATAATTTGCAGGGCATAGTAACTTCAGGAAAGGAGTAAAACATTACTTAAAGACTTTTCCTCAGTCCATTGAAGGACCACTAGCATATTGTTCTGGAGGTGTCAATGTAACTGTCAATTAATCACATGCAGTTTACCAGATTATATTCATGCTCTAGTGATTTTCAATGGTTATTTCTAACCAAACTATCAAATATAAAGGTAGAGTCTCACACAAGACGCTTCAATGGTTCAATATGCACAAGACCCATGCTTTGTGCAAGGAAATTGACAGCAAATAATCTGGCAAGGCGTTATGACCAAAAGGTCGTCAGGAGATGTCTTTAAACAAAACAACTAATGGAAAAGAATTAAAGTTGATGTGAATATCAAATGACTTATGGTTGGGTGTTGACAAAGGAGGGGGGGGGGGGGGGGTCCAATTTTAACACCATCAAATTTGGACCCCCCTCTCCAACCGAAATAAAAAATTTTTTATGGGCATAACAACCACAGGATAGGAGTAATCAATATTTTGCATTAGGGAGAAGCATTACCAACTTTTGAGGGGGGCGGGCGGTTCCAAAATTTACTTTGGGAGGGGGGGGGGGGTGTCCATAATTTCGCTATCAAAAATGGACCCGCGGGTCCATTTTTTGAGGGGGTCCAAATTTGATCTGACACCAGGAACCATGATGATACGTCACAATTCTGCTCACACCACCGCCTTCAACAGAACTGATAGAACAGTTCTGGAATTGAATTCCGGACCATTCGATTCCGTCAATTCCTGACTGATAATCGAACATGCCCATAGAAAATATTTCTTCGATAAATATGACTTTATAGATTGGAACCATTTCTTCAGGATATGAATAAATTAAATGTGTATATCATTCTATGGAGTAAACTAATATGTTGACCTTATTTTTCTGCCCACAGAAACAACCCAAGAAGACTGCTAAAGGGTCAGGTGGCAAGGGCAAGAAGAAGAAGTTGGCCCTCCGATACTGTTTAGACTGCACCCACCCAGTTGAAGATGGCATCATGGATGTGGCTAGCTTTGTAAGCATACTCGATCCTTTTCGTTGCAACACCAGGCTATTTTAATGAGTAGTCACTGTCACACCGTAGGATTTAGTGCAGATATATATTAAATAGATGATCGTATAAGTTATAACGCATGCTGAAAGTAAAGCAGAATGTGGCGTGCATTCTCTGCTTTCAGCCTGCATCTACTAAGATACATAAATTATCATCTGTTGCATATTCATTACTGTATAAAATAGAAATGCATTCTTTAGTTGAGGAATTAAAGGTTTAGAAAGACATCTGTATTTGGGCAATGAATTTTCCAAAATGAAAGGCTAAGGCCTCTTCACAATTTTTAGAAAAAAGGCCTTGATTTGGGCAACGAGTTGAGCTCTCAGTTTTGCAGAATAGGGACACTAAGTCTAATATATTCACCCGATCACCCGTTAATTTGAAATTCAGTCAAAACTTCAATAGTTCTAACAACTCGCCTGAATTTCTACAATTGATTTTAATTTTTTGGCCCTTCAGTTGTATCTTAACCCTTTCCTCCATATAAGAGCAGTCATATTTAACCACTTTCTACACATAAGCTGCACAAATACGAAACTGGTATACATGTGGCACTTTAAAGCAAGATGAAAGCAAATCAGAAAGCCACTTAATGAACTTTCTGCTTTCCTTTCATCTTGCTTTAAAGTTTATGCAGTACCCTATTTGAAACCGTTGGAAACAAGTGATCTGTTTACTATGGAGGGAAGGGTTCAATACTCTACTTGTCTGTAGCTTTCTGTTTCATTGATGAAGTGTGAAATTATCAGGGCTCCAGATAAGAGGGAGTTTTCTTAATTATTTCAGCATCAAATCCTATGGTGTTACTACTCATTAGAATCGTCTCTTCGAGACGATTCTAATGAGTAGTGACACCATAGGGTTTAAAACTGAAATAAAGATATTAGTTTTAGAAATACTCCCCTTATCTGGAGCCCTGATTATATATTAAACTGTTTCTAATGTTCTTGTTCTTTTGACTAGGGCTAACTTCCCTGGTCTAGATTAGGGTTATCTTCCCTAGTCTGGGTTAGGGTTATCTTCCCTAATCCTTGTTTACATAATTTGCCATGTGCAGGAGAAGTTCCTTAATGAGAGGATAAAGGTTGGAGGAAAGACCAACAACATGGGAAACAACATTAATCTGGAGAGGAATAAGTCCAAGATCATCCTCAACGCTGATATTCCCTTCTCAAAGAGGTACAAATGGGTTTATTAACACATTCAACCCTAGCGACGAGTACACTCATCATTTACAAACCGTGTGCCTGTGAATATTCAGGGCTCCAGATAAGGGGAGTAGTTCAAAAACGAAAATCTTTATTTCTGCTTTAAAGCGACTCGCAACCAGATGGTGCATTAAAAATAGTAATTTGTAAATATGTGTCAAACGCTTATATAAATGGTAAAGAATTAGTTTAGGATAAGAAATTCTGTTTAAAAAAATGTATTTCAATAAAAAAAAATATTGGTCTCTGGTGGGATTCGAACCCGGGGCCCGGCATTGGCGGACAGAAGGCAAAATAGGGGAAACCGCTTAGACCAATGGACCACGGAACTATCCGTTTATCTCGGATCGATTTAACGTATTTCAATGTGTAGCGATCGAAAGTGCATACAACTTCGTAATTCGGCTCGGGTTTATGTCTGAGCCCGTGTAGAGAAGCAACAACAACAACTATACCGTCTACTAGTCGGTATAGAAAAACGATGGAAAATATCTAAAAATCTAAGATTCGGTGACGATTCTTGAGACTGTTTTTGGACTGATCATATTTTTTTAATGTCAGAAGCCAAATAATGCAACAAATTTGCTTTTATTTGAGTATTTTATTTTATTTTGACAAGTACACCATCCGGTTTCGAGTCCCTTTAAACCCTATGGTGTCACTACTCATTAGAATTTTCTCAGAGACAATTCTAATGAGTCACTAGTGACACCATTGGACTTGATGCTAAAACAGGTGAGAAAATGTTGGATTTGTGCAGTTTATTCCCTATTATCTGGAGCCCTGATAGTTCACTAGTCCCATGCAAACAGTGTATAGTCTAAGTCTATACTGTTAGTCATTTTGTAAAAAATCGTTAAAATCTACCCAAAATTGTTTTGAAATTGGAGTTATCCATTAAAAGTTTTAGGGGTGAATGAGTTTACACATTACCCCAGGGCCTCTTTCTAGTATTGAAGATAGGTGACCACTTAACCCTTTCCCCCATAGAAGCGCCTTTTAGCGCATTCAGTTTATTCTTGCCCTGAAGAAAATAGTTCCAATTTATACATTCATAAATATGTATAATACAAAATATTTTCTATATTCTAGCAGATGATAGCTTAAAGCAGGCTGAAATTAAAGCAGAATGCGCTTAAAGCGCATTCTGCTTTACTTTCAACCTGCTTTAAGTGGACACCTTTATTCAATACTAGAGATATGCCATGTGGGAAAGGGTTAAAGCAGGTTTTAAGTAAAGCAAAAGGCTTTATTTACGGGGTAATGGGATAACTTGCTCCCCCACTGAAACTTGTTTGATGGAGAGTTTAAGTCTAATCATTTTGGACTATTGACTAATGACTAGTATTGAGGGTTGCATATTTCAAAATGTCAAAGAGTGCAGACCCTGGTCACAGGGCTTGTTTAGGAGCCCCTTGATCTGAGTCTACACTTGTTTGCATAGAACAAGTGTACTTTTTACAAGAACAGTGTTTGTAAATGACTAGAGACTAGTTTACTCATCACAAACCTTTTACGTGTTAACCCTTAGCCTGCCACTCACGACTATAGCTCCATATGCAAACAGCTTGGATCCGGATGAGACGCCGAGTAACTCGGCGTCTCATCCAGATCCAAGCTGTTTGACACTCGGACAACATTTTCAGCAACTTTGAACAACTTTGAAGCACTTTGAAACTTGAAGCAGACGAGAAATATAGCAGACGACAATTTATTTGGCGGGCTAAGGGTTAATAAGATTCAAATAGAGCCAGGAGTATACTCATCCTTTACAGTGTACAGTAGAGAAATCTTTCCCAGTAAACGCGTTTACGCTAATACCATTATTTCTATTGCAAACAGTTTGGAGCCAGATCAGAAGCTGGGTAACCCGGCGTCTGATCAGGATCCAAACTGTTTGCCACTCAGATTAAAATGAATAGTTAGAAAATTCAAAAAGTTGAAATTTCTACATTTTAGTGAAATGAGTTTGCATTTGTTTGCGTTTAAAAGGGAAATACGGTAAGGCCTAAAAAAAAAATGTGTGTTTCTGGTTTCACCCTCTCAAAATTTTAGGGTAGGTCGGTAGGAAAAAGTTTTTATTTTTTAAAAAGTTTTTATAAAGGGCATATATGCAGATTTTTTTACAATCAAAGGATGGGTTTATATGACAAATAATGACCTTGCTCTTGTTGTATTCAACATTGAAAGTGTCTGAAATGATTTATCTTGATTTGCAAGTTTAAATTGTAAGGTATTTCATAATATAATTATGTGAAATAGTTCTTGTTTCAATCTGAAAACCATTGCATCAAATAAATATTATATTTAAAAAAATATGGTGTGTTTGCTTTTAATACAAGGCTTTTTTCCTTCTGTAACGGGCGCCGAATAACGGCCCCTTCCACTCCCGTATCTTGTTCCCCTCACCAAAAAAACTTTCCCCTAAAAAAAAAAATAGGGTCGGGGGTAAAAAATAGGGTCGGTCGGGAAACCGGAAACACACATCTTTTTTTTTTAGGCCTAATTAAGGTTTCTCCACTGTATCTGTGTCATGATCTGCTCTAAATAAACCAGATAGACTGGGATTAGAGGGCTTCTGCAGGAGCTTTTTGATCAAGGTCTTCACTTTGTCAATTTAAAATGCATTGTAAAAAATACAACCATAAATATTATATTCAAAAACTAGTTACCTGAGAGGCAGTTGATTTTTTTTAAACTGTTTGGAAAAGAATAAAAGTTAACAAACATGTTCATTTTGAAGAGTCTTCTTCCAGTTAGCTGCTTGAAGATGTTTTAATGTCGAACAGAAAGCTTCAATTCTGACCAATCAAATGCTCGATAACTATCTCAAAATCTAATCATCTCAAACACTTTACTAGTAAACCTTTATCTCCTACAATGTATATCTATCATTCTTTTCCAATTGGCAGGTACTTGAAGTATTTGACAAAGAAATACCTGAAGAAGAACAACCTCCGTGATTGGCTCAGAGTGGTGGCCTCTCAGAAAGATACCTATGAGCTGCGTTACTTCCAGATCAACAATGAGGACGAGGAAGATGATGAAGGAGATGAGTAGACTGGAGCCACCCGTTACCTCACATTATTGTAGTTGTTACTGTTAACAATGGTAATAAAACTGGGTAACCAACACTGATTGATTGCTTGTTTTTTTCCTGAATCTGTGTTGATCACGGGCTCTAACAGGGCTCCAGATAAGAGGGAGTAAACCCAACAAATCCAACATTTTCTCTTTTATTTTAGCACCAAATCCTATGTTGTTACAACTCATTAGCATCGTCTCTTTGAGACCATTCTAATGAGTAGTGACACCAAAGGGTTTGAATCAGAAATAAAGATTTTAGTTTTTTAGCTCACCTGGCACGAAACCCCAAGGTGAGCTTTTAGGATCTCTGGATGTCCGTCCGTCCGTCTGTTCACAATTGTTCGTTAACACTTTACCGGCTACAAATCTCGTTGGATCTTCATGAAACTTGATCACAATGTTTGTCTAGTAGAAATCTAGGTCAAGTTTGAATGTGGGTCATGTTGGGTCAAAAACTAGGTCACTAGGTCAAACCATAGAAAAACCTTGTTAACACTCTAGAGGCTACAAATCTCATTGGATCTTGATGAAACTTGGTCAGAATGTTTGTCTCATTGAAATCTAGGTCAAGTTCGAATATGGGTCATGTCCAGTCAAAAACTAGGTCACGAGGTTAAATCATAGAAAAATCTTGTTAACACTCTAGAGGCTACAAATCTCATTGGATCTTGATGAAACTTGGTCAGAATGTTTGTCTCATTGATATATAGGTCAAGTTCTAATATAGTTCTTGTCTGGTCAAAAACTAGGTCACTAGGTCAAATCATAGAAAAATCTTGTTAACACTAGAGGCTACAGATCTAATTGGATCTTGATGAAACATGGTCAGAATGTTTGTCTCATTGATTATAGGTCAAGTTTGAATATGGGTCATGTTAGGTCAAAAACTAGGTCACTAGGTCAAATCATAGGAAAATCTTGTTTACACTCAAAAGGTTGATTGGGGGTTATGTCCAGTCATAATCTAGGTCACTATAGGTCAAGTTTGCCATGGTGTACCAGGTGAGCGATTTAGGGCCATAGTGGCCCTTGTTGAAATACTCCCCTTATCTGGAGCCCTGCTCTAAGCTTTTGAATTGAGTCTGAAGTCATTCTCAAGCATTTGATTGGCCAGATTTGAGCCAAAGGGTTTAAATCAGAAATAAAGATTTTAGTTTTTGAAATACTCCCCTTATCTGGAGCCCTGCTCTAAGCTTTTGAATTGAATCCGAAGTCATTCTCAAGCATTTGATTGGTCAGATTTGAGCCTCGGCTCAAATCTGGCCAATCAAATGCTTGAGAATGAACTCTGACTTGTGACTTTAAAATAAAAACTTTATAACCTTGAAACCAGGACAGTGTAGAGATCTTAAATCACTTCATATAATTGCAGTAATTGTTAACTGGGTTATGATGTCAGAAATTGAGAATGGCAGTGAAAAGTTTGCTTTGAGGTCAAACCTATGTTCAGTGGCAATTACAGTAAAACCTATTACGATCACTACACTGTGTTAAATTATATAACTTAAATATAAGGTGTTTACCGACGGGTGACTGTTTAAAGCAATGTAAAGTAAAAGCTTTCTTTTATACAATCAAATAGCCAGCATTCTAGTGGTCGTAATAGAGGTTTTACTGTACTTATAGGTGCATGGGCAAATATGCAGAAAGTTCGGAGTCCAAGCTTTTGAGTTTAGTCTGAGATTGTTGTCAAGTATTTGATTGGTCGTATTTGAGCTTATCAAAACTGTTTGAGAATGACCTTGGGCTCAACTCAACTTGAATGCTTTATAACCTTTGACACGATCATTGAAGAAATACATGTATCGCATGGTGCAGTGATGTTGTCTGAGCAGATAAATACTGCTTGTGCTAAACTATCAGTCCGTTTAACCCATGGCCCGTTTCTATTTTGAAGACAGGTGACCACTTGAAGAGGGTCTAAAGTGAAGCAGAAGGCACATTGCTTTACTTTCAGTCTGCTTTAAGCTACCATCTGCTAGAATATAGAAAATATTTCTTCTGATACATATTCATGGCTGTATGTGTTCTTCATCGGAGGAATAAATTAAAATGCAAATCTTAGTAATGGGTCAATTTATTTCTGCTCAGAGTGACCAGTATCTGCTGAAAGTGGTTTGTTCTGATAGCTACAATGTACAAAAGTCTCGCCCAAGTGACAGATCAGAACCCACATTAACCCTTTCCCCATAGAAGAACCATTTAGCGTCCATCCCAATTACCTTGGATATGGTAAAGAATGCCATCTCTAAGATGAAGCTGGGCAAAGCAGCAGGACCATCTCTCATACATAACACGTGGCAGAGTATACAGCACTTGTGTGAGAAGTGTGATGCTTCACGCCAGTGAGACATGGCCACTGTCAAAGCCAAATCTCCACCGTCTCCTGCGAAATGACAGTGCTATGGTCAGTCAAATCTGCAATATCAAGCCACAGGACATTGCCACAACCAGGTCAAAAAAGCTCCTGGTGCAGCCTAGACATCGTCCTGAAGGAAAGAAGGCTGAGGGGGTACGGTCACGTGGAGAGATCCAGCGGGGCATTGAATGCAGCCTGTAACACGCATGTTGCTGGCACACGTGGACCTTGGGTGGCCTGGAAACAGTTGACAGAGAGGGTGCATAGATTGGAATCTCGCTGCAATCGACCCTCGGGAGAGAGACGCCTGGAGATCAGGTGTAAGAACTGCCATGCGTGCAGCAAGCCAGCTGCCTGGAAGGGGGCCCACTGATGTGGATATTGCCCCTGAGCCTGCACGTTAATAAAAAATCTTAATAAATAATCCGATAGTAGTAGTAGTAGTTTAGCGCATTCAATTCATCCATTGAAGAAACTAGTTCACATGAATATGTACCATAAGAAATATTTCTATAGCCTAGCAGATGATAGTTCACAGCAGGCAGAAAGTAAACACCACGACCTCGCCAAGGCTCGCGTCATTTTATTTTAGTTGTTTATTAAATTATTAGAAATGATAAATACTGAGCACTCTATTTCATTAAGTCTCACCAGGATCTAAACTATTTTAATATATGAACTTTAATCATGTTTCAATGGTGGGAATGGTAAATATGAAACATTCAACATTAAATGGCTTTACAAACACGTAAAAATTAAATAGTGTACAGTCGAACTTCGATATCTCTAACTCGAACATACCCGTATGTCAAAGTTAAACGTGGCTAAGCCACGTTTTAACTTTGAAATATGGATATGTTCGACTGAACCAAGCATAAAATAATGCAGTTCATGTGTCGAACTATCGAATATTTCGAGTTAAGCGAGTTCGAGATATCGAAGTTCGACTGTAGTATAACTTGAACCGTCCAACTTAGGAATATTAGTGAGATATTCAAATGTTGGGTGTTGGCTTAACTCCTGCAAACTTAGTATTCAGTTACACCAAGTTACTTCCCTTTAACTCTTCAAACGAAAAGAAACCCTTTTCCAATTTAATCAAGGCCGCTTTTGACTATTTAGCCTTTTTAGGATGGGTCTGTCAATGTATTGCAATATGACAGTGTAGAACCAAAAGATCTGAGTCTTCACTGTGTGCAATTGACACATGACGTACTCTTCACAACATAGCGCTCCCTCTATAACGACACCTAATGGGAGAAAACAATTATGTTCGGAGGGAGTCGTTTTAGGGAGGGAAATCGGCTTACATTTGCAAACAGATTGAATCCAGATCAGACGCGACGTCTGATCTGGATTCAAGCTGTTTGTCACTCGTCATTAAGCTTTGATCTGTCAAAATGCCCAAATATGTTACTTTGAGAAATATAGCAGACGACAACTTTTAAGCAGACGATATGACAGCAGTAAAAGCGTAAGACATAATTGTCCTGTTTAGGGAATTACGGCAAGGGTCGTTGTTCGGAGGGTCGTTGTAGGGAGGGAATCGTGGTTCGGAGGGTCGTTGTAAGGAGGGAATCGTGGTTCGGAGGGCCGTTGTAAGGAGGGAATCGTGGTTCGGAGGGCCGTTGTAGGGAGGAAGCTCTGTACCACCAATTGTAAATGACACATTGTGATTTGCGTGACATGGATTCAGAGTTAAATTAAATTTAAGTTTCAGTTAGAAAATTGTCTATGGCTTAAAATTGGCACAAACGTTAATACGGGTCGTGAGTTTGTTCCCCGCCGAACTAAGTCCTTCGGATGAGACTTCATTAAACCGAGGTCCGATGTATCAGTGCTTTACACTAGACATCTAAAAGAAGTCGATAATAAGAGTAGGGCATCGCGTCCACGTTTTCTGTATCCTCTCTCATCTCCCTGGGGCGTCCAATTATATGTAGTCCATAGATGGCGGAAACGGAGGTTAACAAACAAAACAAACACGTTAATACAGTGAATATTACACGATTCTTTTAAAGTTTCGCATTTGCATTCCAAGCATTTTAATCTTATAGACAATACTTTTTGCATGTTACTGTACATATACTGGTAGTCTAAATATACATGTGTACCTATATTAACCGATTTCATTAGGAGCGCAGTACTTTAACTTTTCTAAAATAACTTGTACTTTTTGCTTGTGAACTGACTCACTAGCGTCGTGTAATTTCATCCTGCATTAACTCATTGGCCGCTGTTCAAAACTTCCATTGAACTGTTCCAGTTTCCAATTAAATTTTGACTGCTCAGTACAATACATGTCAGGGCTGCATAAGTTGACATAAAAAATCCTAAGATTTCCAAATTTGCATCTTTCAAGTGCGATTTTACGAATCATACCTTTTCCCCATCGCCTATTTCTAGTTTTGTTGACACATGACTGCTTAAAGCAGGCTGAAAGTAAAGCAGAATGCACCTAAGGCGCATTCTGCTTTACTTTCAGCCTGCTTTAAGCTTCCATGTACTAGAAAACAAAACCCGAAGTTTAAAGGAAAAATCCGGAGAAATGGCAGCCCTGAAATGTTCATATCGATATTTCAAAATGACAAATAGCGCAGACCTTGATCAGAGAGATAATAACCATCTTATCTTGATCTATACACGGCTTTCTTATGACTTGTGAGTTCTTGACACTTGAAGCCATATACATTTACATCGTAGGCGAGTTTGTTTTGGTTTTGATTTTGGTTTTACGGCACTTCGACACAATATAAGTATAGTCGCCACCATGGTGCAATGGGTTAAACCCGCAAACTATATTTGAATGTCCGCAACAATATATTTTGCAGTACCAATTGGTTTTCAATGCATGATTTGTATTCGCTTATAAAAATCCTTCAGTTCGTTTAGTTTCAATTGATAATTCCGAATACTCCGGCAATTTCCGACGAGTCATCGGAAATTGCCGAAGAATTCCGAAAAATGATTATGCTTTGGAGCATTCTAACTTCGGCTCAAGGTTAAGTTTTCAATTTGTGCCAAAATGATTACCGAAAGCTGTCAGTAACTGGTATATTTTTATCCTTTCACTGGCAGCCTTTCACATGGTTACAAATAAAGTTGTCCTAATAAATGTATCCTGAAGAAAATTGAAATTCTGGTCAAAATTCGAGTATAGAACATCAACGAACCACCGTGAGTCTTAGGCATCAGTAAAGGCTGATCAGGTTCCAAACAGTTATCTGGCATTTCACACAGATGATAACGAGACAAGACGTTCAGATAACTCTGGAAATAGGTGTTAATCGATTTTCCTGGAATCCATTTCTCTCTGGTCCGCATTACCTTCAGCTTCAACTATACAGTCTGCCAAATACAGTCTTCCCTCTCTACAACGACCCTCCCAACAACGACTCCCTCCTTACAGCGACCCTTGCCACAGTTCCATAACATGACAATTATGTCATACGCTTTAATTGCTGCAATATCGTCTGCTTAAAATTGTAGTCTGTTGTT
Source organism: Gari tellinella (assembly GCA_922989275.2). Lineage (NCBI taxonomy): Eukaryota > Metazoa > Mollusca > Bivalvia > Cardiida > Psammobiidae > Gari > Gari tellinella. The sequence continues at coordinate 14,776,536 of OV277870.1, forward strand.
GTTTCTCAAAGTTACATATAAGTGGAGATTTCAATAGAATACATTTAATGACGAGTGACAAACAGCTTGAATCCAGATCAGACGCCGCGTTACGCGGCGTCTGATCTGGATTCAAGCTGTTTGCAAATGTTAGCCAAGTCTAAACTTTCCCTCTCTATATCGGCTCCCTCCGAACAACACACACACTCTGTGTCTCTCATTGGGTGTCGTTGTAGAGAGGGAGTACTGTACAGTCAAACCTCTCTATTACGATCAGCCCTCTATTACAACCAATTAATTGTATCAATTATAAGTCGTTTACGACAGGTGACTGCTTAAAGCAAAGTGACAGTAAAACAGAAGCATCCTTTCTGTTTTACTGTCACCTTGTTTTAAGTTGTCACTGGTATTTCATACAATCAATTAACCTTTGTTTTAGTGGTCGTAATAAGAGAGGTTTTACTATACGGTCTAAATTCGGTGTAACTTGCATTAACTCACTCGCCCCTGAAACTTCAAATAGGCAATTGCAAGTTTTAAATAAGTCTAGTCCATTTGTGCCTATTTAGGGTTGATAATTACACATCACAGGTACACTGTTTGTAAATGACTCATACACTCGTCACTCGGGTGGAATGTGTTAAACCATTACCCCTTAGATACAACTTTTTACGCCTAATATAATTATGTTCTTCCACTGAATAAAATACTTCAAATTGATACCGTCATGAATATATATTATCAGATTTTCTTTCCTTCATTTCCAGGCCTGCAACCGTTCCTTCTTTTCCTTATTTTCCTACTCTTTGATCACCTACCTACCTTTTCCTACTTTTCTACCAAAACCTCTTACTATTCCTACTTTTTGCCGAATAAGTCTTCAAACACCCTCAGAATGGCCCAGAATGCAGGAAATGAAGCGCTTGATTTCAAAATTTTCCCGAGGGGAGTGCCCCGAATACCCACCTACACCAGTTGGGACGCCTCTTCGGCCTGCTGAACCTAATTACAGCGCTCGCACCCTACAACGGCCCTCCCAACAACGACTCTCTCCTTACAACGACACTTGCCGCAGATCCCTAACATGACAATTTTGGCCAACATATTCACGATTGCACTGTCTTCTACTTAGAGTTGTCGTCTGCTGTTTTTCTCAAAGTTACATAATGGACATTTCGACAGAAAAAACTTAATGAGTAACAAACAGCTTGAATCCAGATCAGACGCTGCGATACGCAGCGTCTGATCTGGATTCAAGCTGTTTGCAAATTTCCCTCCCTGTAACGAATCCCTCCGAACAACGCACATACTTTCTGTCTCCCGTTGGGTGTCGTTGTACATAGAGAGGAAGCGCTGTATAGCGAACTTTTAGGTATAATATCTTTTATTCCAGATTGCAGTTTACTTCAATTTATTTAAAAGCATGATGAATCCTTATTTTATTTAGTAAACATTTGTATCAAACAATTCCTACTATTCCTACTATTTTAATCAAAATCTTCCTATACTTTTTTCTACTTATCCCCTTGAAAACCTCCTACCTTTTCCTACTTTTTGCATTGAGACCAGTTGAAGGCCTGCATTCCAGCAATTCTGCTTCACTTTCAACCTGCTTTAGTAGCCACCTATCTTCAACTAGAAACAGGCTATGGGGCAGTGGGTAAAGACTATTAATAGACGTTCTTGGGTGATCGGTAGAACAAGTTTGCTCCTTCGTTTCGAACACTAAAATGCTAGTTTCTGTATTTTAAGAAAATAATCTCCATTTATTGAACTATTTATATCAAAATGATGTTTTGTTTTGACTAAAAGATTAAATGAAAACAAGAAAATGGTTTTAAAGGAGAAGTTAAGAACCGTAGATGCTATGTCTCTCTCCAGTTTATTTCCCTCATATCACATGGGATAAGTATCTAAACCATAACAAAAGACATTTTCAAAAATTAAAATAAAACACCAATATAACAATTCGCAAAAATCAAATTATATACACATGTATTTGGAAAGCACAGTTCTATATTATAAAACTATGATGCTCGCGTAATATTTTTTTTTAAATATTTTAAATCAATTAAAGGCGTAAAATGGCGCATGTATGTATATATGGAGTAATAGGTGAAGTATTCTTTATGTCGACGAACATAAGCCAGAATGCTAAACATTTATTCGGCGTCTGATTTGGATCCATTCTGTTTGCAAATATCACGGAAATAGCGCGAGTCGGCTTATAGTTCCTTTGCCAGCGCTTGGTGTTAGATTAAGATCATCGTAAGAATTACGAATGAGAAAAACAGGTGTGATTTTCCTCATTTCAAGCAGAGGTTTCGGGATAATTGGCGAGGAGAACAATAAACCAAAATTTTCGACAGTAAAAATCCCGGCAAATGGGCCGTCAGTGTTTATATAGGTAAAGCCAAGATATTTTTCTTCTCTCTATTTTTATTGGGCGCTCAGAGCAAAGTTTAACCCCTTCACTGCCTTACCCCGAGCACAACATTTACGCGTTACGCGGCGTCTGATCAGGATCCAAGCTGTTTGACACTCATTTTAATATTTCTTCAGTCAAAATAGCAAAAATTAAAATTTAAGAGATAAAAGCAGACGACAATTTTTTAAAATTGATGACGTCACGGCAGTGAAGAGGTTACGCCAAATTGTGCTTAGCAATGTGCGGATCAACCGATTTAACCCTAGTGTTGAGTATACTTGTCCTTTATAAAAAGCGTACCTGTGCAGAATGCACTTGTCCCATGCAAACAGTGTAGAACCACAGGTACTTGACATGTTTTGATTTTTTTTATAATCTAGTGAATCTACCATATATATCTAGATCTATATATAATATATGATGGATAGTAAAAACACAATTCAAAATGTGTCGAAGTACCTGTGTGTAGAACCAGATCAGAGGGATCCTATAGGAGCCCTTTGATTAGGATCTGTTCTGTTTGTCATTGTAATAACATTCGGTAAAGAGTCATAAATGTTCCATAGACTTACTATATGAAACTGGAATTGCCCATTTAAAGTTTCAAGGGTTGCTGAGTTAACCCATGTGTGCATAGCGTCCCATAAGACGGTCATGGACAAACGGTGTCAGACCAGAGCATACATTGTTTGCTGATAGGAATTTCAATAGAAAACAAACGAAAATTATAAACATTGAATACCGTCTGATCAGGACCAAAACTGTTTGAAAACGCACGTTAACTCATTACCTCATAGCCTGTATTTAGTTTTGACTACAGGTGACTACTTAAAGCAGGTTGAAAGTAAAGCAGCCTGCTTTAAGCTACCAGCTGCTAAGATATAGCAAGTATTTCTTATGGTACATATTCAAGACTATAAAAATTGAAACTATTTTCTTCATTGGAGGAATAAATTAAAGGCGTATTTATGGGGTAATGGTTTAACTCGTCACTGAGAGTGTATGGGTTATTACACAACACCACTTCCCTCCTCATCAAACACACAAACAAACTTCACTGTCTTGCCGCGAGTATAAATTAGTAAAAGTAAATTTAGTTTACCTTAATTTCAAATTTGAGAAATAAAAGCAGGCGATGATTGACCGACCAGACTCTGGTAATCTTCGTTTTTCTATATTTGAAATCAAAGTTCAAAAGGTCTCAATCACAGTATTCCTGAATGTAGTATGCGCTACTATGAAATCCCCAGATGTATTGTCACACTAACCATATTTTCTCTTGCTTATGTTGTATAGGAAATTATTTTTTTCCGGACAAGTATTTATGACTCACTCATTGAACTTGAATGTTCAAAGTCAAGGTCACAGACTTAAACTGAAAATGAGACTGAAAATGACATTCCGTCATCCAAAAATGTACTCATACATATTATAGTAGGTGTATGTATCCCTAAGTAATATACGGTATATGAATTATGCTCAGGACAAGTTCAAAGGTCAATGTCATAGTGAGCTAAAACTGGCACACGAAACTCCATGATCAGGAAAAGTCTTCCTCAAGAGCAAAATGTTGGTACATCTACAACAGGTACAAATACCGATGGACCGGCAGACGTACGATCGGACACATACGAACACTCTTTAATTATATTATACACCAAAAGCTGTAGTTTCTTGCACGTGAAAATACTAGTAAGTACAAACATGAACTATCTTTAAAGAAGATATTCAGCGGAGTACGTGGTGGCAGAATGGCTCTACATGCATTGGTTTGAAAAAAAAATGAAATTGAGGATTTCAAAGAATGGAAATACCTTGGTTTGAAACGCGAACAATTGAATTACAGTAATCTTTATGAAGAATATAGCATATCTACTGAAAAGCTATTTTGTACAGAAATGCCGAACGATAATTTAAACCTTATTCTGCTGATCGAAGAGTCTTGCATTAGTCTACTGTTCTGTATATCACACTTCATTCATGGAATTTCTTGAAACAAACTATATACATTTGAACTTAAACATACTGCTGTCATAAGAAACGTGTATTCATAGCTTTTGCAGACTGTGTCTATTAATGTTGCACTCACAATTCATCTGCAGTTAAACTTGTAATTGTGTACCTAGACCAGCCTGCATGCAATTTATCCAATCATGGCAGACAATTCAATTTTAAGCAGGTGTCCGTTAACCTAGATTTCGGACCATTTATCATTGGTTTAGAATGTGCAAATGATGGGTCTAAAACTCTAAATAGATGCTATACAGCTCCGCTGAAAAAAAACCTTACCGCTATGTACAATGCTATGAATTCTGATTAATCAACTACGCGTTCTTTGTATAGAGTAAAACATTCATTTGATTTCTTTGCAAACAGTGGACTCCGATCAGAGGGTCCCTATATAGAAACCTACTTATCTGAGGCTTCACTGTTAACAGCTGAATTGAATTGAATTTAAATTGAAGAAAAACGTACTAAAACCTCTCTATTCCGACCAAGCACTAAATTGTGTTTATCATTAGGCTGTAGTACAGGTGACTGCTTAAAACAAGGTGAAAGTTAAAACAAATCTTTTTATGAGCTTTCTGTTTTACTGGCACATTGCTTTAAAATGTCGCATTTCTTTTATACATTAAATTAACCTTCGTTTTAAGTGGTCGCACATGTAATATAGAGATACAGCGCTCCCTCTCTACAACGACACACAATATGAGACAAACAGTATATGCGTTGTTCAGAGGAAGACGTTATAGGGAGGGTAATTGGCTGCAGTTTGCAAACAGCTCGAATACAGATCGGACGCCGCGTAACGCGACTTCTGATCTGAATTCAAGCTGTTAATCACTTGTCATTAAGTTTTTTTTCTGTCGAAATTTCCAATATATAACTTTGAGAAAAAGAGCAGACGACAACTTAAAGCAGATAATATTACAGTCCTAAAATCGTTAGACATAATTGTGTTGTTTAGGGAACTACGACAAGGGTCGTTGTAAGGAGGGAATCGTTGTTTGGAGGGCCGTTGTAGAGAGGGAACACTGCATTTTTTACTGTAGTTTGTATACTTCCCTGAAGAGAAACATTTTCTTTCACTTTGAAACTTCCATTTTAAATTCAGGGAGTCGATGAATTAAAAAGCCGATATGGTGGGATACCCTTTCTAAGCCTTATATCCCGAATACGATGCTATACTTGCAAATAGTATTGCGGCGTCGGATCAGGTTCAAACTGCTTGGCATTAATTTCGAAATTATTACAGTCAGTTTACCTTAACTTTAAATGTGAGAAATAAAAGCAAACGGCAGGCGATATTAATATGATATTTATGGACTTATCCGCCCAGCTGCTGATCCTTTAAGCGCGTGAATACCACCACGCCCACTTCTTTCGCATGGACCAATCAAATCACAGGCAAGCATAACTCCACGCGCTCATGTAAACAAAGCCAGAGTCTTAACTCAGATGCACTTTAAGAAATTGACTGATTTGGATCTAAACAGTGTGTAAAGTGACGTGGGAGTATAGCTTATTATTCTCTTAAGATACATTCACCAGGAAACGAATTTGATTTGGATTAGTTAGTTTCGAATATCTGTCCCTTTAACACGCTATTATTACAGGGCTGCCATTTCTCCGGATTTTTCCTAAATCTCCGGATTTTTTCCGAGTTTATGGTAGCTTTAAGCATGCAGGCTGAAAGTAAAGCAGAATGCGCCCTAATGCGCATTCTGCTTTACTTACAGCCTGCTTTAAGTAGTAGCATGTCAACAAAACAAGAAAAAGGCTATGGGGTAAAGGTACGATTCGTAAAATCGCACTTGAAAAATGCAAATTTGGAAATCTTAGGATTGTTAATGTCAACTTATGGCAGCCCTGTTATTATCGTGCATGTCGTCTGCAACGGTTCTTAAAGATTGGTTAAACTCGCATGTAGTGAAAGAAGATTTCATCCTAGTGCCAAACTGTTTGAATCCAGATTAGACGCCGAGTTACTCGGCGTCTCATCTGGATCCAAACTGTTTGTAATTGTTAGCACACACACGATGGTTATCAACTCGGTTGTTATGGTAATGGATATCTGTTTATCATCTCTTTCGAGGGACAGAAGGAATCTGAGATCGATTTCGCGTATTTTCATTGTTAAGGATGGAAGCAACTCCTATATAGTGTTTGAATGGATGGCCAAAAAAAACGTTTACTTTCATCCTGCTGTAGGCAAGCGCCATGTAAATAAAGGGGGGGGGGTGACAATGGGCCTGTGAAGAGCATTACACTTCAAGCAGGTTGAAAGTAAAAGCACATTCTGCTTTACTGTCAGTCCGTTTTATTCAACAATATAGAAACTATATTTGCATAATTATGTGATACATATTCACGACGGTATGAATGACTATATAGGAACTGCATCATTGAAGCAGACGTTACTTTGTCGCAGACAGAATTAAAGCAGACGTTACTTTGTCGCAGACAGAATTAAAGCAGACGGTAGAATTTGGCGAAATAAAGAGTGAATGCTTAATTGATTATAGACGAGCTTAACAATAGGCTTGAAGGGCATAGGTTATTCCTGCTTCCGAATTCAGATCACTTGGCATCTGTTTAGCCAATGCACTTGAAACCGCGCGGCCAACTTTTCTCGATCTGTTTGTTTACATTCTTTATCGCGTGCACGCTAAGGGCAAATTGGTGTTAACCCGTACAAACAGTTAGGATCCAGATGAAACGCCGAGTAACCCGGCGTCTCATCTGGATCCAAACTTGCTTGGGATATTTTCTGACTAAAAATGCAGATATGTCAACTTTTAGAATAATTGCAGACGGCAAGTGAAGCAGACGACAATTATATAGCGCGTGCACTAAAGGTTATACGAGGGGTTGTGGTTTGAAAGATTGGAGTTAGAACTTAGAAGTGGATGTTAAGATGTGCTCCGTATGCACGACAGCTTTCGATGGATTTTACGACCGGATGTTTGAATTAATGGCAAAGTTTGTTTAAAAGAGGAATATGTCACTGACAAAGGTTAGAACCCCCTGCAGGGCTCCAGATAAGAGGGCGTTAATACATTTTTTTTCACTTATTTCAACACTAAATCCTATGATATTACTACTCATTAAAATCGTCTCGAAGAGACGATTCTAATGAGTAGTGACACCATAGTGTTTAATTTAGACAAACAAAGTTTTTGAAATACTCCCCTTAAATGTATCTGGAGCTTTGTCCCTGTCTGACTCAGCATTGAGTCGACACTCTTCATTCTCCATTCTCATCCCCGTTTCTCTCTATAGCCTTTTCTATATAATTATACAACCTCTCTCTGTCTGTCTCTCACCATTGTCTCTGTCTTTATATTGTTGTCGGTCTCAGTCTCTCTATCGTTCTCTCCGATTCTCTCTCTACATCTCTGTCTCTCTCTTTCTGTGACTCTGCTCTGTGGCTCCGTGTTTGTGTGTGTGTGTGTGTGTCTCTCTCTATTTATCCATCTTTCTATCTGTCTCTCTCATTATATATCTGTCAGATTTCTCTCACTCTTTGTCTCTCTGTCTGTTTCTCTCTCATCTCCCTCCCTCTCTCTCAGGCTCTGTCTCACTCTTTCTCTCTCTGTCTGTGTGTCTGTCTCTCTATCCCTATCTGTCTGTCTGTCTCTGTCAGTTTTTCTCTGTCTGTCTGTATGTCTCTATCTCTGTCTTACTATCTCTGTCTGTCTGTCAGTCTCTCTATGTATATCTGTCTCTGTCTCTCTTTACCTCCAGCTCTCGTCACCAAGACAGTGATTAGAATTGAGCATCTTTGTCGATTGATTATTGATTAACAGCCGACAGTTAATCTAGATACTAGTCACCCAGCCCACTGGATTACCATTTGCTCTAATCCAATTGACCAATAAACTGGAGAAAGTGTTATTCTTTTCCGTTCAAACGCGAACGAAACTCTAACGCACTGCGATAACATGTACAACATTACTACAGTTTTAACGCTCTGCATGTATTTCAACTTTCACGAGTGCAAACCAGTTTGTAACTTGGCTCCAAACTGTTTGCAATGGGCATAAGTTGTTTAAGCTTAAACATGTATATTGGGGAAAAAACGTCTTCTCCAGAACATTAATTTCTACGTAAACATAATAATCTATGCTGCCACTACTGAATCAACTTCAAAAGTCTATGACATAATGATTTTCAGAACTGGAAATATTTGGCAAAACGCAAACACAGAATGGTTCCAAGCGTCGATCAAAATGATAAATACGAATGAGATAAACTTTCCAAGTACAATAGAGAAGACGTTATTCTTTCCCAAATAAACGCGTTATGCTCAAACAATTTTCCATTGCAAACAATTAGGAGATTGTCGACTCTCCCTGTATACAACTATACATGTATAGTACATAGGAGAAGACGTAATTATTTCCCAATTAACGCGTTTATATACTTAAATGATAGTCCTATGCAAACAGTTTGGAGCCAGATCAGACGCCGGGTAACCCGGCGTCTGATCTGGCTCAAAACTGTTTGCTACTCAGATGACCAAACATCGTTTGAAATTTCAAAATACATGTATATCAATTTTCTACATTTTATTGAATTGCATTAGCGTTTTGTATCTTGCGTATTAAACGAGAATTAATAACGTTTTCTACATCGCACTTGTATAAGCCCCGAGCTCGCTAAGAATTCGTTTATATATGCATGTGATGGCGGGGGTATTATCTTTCGGTATTACATATTTTGCTGTTTTATTTTGCCAGAATATGCAGACACATGGCGCTTTAATCAGCGGGTGGTAGAGTCACTCTATAAAACAAAGGTAAGAAATACGCCAACATTATCATATCTATGTTTTTCTGTGATGTTTTGAAACTGAGCAGAAACAATACCACTGCACGTCTACACAGTGGAAAAGGCAAGTTATTCTTTCCCAATAAACGCGTTTATGCTAAAACAAGAAAGTATGTCCTATGCAAGTAACCCAGTGTCTGATCTGGATCCAAAATGTTCGCCACAAAATTTACGTGAATCATACACTTCATCAGTTTGAAGAAGCTGACATACATGTACGTATGGAAAATTGGTTGTTGATATCAAATCTGTAAAGTGCTCCCTTTTAACAACAACAACCAGTTGGAGAAAATTATTGCATGTGTTATTCGGAGGGAGTTGTTATAAGGAGGGAAAATTAAGAATTGGCCTACATTTGCAAGCAGCTTTGAATCCAGATAAAACGCCGCGTAACCCTGTTTGTCACTCGTCATGATATTTCTTCTGTGAAAATGTCTAATATTATGTAACTTTGAAAAATAAAAGCAGATGACAATTTTAAGCAGACGATATTGCAGCAGTAAAAGCGTAAGACATTATTGTCTTGTTTGAGGAACATCCGCAATCATTGTTGAAAGGAGGGAGTCGTTGTTTGGAGGGCCGTTGCAGGGAGGCAGCACTTTACTCAATATTTATTATTTGTATTACAATGTATTATTAAGCCACGAATGCCCTCGCCTGCTACAATAGCGTGTGTTTCTCAGTGTCGTTTACACCTTTAAGGTTGAGGACCCCTAATGAGATCGGGCCATGTCGGTCAATAGCGGAACTCTACGGAGAGCGATCGGCCATTCTCGTCAACTACCGACCTGTTCCGAACCATTTTAAAGCACGGTTCTGAACAGATTGGCAGTTGACGGGAATAGCCGATCGCTGTACGTAGAGTTTACGTTAATAAAACTTATTTAAACTAAAGGACATTGAAAAAGCTCATTCAGGAAATTTCAACATTACATTTGCCCTGCATTAAGCTGTCACATGTCCAAAAATACCATTGTATCTTCTACATTGTATGTAGTAGTCGTTTTATACTGGATAGACTGTTCTCGTACTATCATATAATTGATGCAGTTCTTTTATCTAACAGTATATTCTCATTATTTCCCTTTTGTTTGTGTTGCTAGAAATAACGCACATTGTTCTGCTCTGCAGTGTATGTATTAGTACTTAGAGAACAGAAAATGTTGGATAAAACAGTCAAAGAACGTAGTGTGGGTGCAATATTATTCTTTCCCAATTAATGCGTTTGTGTTATATCAATTATTATACCCCCACAAACAGAGTTTGAGGGGGTATACTGGAATCAGCCTGTCGGTCGGTCGGTTGGTTGGCCGTCGGTCGGTCGGTCCGGCGGTCGTTGGTCTGTCTGCAAAATCTTGTACTTTCAACTCCTCCTTCAGTTTCAACCCGATTCATTTGATACTTGGCATATATGTTACTCAGGTGTAGTAGATGTGCAAGACACACTTTTCAGGTCTCTGTGACCTTGACCTTGACTTTTGGCCTTGAAATTGGTCTTGAAATTGGTAGGCAAAATCTTGTACTTTCAACTCCTCTTTCAGTTTCAACCCGATTCATTTGATACTTGGCATAAATGTTACTCAGGTGTACTAGATGTGCAAGACACAAATTTCAGGTCTCTGTGACCTTGACCTTTGGCCTTAAATTTGGTCTTGAAATTGGCAGGCAAACTCTTGTACTTTCAACTCCTCCTTCAGTTTCAACCCGATTCATTTGATACTTGGCATAGATGTTACTCAGGTGTAGTAGATGTGCAAGACACAAATTTCAGGTCTCTGTGACCTTGACCTTTGTCATTTAAATTGGTCTTGAAATTGGCAGGCAAAATCTTGTACTTTCAACTCCTCCTTCACTTTCAACCTGATTCACTTGATACTTTGCATAAATGTTACTCAGGAGCAGTAGATGTGCAAGACACAAATTTCAGGTCTCTGTGACCTTGACCTTGACCTTTGGCCTTGAAATTAGTATTGAAATTGGTAGGCAAAATCTTGTACTTTCAACTCCTCCTTCAGTTTCAACCCGATTCATTTGATACTTGGCATAGATGTTACTCAGGAGTAGTAGACGTGCAAGACACAAATTTCAGGTCTCTGTGACCTTGACCTTGACCTTTGGCCTTGAAATTGGTCTTGAAATTGGTAGGCAAAATTTTGTACTTTCAACTCCTCTTTCAGTTTCAACCCGATTCATTTGATACTTGGCATAAATGTTTCTTAGGTGTACTAGATGTGCAAGACACAAATTTCAGGTCTCTGTGACCTTGACCTTTGGCCTTAAATTTGGTCTTGAAATTGGCAGGCAAAATCTTGTACTATCAACTCCTCCTTCAGTTTCAACTCGATTCATTTGATACTTGGCATAGATGTTACTCAGGTGTAGTAGATGTGCAAGACACAAATTTCAGGTCTCTGTGACCTTGACCTTTGTCATTTAAATTGGTCTTGAAATTGGCAGGCAAAATCTTGTACTTTCAACTCCTCCTTCACTTTCAACCTGATTCACTTGATACTTTGCATAAATGTTACTCAGGAGTAGTAGATGTGCAAGACACACATTTCAAATCTCTGTGACCTTGACATTTGGCCTTGAAATTGGCAGGCAAAATCTTGTACTGCGAACTCCTTCACTTTCAACCTGATTTACTTGATACTTGCCATAAATTTTCCAAGTTTTTATTATGGTGGCAGCAACCTGCCATTGTCAAACCTCATTGAAAACGTCTGCAGAGTGTGACAGAGTGCTGCATAGTGGGGGTATTTATCACCTTTAGTGATAGCCGTTCTAGTTTCCATTGCAAACAGTTTGGAACAAGATCCGACGCCGGGTAACCCGGCGTCGGATCTGGCTCCAAACTATGTGCAACTTAGATTATACATTTGTAATAAATCATTAAAACTTTAAACATAATTACAGTGTTCCCTCTCTACAACGGCCCTCCCAACAACGACTCCCTCCTTACAACGACCCTTGCCGCAATTCCCCCAAACAAGACATTTATGTCCAACCCATTCACGGCTACAATGTCGCCTGCTTAAAACTGTCGTCTGCTGTTCTTCTCAAAGTTAAATAATGGACAGTTTGACAGAAGAAGAGGAGTGACAAACAGATTGAATCCAGATCAGACGCCGCGTATCGCGGCCTCTGATCTGGATTCAAGCTGTTTGCAAATGTATTACCAATTTCCCTCCCTATATATAACGACTCCCTCCGAACAACGCACACAATCCTTGTCTCCTATTGGGTGTCCTTGTAGAGAGGGCGCCCTGTATACGGTTTTAAAGAGGATCGCAACCGGATTTAGCATTAAAAATGGTAATTTCTAAATATATGTCAAATGATTATATAAATGGGTAAGATTTAGTTTAGGATAATAAATTCTGTTAAAAAATGCATTTCCAAAAAAAAAAGAAGAAGCTCTGGTGGGATTCGAACCCGTGACCCTCCATTGCGGAGACAAACAAGAAAAATGAGGACACGCCTTTACCGCCTCGACCACGGACGCTCTCTATATATATGGTAGCGAATTAACGTACTTCACTGGTAGCGCTTAATACTACATTATTCGGCTCCGGTTTATGTCAGAGCCCGTGTAGAGAAGCAACAACAACAGCAAAACCGTCAGCTGACGCTATTGAAAAACGATGGAATATATCTAAAAAAACTAAGATTCGGTGACGATTCTTGAGACTTTTTTGGACTGATCATATTTTTTTAATGTCAGAAGCCAAATAATGCCACAAATTTGCTTTTATTTGAGTAATTTATTTTATTTTGACAAGTACACCATCCGGTTGCGAGTCGCTTTAAATCAGAATTCAAGAAAAATACAGTAAAGCCTGTGTTGAGCGGCCACTCAAATCTGACCAATCAAATGCTTGAGAGTGATCTCAGACTCAATTCAAAAGCGTTTCGCTCAAATCTGACCAATGAAACGCTTAAGAGCGATCTCAGACGCAACTCAAACGCTTTATAACCTTGAAACCAGGGCACAAGGTTGACTGTTCATATAATTTTTGAACTTTTTTTTTTTTTTATAAGGGGTGCCAAACAGTTTGAAATGAGACCCCATGTAACCCAGTGTCTGATTTTGATACAAATAGTGTGCATATTTTAGTCTGGTCGCTTGAAGCAGACGAATACTTTACAGGGCTGCCATATACTGACATGAAAATTCCTAAGATTTCAAAATTTGCATTTTTCAAGTGCGATTTTACGAATCGTACCTTTACCCCATAGCCTGTTTCTAGTTTTGTTGACATGCGACTACTTAAAGCAGGCTGGAAGTAAAGCAGAATGCGCCCTAAGGCGCATTCTGCTTTACTTTCAGCCTGCTTTAAGCTACCATCAACTGGGAAAAAATCCGAGGATTTAGGAAAACTCCGGAGAAATGGCAGCCCTGACTTTAGTGAAGTAGTGACATCCTGCTCGTGAAAGATTTAGATCTACGGGATTTCACTTGTTTCCGGATGTTGAGTATGTGAATCCCAGGATGTTGGCTACTAGTGAAAATACAATCAATAAGCGCTTTTGTCCTAAAATCAAGATGTCCCATAGATATCTTAACACATTCAACCCTAGCGACGAGTATATTCGTCATTTACAAACAGTATACATGTGAGGATTACACTTGTCCATGCAAACAGTGTCGACTCTGATCAGGGTCGACACTGTTTGTCATTTTGAAATATATTGTTCAAATCAACCCTAAATTGTCAAAAATGAACAAGACTTATTTTGAAATTGGAATTGTCCATTATTAAAAGTTTCAGGGGTGAGTAAGTTAATATCTATGAGATGCCCAGTGCAAATCGTCCAGTTTCAATAACGTGTAAACGTCCTATACATTGCATTGCTTTTGTCTTTCGTTTTGTTTAAAACTGGAAATTATAGTACAACGTTCCCTCTCTACAACTACACCCAATGGGAGACACAGATTGTGTGCGTTGTTCGGAGGGAGTCGTTATAGAGAGGGATTTGGTTTACATTTGCAAACAGCTTGAATCCAGATCAGACGCCGCGTAACGCGGCGTCTGATCTGGATTCAAGCTGTTTGTCATTTGTCATTATGTTTTTTTCTGTCAAAATGTCATTTCTGTAAGAAAAACAGCAGACAACAATTTTAAGTAGACGATGATGCATCAGTGCAAGCATAAAACATAATTTTCTTTGGAACAGCGGTGAATGTCGTTGTAAGGCGGGAGTCGTTGTTGGGAGGGCCGTTGTAGAGAGGGAACACTGTATACATGCATTTACCCATTGACTGTACGGTTAAAGCACATTTTATACCCCACCACCTGTGGTGAGTGCTATGTATAGGAAACACCTTGCCCGTGCGTCACTCAGTCCGCCCGTCCGTCCGTCAAGCTTTTCGGGACATTTACCTTTTTCTTGGAAACTGTTTATGATACCATCTTCAAACTTTGTATACATTATCAGTGTAATGTGGGGAAAATTATTGAAAAGTTTCATAACTCTTGCACACAATTTGACAGAATTTGCCCCTTTTTAACTTGATTTTTATTGTCTCTTAATTGAGACAACTATTCATGATATTGTCTTCAAACTTAGTACACATTATAAATGTTGTATTATTAGACTTTCCTACAAGTTTGACAACACTTGCACAACATTTGATAGAATTATGCCCCTTTATAACTTGAAATTGTGTTCCTCAATACGCATATTATTCTTTGGACATGTCATTTTCTTGAAAACTATTCATGACATCGTCTTCAAACTTGATACACATAATAATTGTGATGTTTGCAGACTCTACTTAAAGTTTCATAACTCTTGCAAAACTATGACAGAATTATGCCCCTTTATAACTAGAAATGTTGCTCCTTATAGATAAAACATTCTGCCATTTTCTTGAGAACTGTTTATGATATTGTCTTCACACTTGATACACACATATTAATGTTATGTTAAGGGTGTATCAATGTCATGAGCCATTTTTTTTCAAAGTATTAAACTTTTTGTCTATCATTGTTTTTTTGGAAGAGCTATTTATGATGAATGAAAAAATGAAAAAAAATATATATGGTGGTGTCCTTTTTTTTGAGCTACAGCGATTTGAAAAAGGTATGTCAAATTTGGATTTTTTTCTCAAATTTTACCCATTCAGAGTACAAGTTTCAGTAAAATCTATTTCAAAACAAAACAAAAATGTTAATTTGGGTTTTCTTTATTTATTTCATGTCTATGGTGGTATGTTCACATATAAAAACCAAATTTAGACAAAGCAGGCACCAGGTTTGAACAATATGGATCCTTGAATATAAAAAATATGCTTTATTTAGGGCATGATTTTATTAGATTTTTTATTTTATGAAAAAAAGTAAAAAAAGTTTGAAAATGAAATAGTTCTAGTATTTAACTTTTTCTTATATTCTACCAGATGAAAGCCCATACTAAGGCGGTTCAAAATATGTAAAGAAATTGAAAGGTCAGTGTTGAAAATTTTGAGTTATTAAAGTAAAAAGAGTTATCGCCCCTTACAAAATTTACAAAAAAGTACCATATCGATGATATTTAGAGCTTTATAAATTTCACATTTGGTGCCTTTTTTTTCTTAAATTAGTTTTTGTATGAAGAAATACTACCATAGATAGGAAATAAATAACACAAAACCAAATTATCATATTTGTTTTCATTTAAAATGGGTTTTATTGAAGCGGGCTGTTTGAAAAGGACAAAATAAGAGGAAGTGGGTGGGGTGAATTTTACATCGCCGTAGAGCCAACTGTTGTTCACCAAAATGTACACTTTTTCTATTTTTTCATTCATCTTAAATAGCTCTTCAATACAAAACCATCATAGAGTTTTTTCATATACTTTGAAAAGTTCCCAAATTCATGACATTGATACACCCTTAAAACACTTTTCCTCAGTTTGACAAACATTGACATAACTTGAATTTGTTGGACATGCTATTTTCTTGAAAACTAGTTATGATAAATGTCTAAGAACTTGAAACATATTATTTGTGTTATGTTAGTACGCTTTTCTCCAAGTTTCATAACTCTTACACATTTGACAGAATTATGCCCTTTTCAACTTGAAATTTGCAAATTTACTAAGGAAGATGAAGGTCAAATTTTGACTTTCTATTTATGACATTATGTGGGGTTTGTGACAGGGTAGTTTGGAGTGGAGGTATCAATCACCTTAGTGATAGGTCTAGTTCAACACATTTCAACCCATTTGTGCCCACGATTCCGTATATGGGACATAGGCAAACAGTGTAGACTCTGATCAGACGCCGCATAATGCGGCGTCTGATCAGAGTCTACACTGTTTGCTGATAGGAATTTCAATATAAAACAATATGACATGAAAGTTTTGACCAGGCATCCCCTTGATAAAAAATGGACTAATCCAATATATAAACATGGAAGAATCGACCTGGGTAAATGGGTTAATACTAGAGAAACTATTTTCATTGGCAATATATATTTCTTTACATATGAAAAAAAATGAGTCTGTATATTTAGTTTTGTTCATATAACGATCGCCAGTTTGAAAAAAATCCGTTCATTCATGAAAACTGCCCTGCCACAAAAGACTTGCAAGCGTTTATTTCTGTGACTGGTAGCTTGTCTATATTATGCGCAAATATTCCTTTCAGGCGCGTTTCGAGAAGGAAACAGCGGATCATTCAGTTTTTCAAAGTGAACAATGTGACAAAGTCTGGGAACTTTACCAATAACACCAAAGGTCTGGTCGTAAGTATTAAACCCTTCCATTGCTATGACGTCATCTAATTTAAATAATTGTCGTCTGCCTTTCTTTTTTTCTTTTTTTTTCTTTTTTATCAAATTCAGATTTTGAATAAATTGACTAAAACAATTTCGTAATGAGTGTCAAACAATTTGGATCAGGATTCAAACTTTTTTGCAAACAATCATTATATTCAGTTAGATTGTAAGACAGTGACGGGGTTTGCATGTGGAACTGCGCATGCTCAAAGCATGTTATAAAATTCTTGACTAATCGCCCATGATCTGACTGTAATTCTTATCACGATATAAGAAAGGGAAAGTGGCAAATACTTGTTTTGCTCTTTATCGCATGTTTCTGTAATTTCTTGGAGTAAGACCAAATAGTGAGGAAACCCTCCAAAAGTTTTTTTTCTACCTTGGCAAAACTTCGCGTATTGATACATCGAACATTCCACTCTGTTTAGATAACAAAGAAAACGGGGCATGGATGATTATTCTCACTTTTCCATATCTCATTAACTACTATCAGATATTGTACCCCCTTCCCCCCCCCTCTCTCTCTCTCTCTCTCTCTCTCTCTCTCTCTAGATTCACTATAGCCCATTACCCAATAGCCTGATTCTAGTTTCGAAGACATGTGCCCACTGAATGCAGGTTGAAAGTAAAACAGAATGCATCTTAATGCGCATTCTGCTTTTTTTTTCAACCTGCTTTAAGCTTCCACCTGTTAGGATAGGAAGGATATTCGATACACTAGACTAAGAAATATTTCGTATAGGCGCAGTCTGCTTTGCTTTCAGCCTGTCCTTAGTCACCATATTTCCAAACTGTCTGCAAATATGCTATGATACTCTGGGTATGGCATGCAGTGAATGAATTCAAATGAATACAGTGCCTCTCTTCAACTCCCTCCTTACAACGACGCTCATCGCTGTTCCCCAAACTGGACAATTATGTCTAACGCTCTTTTATTGCTGCAATATCGTCTGCTTAAAATTGTCGTCTGCTGTTCTAAAAGTTACATATTTGACCATTTTAGAGTAAAACACTTAATTACGAGTGACAAACAGCTTGAGTGACAAACAGCTTGATCTGGATTCAAGCTTTTTGCAAATGTAAGCCAATTTTCCTCCTTATAACGACTCCCTCCAAACAACGAACCCATAGGGTGTCGTTGTTGAGAGGGAGCGCTGTAAAACACTACCCAGTTTTATAAAATGACGACACGTGTCAGCTTATATCGGGTGTCAAACTAAAACGTCCATTGTTACCATATTCCATGCAAACATATAATGCTGGACTGTTGTCATGGCAACACAAAGTGGCAACATTCATCCATTGTTTGATTGTTTAATAGGGGTACATGTATTATGTTCCCTCATGAGTTATCAGGGAAAGAGAGGGGCGGACTAGGGTGAACGACTTTTTGTGTTACTACAAGTCCTATAGTTATTTCAGGGCTGCCATTTCTCCGGATTTTTCCTAAATCTTCGGATTTTTTGCTAGTACATGGTAGCTCAAAGCAGGCTGAAAGTAAAGCAGAATGCGCCTTAAGGCGCATTCTGCTTTACTTCCAGTCTGCTTTAAGTAGCCACATGCCAACAAAACTAGAAATAGGCTATGGGGTAAAGGTTAGGTTCGTAAAATCGCACTTGAAGAATGCAAATTTGGAAATCTTAGGATTTTTTATGTCAACTTATGGAAGCCCTGTTATTTGTGTGTGAAGCTGGTTCACGGGGAAGATGAATGTGTTCAACCCAGTTATGTCTGGATATTGCAAAGAACTTTCTCAAAGACAAAAAATAAATTTACATATGAGCATCCCATGACAAAATCTGCTTTATTGCATGCAACATTGCACAGACTAAGCACCGTTCTCATCCTACATGTAGGCTCTGCCTCTGAGTTGGGTCTACACTGCCAAATACCAAATATAATAGAGCTACATAAAATGTTTTAGATGCATGTGTGTGTCAAACATTGTAGATCAATGTCAGCCGCCGCGTCAAGACACGGCGGCTGACATCGATCTACACTGTTTGCAATAGGACTACAATAAGGCAGGTTTTCTCATGACACGGCTCATTATATACAATGTACACTGCTTCTTTAAAGAGGCTCGCAACCGGATTTAGCATTAAAAATAGTAATTTGTAAATATATGTCAAATGCTTATATAAATGGGTAAGATTTAGTTTTGGATAATACATTCTGTTAAAAAATGCATTTCAAAAAATAAAAAGGAAGAAGCTCTGGTGGGATTCGAACCCGTGACCCTCCATGCGGAGACAAACATGAAAACAAATGCGAACGCCTTAACCACGCGGCTACTGGGGCTCTCTATCTATATGGTAGCGAATTAACGTACTTCACTGGTAGCGATTGATTTATACATATTCGGCTCGGGTTTATGTCTGAGCCCGTGTAGAGAAGCAACAACAACAACTATACCGTTAGCTGACGCTATAGAAAAACGATGGAAAATATCCAAACAAAACTAAGATTCGGTGACGATTCTTGAGACTTTTTTTGGACTGATCATATTTTTTTAATGTCAGAAGCCAAATAATGCCACAAATTTGCTTTTATTTGAGTATTTTATTTTATTTTGACAAGTACACCATCCGGTTGCGAGTCCCTTTAAAGACAATACAGTGTATGTCTATACATCAGAATATTTTAAGGCACGTTTCTTTCTTTCATCTCTGATCCTAAAACAAAAGTTACCTATCAAGTAAAATGTAATATTTCACTGAGAATTATTCAATGGTATCCTCATCTTTATAGATCTATAGTACATGTATACAGCCAATGGGAAAAAGTTCCTTCATGCTGACAGGTGGCTCCTTAAATCTTCAGGGCTACCATAAGGTGCTCAGAAAAATCCTTAAGTTTTCCAAATTTTCAAGTGTGATTTTAGGAATCGTACCTTTAACCATTTCACTACCAGGCTCTACAGCACTACATGTAACATAATTATGCAAACAGTTTAGATCCAGATCAGACGCCGCGTAACGCGGCGTCTGATCTGGATCTAAACTGTTTGACACACATGTCAATATTTCCAAAGTAAAACAAACATAGAATTCAAAATTTTAAAAGTACATGTAAAATCAGAAATCCGAAGATTTCGGAAAAAATCCGTAGGTCTGAAGAAATGAAGAAAAATCTAAGATTCGGAAAAGGTCGGGAGAAATGGCAGCCCTGAATCGAACAGAAGCTGTCTGTCAGTTTGTATAAATAGTTAAAGACTTACACATCTGTCCTAACCCTTATCGTACTGAAATGTCGTCTGCTTCAAATATTTCGTATACGAAAAAAGGAAAATTCAGTTTTTACGTTTTTTTTAAACTAACGAACAGTTGAATATAAGTGACAAACAGTTTGGATCCAGATCAGACGCCGCTTTACGCGGCGTCTGATCTGGATACATTCTGTTTGAAATTGTAAGTCAAGTCGTTCTAAGCATGATATGGATTAAGCATGTAACACCTCTGAACTCTATAACAGATACGAAAAAGCGTTTTAACATATACTGGCCTAACGACGAGTTTACTCGCCTTTAGACTAGCTTCTAGTCTGATAAATATATTATTTTTGATAATCTATTCTGTTTTTCAATGATTTGTCATTGTGCCTTATTCCTGCTACAGAGTCCGGCACTGATTTATCCTGGCTAGGAAAAGACAACCCAGTTTGAATCAAAGGGAAATAATGATAAACTAATCTAACTCGCCTTTTATCTACAGTAGTATAGAGACGTTATTCTTTTCCGTTTTGAAACAAAAAACAGCTGAAACTTAACCGCAATGAACTAAAATGTAAAACATGGCAACTTTTTGACATTTCCTACTATTGAATTTAAGTTGAGTGGCAAACAGTTTGGAGCCTGATCAGACGCCGGTTTACCCGGCGTCTGATCTGGCTCCAAACTGTTTGCATGGGAAATAATAGCTTTAGCGTCAATGCGTTAATTGGGAAATAATGTTTTCTATACTGTACAAACAATGCCTATACCCTTCAGTATGCAAACAGTGTAGAGTCTAACAAGATGGCTCCTAAAAGATTGATCTGATCAGGATCTACATTGGTTATCATCTTGCAATAATTAAAACAAAAACAAGCATAAATAGTAAAACTGGAATTTACTTAATTGTACCTGTATGGCCCCACATAGCAATTATTAAAATGTGTAGTAAATCAAGGGAGGAAAGTGTGCCAAGTTATTTTCGCAGCTGCTCGAGTGCTCTCCCATGCTTCCTTATACATGTATACAAATGTACATGAAAATTGCATAGTTGGATCCGTAAGCACCCTTTCCCATAGCGTGTTATCTGCTTTAAGTTACCATCTACTAGAATACAGAAAATATTTCTTACAAAACGTATCATTGACTGTTTAAATTGGAACTACTTTCTTCAGTGAAGGAATAATTAAAATGCGTATAATAAGTATTTATGGAGTATTGGGTTTGGAGTAAACTTGCTTTTTTTGTTCCCGTTTTAGTTGACAAACAGTGGATAAATGGTTATAATTTTAAGTCTCTTTATTAACGAGATCATAGCGGTATGAGACCTAGACCAATAGTCATATCCATTGAATGAAAATTAATCACAAATAGTCAGAAACGAACAATACTTGATTTGAAACTTGACTTTTTAGCTCACCTGGCACGTAGTGCCAATGTGAGCTTTTAGGATCGCTGGATGTCCGTCGTCCGTCGTCCGTCGTCTGTCTGTCCGTCCGTTCACAATTGTTCGTTAACACTCTAGCAGGTTCAAATCTCATTGGATCTTAGTGAAACTTGGTCACAATGTTTGCCTAAATGAAATCTAGGTCAAGTTCGAATGTGGGTCATGTCCGGTCAAAAACTAGGTCACTAGGTCAAATTATCGAAAAACCTTGTTAACACTCTAGAGGCTACAAATGTCATTGGATCTTCATGAAACTTCATCAATATGATGGCCTTAATGAAATCTAGGCCAAGTTCGAATGTTGGTCATGTCCGGTCAAAAACTAGGTCACTAGGTCAAATCTTCGAAAAACCTCGTTAACACTCTAGAGACTACAAATTTCATTGGATCTTCATGAAACTTTATCAATGTGATTGCCTCAATGAAATCTAGGTCAAGTTTGAATGTGGGTCATGTCCGGTCAAAAACTAGGTCACTAGGTCAAATTGTCGAAAAACTTTGTTAACACTCTAGAGGCTACAAATTTCATTGGATCTTCATGAAACTTCATCAATATGATTGCCTCAATGAAATCTAGGCCAAGTTCGAATGTGGGTCATGTCCGGTCAAAAACTAGGTCACTAGGTCAAATCTTCGAAAAACCTTGTTAACACTCTAGAGACTACAAATTTCATTGGATCTTCATGAAACTTCATCAAAATGTTTGCCTCAATGAAATCTAGGTCAAGTTTGAATGTGGGTCATGTCTGATCAAAAACTAGGTCACTAGGTCAAATTATCGAAAAACATTGTTAACACTCTAGAGGCTACAAATTACATTGGATCTTCATAAAACTTCATCAATATGATTGCCTCAATGAAATCTAGGCCAAGTTTGAATGTGGGTCATGTCCGGTCAAAAACTAGGTCACTAGGTCAAATCATCCAAAAACCTCGTTAACACTCGAGAGACTACAAAATTCATTGAATCTTCAATGAAACTTGAACAAAATGTTTGTCTCATTGAAATCTAGGTCAAGTTAGAATGAGGGTCATGCCCGGTCAAAAACTAGGTCACACCGTGTACATGGTTACATGGTTACCAGGTGAGCGATTTAGGGCCATAGTGGCCCTTGTTTTGTATTTGAAGCCTCAGGTCTGAATGAATATTTGATCGAACGGTATGATATCTTTGAACAGTGCAGTGGGTGGTACGTTATTCTTACTAAATAAACGTTTTGTTACCTTCTGCGATATAGTGAGAAGACGTTATTCTTTCCCAATGAACACGTTTACACTAAAACTATTATTTACAATGCAAACAGTTTGGAGCCAGATCAGACGCCGGGTAAACCGGCGTCTGATCAGGCTCCAGACTGTTTGCCAATCTGATTAAAACGTATAGTCAGAATTATCAAAACATTGTCATTTTATACGTTTTAGTGCTTTGCGTTTGCGTTTCATTTGCTTTTAAATTGGAAAGAATAACCTTTCCTCAACTGTACAATGAACGAAACTTCGATTTCTGTTGCAAAGAGGTTGGATCCAGATGAGACGCTGGGTAGTTGAGCGTTTCACCTAGATTCAAACTGTTTGACACTCTTCTGAATTATTTTGAAGAAAAAATCCAGATAATTACAGACGACAAACTTTAATGAAGACCATAGAACAGAACAGAACATATGATAAAGCTCATTGAATATTTCAGTTGCCATGGCAACGCTAGAGGATGATACGCAGACTGCAATGGAACTGGCTGGAGACGTTGCTAGGAAACGACGTTCCTGCGATTTTCGACGGCGTCCGGTGAAACTGTCAAATGAAAATAAACACAGTCAGGTGATAGTTTAGTTTAATTTGGCTAAAAGGCTAGCATCCCAGGGCTGCCATTTCTCCGGATTTTTCGTAAATCTTCGGATTTTATTTCTAGTACATGGTAGCATAAAGCAGACTGAAAGTAAAGCAGAATGCGCCTTAAGGCGCATTCTGCTTTACCTTCAGCCTGCTGTGAGCAACCACGTGTCAACAAAACTAGAAACATGCGATGGGGAAAAGGTACGATTCGTGAAATCGCACTTGAAAAATGCAAATTTGGAAATCTTAGGATTTTTTATGTCAACTTATGGCAGCCCTAACATCCCCACAATGGGCAATACGTAAACAGTGCTGACCCAGTGTCGGTATTGTTTGAAACTGAATAATATGTCAAAACGCTTCTTTTGAAACTAAAGGCCCTTTCATAAATAGAATATACATAATGTTATTGGACTAAATGAGCAGACGGTTTCTTTGGTGTGTTCTCGGGTTAACGTCAATATTCACTTTGATCGAATACATAGGGTTTCCACCTATAGCAATAGAGCTTGAATTCTTGCATATTTGCCAGGTTTCGCATACTTCCCTTTCCAGTGCCATTTCACGTGTTAACCGTTTATTTGTCGCGATTGATAAAGATTGTTTAAAACCAGATGTGCCTACGGGAGGTAACCGATACGCATTATTTCGTAACATTTCTTGAATTATCGGTCTTTGTTAAAACTGCCCGGTGGCGCAAAGGTTGGGCGCGCATTCCTTTAAAGAGTAGTTGATAACTTTGTTTCACAGTATACTTACCGTGTAGAACGCAACACATGAGGGAGCGGTGCCGAATCGCACGAGACGTAAGTGTTTTAGCAGCATTCGGTGAGTTAAAACGAACATTTTTTCTTTTAAAAACTTCTAGTTGTAAATATTATATCACCAGGAATGCAGCGATCATTTTCAATTGCCAACTTACCAGTTTGGTTCAACACAGTGTGATGTGTCGAACGTGTGGGTGTGAGGGTGGGGACATGGCACACGGGAAGAGAGGTGCATGTGTGACACTTAACTCGTTGAGCCCTAGTGACGCATATATGCATCATTTACCAAAATTGTACCTGTGAAGAGTATACTTTTCCTATGCAAACAGTGAAGTCCCTGATCAGAGGGCCCCTACAGGAGCCCTCTGATCAGGGTATTCGCTGTTTGTTATTTTTGAAATATATTTTAAAAAACAACCCTAAATAGTCGAAAACGGGCCAGCCTTTATTGCAAACTGGAATTGTCCATTGGAAGTTTCAGGGGATAATGAGTTAACTTTGCTGGCAATCTTTGGACTCAAATTATTCACTAAATCAACATGAATGTATCGTATAACATCGTGCTTTTTCATTTGGATAACATGTTTTAAAGCAGCTCTTTGAAATCAAAGTAAACACCCAAACTAGTGTTTATTATGTCTGAAGCTGTAAACACGAACATTGTTTGAAAAACTACGACACTACATAAATATTATATGGCAGTTTGCGTGACATTTAAAGTGTCAACCCGAAAAACAGAATGTCTGCCAAGGCGAAGCCGATGGTGACATTCTTGTTTTCAAAGGTTGACAATTTGAATGTCACGCAAACTGCCATTTAATAAATTTATTTTATAATACCGACCTTATTAACCCTGGCTGTGGAATAATCTTGTTCATGTTTTATAAAATATGTTGTAAATACAAATTTAGCGCCGCCTTGCACGTAATGCGGGAAAGGTTGTCGGCGTCTACGACTTCACATTGATTATATCATTACATAAAAAAGACTTTAAGACAAGTAGATTAAAGACACAACGTCTTTTTAGTTTAAACATATTTTATTTCGTTATACAAACACATGTTTAAGTCATACATAGATTATTAGGATTAGAACGAAAGCAATTGGTTCCAACGGTTTGGATCCACATGAGATGCCGAGTTACTCGACCCCTCATTTGGATACGGACCGTTTGCTTCAGTTATCGTAAACTTACCAACAACGTGCAGGAGGACTCAAACTGCTTTTTTAATGTAACTAATTGTCAAGGAGAAGAACTAAATAAGCTTTAGCTTTCATTCTAATCCTATAATAGATATGTTGTATATTTTATGTATCTGTACATTTTCTGAAATAAATATGTTTAAACTAAAGCAATTGCTTATTAGGTTCTTCTCCTACGAACGTCTTTTTCATTGTCTAGTTGGCAAATATCCTTTTCCGAAACTGTGGCAACTTGTTTGAATGCCATGTTTGGTATTGTCTGATTACAGTTATTTGGGTCAGAAAAAGCATGATAAAGTTGTCTAGACGCTTAAATTTTTGTAAGGAGTGGACAAAGGGAAGCAACTCGTACGGAAAATGCTAAAAACTGATAAGAAGTTACATGCCCTTGTAGGATTCTGCGACATTCACATAGCGAAAATAATATCATATAGAGTGACAGTATTTTTGAATAAATGTAAAAAGACATGCAAAATGTTTCATTTTGGTCCATGGGAAATTACCATTGTAACTGAAAGCGAGGTGTAATAATCTGAGTCATCAACTAGGTTAGCCGGCAAGTGATAAATGATTGCTGCATTCCGTGCAATAAAGTATTTACAACAAGCAGTTCTGTAAATGAAAGACTAGATCGCTTTTCTCTCGCCGAGTGTCTTGCTCTGCCCCTTAACCATTACCCCATATATACGCATTTTACGTCTTTGATTTGTTCCTGCTCTGAAGAAAATAGTTCAACTTTTTACAGTCCTGAATATACATCTTAAGAAATGTTTTCTATATTGTAGCAGATGGTACCGTAAAGCATGCTGAAAGTAAAGCAGAATTTGCCTTAAGGCAAATTCTTCTTTACTTTCAATCTGCTTTAAGTGGTCTTCTATCTCCGATACTAGAAATAGACTATGGAGTATTGTGTTAAGCACAACCCGTGTGACGCGGCACCGCTCCCCCATGTGATGCGTTGCTACACATTTCAAAGTTCCTTTATGTTTCTCAGTTCAAGATTTACATGAAAAAACACGTAGATAATATGGCAACTTGTCACTCGTGTTTTATTCTGTTATAAACGCCATTATGTTTTATTCTTTTCAGACAGACGCTACACAACACACACCTCACAGTTCCATATTTAAAATAATGCCTCTCATGAACTTGACTCACATTAGTTCCGTGGCTTTCGCCTTAGTTACTGGGACGCTTTCTCAGCTGAAAATGCTTGTCACTTCCGGCGGACACCATAGTTATTATTTCTTATTCGTAGGACTTCTGATTTTATCGTTGATGTTTCACTTTTGTGTGGCAGTGATTCTTATGTTACTAACGAGACGTGAAATAATGGTGAACACTGACTTCCAGGACGATATTGAGAAATTGAACTTGTTCAGAATTATGATATTATTAATAGCGTGTGTTTCGTTGATAAATATATGTATTTTTATCCTTGTCTAGATATTTACTTCTAATTATATTGTACTTGTGTAAATGTTGACGTTTTTGTGTGATTATTTGTGAAACCAAAACATACAGTCGAGCCTCGATATCTCAGAACTCGATTATATCGAACCTTAGTCTCATCTTTGAACCCCAGTGACGTCATGCTACATGTAATTTTGCCAGGACCGCGGAAAATCAATAAAATGATAGGTGTGTGAAGTTTGCACGACATTCGACAATTCGACATTCGACCTTTCACAAATGAAAGGTCGAACAGCTGTCGAATTTCGACTTTCGACATTTAAGCTTTCACATAATGTAACAAATTTTGCCGATCGATAAGTCAGCTTTGCCATAATGTAGAAATATTGTCGAAATTCGACTTTCGACATTCAACATTTTTAAAACACATTACTTTGTCGAACTGATGTCGAATTTCGACGTTCGACACTTATACAAAGTCGGGAAATTGTCGAACTAGGGTCGAATTTCGTCGTTCGACAAACTGCAAGTAAGGGAAAAAGTCGAAATATTGTCGAAATTCGACATTCGACATTCAAAATTTCTTAAACACATTACTTTGTCGAACTGATGTCGAATTTCGACGTTCGACACTTATACAAAGTCAGGAATTGTCGAATTAGGGTCGAATTTCGACGTTCGACAAACTGCAAGTAAGGGAAAAAGTTGAAACATTGTCGAAATTCGACGTTCGAAATTCAAAATTTCTTAAACACATTACTTTGTCGAACTGATGTCAAATTTCGACGTTCGACATTTATACAAAGTCGGGAAATTGTCGAACTAGGGTTGAATTTCGACGTTCGACAAACTGCAAGTAAGGAAAAAGTCGAAATATAGAAGAAATTCGACGTTCGACATTCAAAACTTCTTAAACACATTACTTTGTCGAACTGATGTCGAATTTCGACGTTCGACATTTATACAAAGTCGGGAAATTGTCGAACTAGGGTTGAATTTCGACGTTCGACAAACTGCAAGTAAGAGAAAAGTCGAAATATTGTCGAAATTCGACGTTCGACATTCAAAACTTCTTAAACACATAACTTTGTCAAACTGATGTCGAATTTCGACGTTCGACACTTATACAAAGTCGGGAAATTGTCGAATTAGGGTCGAATTTCGACGTTCGACAAACTGCAAGTAAGGGAAAAAGTCGAAACATTGTCAAAATTCGACGTTCGACATTCAAATTTTCTGAAACACAGTACTTTGTCGAACTGATGTCGAATTTCGACGTTCGACACTTATACAAAGTCGGGAAATTGTCAAACTAGGGTCGAATTTCGTCGTTCGACAAACTGCAAGTAAGGGAAAAAGTCGAAATATTGTCGAAATTCGACATTCGACATTCAAAATTTCTGAAACACATTACTTTGTCGAACTGATGTCGAATTTCGACGTTCGACACTTATACAAAGTCGGGAAATTGTCGAACTAGGGTCGAATTTCGTCGTTCGACAAACTGCAAGTAAGGGAAAAAGTCGAAATATTGTCGAAATTCGACATTCGACATTCAAAATTTCTTAAACACATTACTTTGTCGAACTGATGTCGAATTTCGACGTTCGACACTTATACAAAGTCAGGAATTGTCGAATTAGGGTCGAATTTCGACGTTCGACAAACTGCAAGTAAGGGAAAAAGTCGAAACATTGTCGAAATTCGACGTTCGATATTCAAAATTTCTTAAACACATTACTTTGTCGAACTGATGTCGAATTTCGACGTTCGACATTTATACAAAGTCGGCAAATTGTCGAATTAGGGTCGAATTTCGACGTTCGACAAACTGCAAGTAAGGGAAAAAGTCGAGCTATTGTCGAAATTCGACGTTCGACATTCAAGATTTCTTAATACACATTCCCTCTGTTGAAATTATGTCGAATTTCGACGTCCAACAATTTCCGGACCCGGGAAAAGTCGAAATATTGTCGAAATTCTACATTGTTCTTTCAACAATTCTTTAATACATTCACTATGTCGACCTTATGTCTACTTTCGACGTTCGACAAGTGGCCTGGCAAGGAAAAAATCGAAATATTGTCGAATTTCGACATTCGACATTTCAACAAAGCCAGTAAAGTGTCTAATTTATGTATATTTTCGACAATCGACAAATTTCCCGATAGTGCAATAGTCGAAATAGTGTCGAATATCGACGTTTGACATTGGTCTTTTACCAAAATGTCGAAAATTTGTCCAAATTCGACGTTCGACTTTCAACATATCTTAAACACATTCACTATGTCGAATTTATATCGAATTTCGACGTTCGACAATTTGCCGGCCAGGAAATAGTCGAAATATTGTCGATTTCCCAATTTTTCTATTTTTCAAACGTGATTTTACACTATAGTCATTATCTAGACACAAGGAAACTTAAAACAGATATTGAAAGTAAAGCAGGATGCGTATTTAGGCGCATTCTGATTTACTTCCAGTCTGTTCAAAATTACATGTACCATCTGCTAGGATACAAATCAGAAGATTTCGGAAGACATCCGGAGAAATGGCAGCCCTGATTTATAGGACGGGGTTTAGGTGAACAGCGAATAAGATCTTTCATGAATGTTAGAAATGCACAATTATATGTATTACATCCTTCTCATACCGAACTGTATAATTATGAAATCAATGGAAATATATCGAAAAGCTCAGCCTTATTTAACTTTTAAAAAGATATTACCTTCTGATCCAATCTACGAAGGATTCATTATTTTTTCCCTTATAAATTGGCCTCTGCTTTTTTGCATATTCGAATTATTATGCAGAAACACTTTCTGTGGGTCACTTTGCCATGTGGTCATCTAATTTCTGAATAACAGATTAGAATCAATACATGAAGTTGACCTTTCATTATACACTACTCGTATTTTACAAAATACTTAGAGGGTGGCCTTTGATTTTACTTTATCCCTATGCCTGCGAACAGACTTTGTCCATGTTACATGTACACTTTCTAGGCATTGCTGATTATAATGTCAAGGAGGTCCTTATACATGTATGTCTTTGAATTACAAGTATTGCTTATGTGTAACTTATTGCAGGCTGGATACTGATGGATCAGTATTATGCAAATAATGTAGACCCAGCTCAGATAGCTCATACAAGAGCATTCTGATCAGTGGATGCACTGTTTGACCTGGTGTTTCATAATATAATTGAAATACAATGGATTAACGCCATTTAAAAGATTTATCTGCATGCAGTGCCTTTAAAGACAGATATAGCAATATTCGAAATGGGGAATTAAATTAGTTTAAAATTATAACAATGCTCTTTTCTGATAGTTCGACCTCTAATTGCCTTTTTAAAGAAAATCATGTCGGACATAATTTTCTTTGCAAAATGTCCCGAAATATTGGAATAGAGCAATGCTATGATTTTGCAGTGCCTTTTTATGTTAACCATTTACTCCCTAGATATGCCGTTTAACGCTGTGAACTACATGTAATTCCTCCTAATGAAGAAAATTGGTACAACTCACACAGTCATGAATATGTATCATAATAAATAATTCTATGTTCTAGCAGATGATAGCTTAAGGTAAAGCAGCATGTGTAATAAGGATCATTCTGCTTTACTTTCAACCTTTTTTTCGTAGTCACTAGTCTTCATAAATAGAAATTGGCTATGGAGTAAATGGCTCTTCTTTCACTGGTCCTTTCTTTGTTAAGGTTTTAGAGCCATAATAGAAAACATCGACCATCGATATATACATGTAGCGCTTTAATGTTCGTGTAGTAAGATTGTGCCGGGCATATTGCAGAATAATTATGCGGAAATGGTGTTCAGATTTTCGCATTATGGATCTATAACCTTAAAACATTGTCGAAATAATAAAAAAGTTTACATTATCAAAATTTGCTTATTTTATAATGCCAATTTAAAAAACAAAAAGGTCTAACGTTCTCAAGCTTTTCAAAGTTTAAATTTTCAACAAGAATATTTAGGCCTGAAATATTTAGAATATCTTTCAACAAATTGTATAGAGTGGAGAAAACGTTATTATTTCCCGTGTAAACGCAAACGAAACGCAAACGCATAGCACAAAAACGTTGAAAATGTCAATTTTTAGATATTTCTTACAGTTCATTTTAACCTGGACAGCAAACAGTTTCGAGCCTGATCACCCGGTGTCTGATCTGGCTGCAAACTGTTTGCAGTGGAAATAAACGTTTTAGTGTAAATGCGTTTATTGGGAAAGAATAACATATTCTCCACTTATACAGTATACCTAGACGAAAAACGGTTGATTTGGATTCTGCTTCAGCACCGGCTATTTACTGCATTTCCACTTCACCACTTTCTATTTAAATATGTTAACCCTTTACTCTAGGGCGAGTGTTAAATGACGTCATAACTATTGACTCTGTCACTCACATTACACATGGATAGATGTAATTGGTCAATGTGTTGAGACTTGGTTCTTATTGGTACGTTCAAGGCGTTTAGTCTAGTGTGATTGACAGCAACGGGCAAATAGCTACCACACCAAGTGTAGCATTGAAAAATGCATAATGGCGCAAACTTATATCGTTTCTTTGAGACGATAATGTTTAATTGTAATTCAAAGACGATTCACTGAAAATATAAAATGCGCTATAGGACAAAATGTAATCGTCTTTAAGAGACGATAATGCTGAATAGTCGATATACGACTAATTCAGAAACATATAATTCGCGTAGTACATGTACTTTGAACATTTATTAAAAATGATCGTCTCTATTACAATATAACGTTCTTAGGAACACTATCTTAACCATCGTCTGATGCGTCTTGTCACATAAAACATGATCCAAGTAGAGTGTATCTTCCCTAATAGAAAGGTACGCGATTCTTCCCTTCGGTTTTTGAACTGACAAAATATTTGACAAACTATGCTTCTTTATATATTTGTCCGGCTGAGCAGGGCAACACAGTACTTCTCGTCTGTCAGTGTTATTATTTACTAAAATTCTACATCTGCACGTGCTGACCTTGAAGGAAATGGACAAAACTCCCACGGTATCCGTCAATAAAATGAAGTACAGTGTAGCCTACTTCCCCCGGACTTTACGACACATACCTCTCACTTGTGCATTTCGTCGCCAGATCAGGATCCAAACGGTCTGAGGCATTGCCAAGGCAGCGCCTCACTCAGTTTTCTTCTTGTTCTTGCTTGACGATGTATTTGTCGCAATTTGACTTCGTTTTTTTAATGTCCGTTTGGGGAGGGTTACACTGTACTTCTCTCTTGTCAACTCTGTTACTCACTATAAGACTACATCAGCAATGATGCCCTCTATAGACATGTGAGGTTTTTTTTATTTGGAAATTGTTCAAAAGAAAGAATAGTCGCAGCTTTAACTATAGACGGACCAGTTTGCTTTATTATAAGTGAACTGATCTGCATAGCTAATTTATATATTGTATCATCTAATAATAGCTTGGTATTTATTTCTATATATTGTGTCCATACCATTTAGTTAAGTATTTTAATATTTTTCCACCTTCCCTCTATATCGCAGATTAATTCAGTATTCGACCACCAAATGTCCTACTAACTCAATAGTTTTTTATTATATTATACTTCACATGTAATTACAAAACATATGTTTTGTTTTCTGTGGCAAAAAAGGAAAGGGTTGTTCTGTTCTGCTCTGTCTATTACAGACGAGCAAATAGGTAAGTAAGTAAGTAAGTACACAGTAATATATGATAACAAATATTATATATTATTCTCAAACAGATGTTAACCGAAAGTTTAAAGCTTAAAGCAGTCTCAATGCGCATTTAGCTTTACTCTTAACCCGCTTTAATTGGTCACCTATATTCAATACTAGAAACAGTCTATGGAACAAAGGGTTAATGTTCAGGGACCACACATATAGGTTGACCAATTAACCCATTGCTCCATATACGCATTTCAATTCACTCCAACACTAAAGAAAAAAGTTTCTGCCTAGACAGTCACCAATTTTATCATAACAAATATTTTCTATTTACCACAAACCACAAAGCCCGTTTCTTTGTTTTTAAGATAGATGAATAACCGAATACTTGAAGCAGGTTGAAGGTAAAACAGAATGCGCCTTAAGGCACATTCTGCTTTACTTTTAGTCTGCTTTATGATACATTTTCATGACTGTATAAATGGAAGTATTTTCGTCGGTGAAAGAACAAATTAGAGGCGTATTTATCGGGTAAAGCAGTCTGAACTTGAAACAGACCGTACCCTATAAGGCGCATCATGTTTCAATCTATAGATCAGCTATAAGGGATTAGATACCGGAAGGTAAACGTTTGCTTTTAAGTTTAAACTCATTACTCCACAGATACGCATTTTAACATCTTTCATCTTCCACTTTTTGCCGAAAATAGTTCTATTCTACGCATTCAAGAATATTTATTATTAGTAACATTCTCTATAATCTAGCAGATGATAGTCTAAAGCTTAAAGCAGGTTGAACGCAAAGCAGAACTGGTCTTTACTTGCATTCTACTTAACTCTAAACGGTCATCCATCTTCAATACTAGAAACAGCCACATGTCAATTGTTTCGGATTGAAGACCACCGACCTACTCCCAAACAGTTTGTCTTATAAATATTCCATCTTATTATAGAAATGGCATTCTACCAGTGTAAGATAATCCGTGCATGCAAGATTACTGAAAACAGTGAAGGATCAGCACAATGGCCCTCCCAGGTGACTAATATAGTCCTGGTATAATCAGTATATACACCGTATCTATATGTAAAATATTACTTAACTTTATTACATATATAGTAACTCGTACATTTAAGGTTATTGAAGACTTGATCGTGAGCAATCTTTAATATGTCACTGAACTTACCGACTATACGCCTATATAAAACTACACAAAATACATGTTATTGTATAATTTTTATAGTGAAGACCCTGTCCAGTGGGCTCTGGTATGAGACACCAGGCCCGGTGTGATCTGTTTGCGGTCTAGCTGTACCAAATATACATCAATACGTTACACAGCAGGTTAGACAAGTATTGTTCGACAATATTGACCTGACGTTGAACTTTATGCATGAATAAATTAAAGAGTGGTGACGCAGTATAAATCAATAATCGACAGCTTGTCGTACACTGTCGGGAATGTTCGATAAATTACGTAAATCGTGTTACATTTGGAGTACAACTCCCACTTAGTTAAGCGATAAAATACGATTTTCGATTATGCTAGTATAATCGTTTCTACTAAAAAGCATCATGTTGGGTTTAGATTTGGTTTAAAACCACCACGACAGTTCCTCGATACCCTCACCTTCGATTAACGCCGGTTTACTATATATACCTAATTGGCAACCACTTGACGTATCGCATCTGCCATAGGTGAGTCGTTAGAACGAATGATAAATGTAATGGCGAGGTCCCGGATTCGAATCCCGTATGAGGTGATTTTTTTTTCTTCATATTTTGTAAGTTTTAAATTTTATTTTATACATAAAATGCACGGGTGACACGTTATATTCATTGCCACGTGTCATTATATGTCACATCATACGTTTTCTCACACACAGTCTAACCAGCAACATCTAAAATTATAGGAAGTCTTACTATATTTCATCATCTAAGGTTAAAGAAATTATCTTTAACGTTTCTGAAACGTTTGCAAATGATCAGACTACAAGCTCTAGATCATTTTTAGACCGAACGGCGGAGGTCACAGGTGTGAGCCGCAGCACAGTTGACCGCGTGAGAAAGGAGAAGAAGGACTCCGGAAAGCTTTCATCACAGCATACACATACACATATACATATATAGACGTGCAAGCGAAACGACTACGTTGTAGATGAACACATTGACGCTCAGAGACGACTCGTCTGACAGCAGTGACGACGAAGATTGATTTGTACTGATTATGTGTAGATATGATATTATATTTTATAATAATGAAATAGAAAATAAAAGAAGAAAAAAAGAAAAGAAAAGAAAAGAAAAAAAGGAAAAAGAAAGAAAAATAAGATAGAAAGTGAGAACAAAGAAAAATATAGAAAAGAAAGAAAAAAACAGAAGCAGCATATGTGGGTAAAAATAGAAAAAAGGGATGATGCACGGGTCTCGAACCACTGGCCTTTTACGAAAAGATAATGTATAGTCGCCTTCCTTACCACTTGAGCTAATACTTATCGATACATTTGCTAACCGGTCAATGCTATTTGTCTTTGTTTACCGGTTTCAGTACCATGTGCGTTCTCGTATAAATTTGACGAAGTGTCCCGAAGATATATTTAGAAATGAAACGAAGTGTGAAATTATGCTAATAGAGGTCACCAACGTCAGGTCAATATTGTCGAACAATATAAGACCTAGATAAATATAGTTCGGTAGAAGACCTTTAATCTGAATTCAAACCGTGTTTCGTATAAATGTACAGGTTATACATCTACATACAATTACAAAATAATAGTGCCTGGTACAGTTATTCATTCTTGTCAAATACATGTAGTAAACAGTGTATAACTAGATCAAAGTGCTCTTCTAGGCACTTTCGGTCCAGTCCGCAATTGCCCCATACGTATACAGATTTAATCGCACGACTCCCGAAGACTTATTCGCACTATCTGCCGTTAAATTGTCGAAATTGAAATCTGATACTTTTTCCACATTTCCCAGACTTTATAGAAATGTTGAATGTTTACCACTTTGGTTAAAGGACAATATCGAAAGTCGAAATTCGAAAATAGTTTGACTATTTACCTGTCTGGCAATTTCTCGCAAGTCGAACTTCGACAATAACTCGACATTTTCCCTGCAATGGCACTTGTAAAACGTCACAATTCCACATAAGTTCGACATTGTGAATGTGGTAAAGAAATGTTGATTGTCAAATGACGAATTTCGACAACATTTCGACTTTTTCTAGGCTCGCTAAATTATGGAACGTCTAATTTCTACACAAGTTCGACATAGTGAATGTTTTTAAGTAGTGTTGAAAGTCGAACATTGAATTTCGTCAAACGTTCGACATTTTGGTAAACGGACTATGTCGAATGTCGAAATTCGACATAATGTGTCGACTTTTTCCCGGTCTGGAAAATTGTCGTATGTCGAAATTGGACACATGATCGACATAGTGGGTGTGTTAAAGTAATTTTAAAAGAAGAAAGTCGAATATTTTGACAATTTTTCGATATTTTGGTAAAAGGATAATGTCCAACGTCGATATTCGACACTATTTCGACTATTGCACTATCGGGAAATTTGTCGATTGTCGAAAATATACATAAATTAGACACTTTACTGGCTTTGTTGAAATGTCGAATGTCGAAATTCGACAATATTTCGATTTTTTCCTTCCCAGGCCACTTGTCGAACGTCGAAAGTAGACATTAGGTCGACATAGTGAATGTGTTAAAGAATTGTTGAAAGAACAATGTCGAATTTCGACAATATTTCGACTTTTCCCGGGTCCGGAAAATTGTTGGACGTCGAAATTCGACATCATTTCAACAGAGGGAATGTGTATTAAGAAATCTTGAATGTCGAACGTCGAATTTCGACAATAGTTCGACTTTCTCCCTTACTTGCAGTTTGTCGAACGTCGAAATTCGACCCTAATTCGACAATTTCCCGACTTTGTATAAGTGTCGAACGTCGAAATTCGACATCAGTTCGACAAAGTAATGTGTTGAAGAAATTTTGAATGTCGAACGTCGAATTTCGACAATATTTCGACTTTCCCCCTTACTTGCAGTTTGTCGAACGTCGAAATTCGACCCTATTTCGACAATTTCCCGACTTTGTATAAATGACGAACGTCGAAATTCGACATCAGTTCGACAAAGTAATGTGTTTAAGAAACTTTTAATGTCGAACGTCGAATTTCGACAATATTTCGACTTTTTCCCTTACTTGCAGTTTGTCGAACGTCGAAATTCGACCCTAATTCGACAATTTCCCGACTTTGTATAATTGTCGAACGTCGAAATTCGACATCAGTTCGACAAAGTAATGTGTTTAAGAAGTTTTGAATGTCGAACGTCGAATTTCGACAATATTTCGACTTTTCCCTTACTTGCAGTTTGTCGAACGTCGAAATTCAACCCTAGTTCGACAATTTGCCGACTTTGTATAAATGTCGAACGTCGAAATTCGACATCAGTTCGACAAAGTAATGTGTTGAAGAAATATTGAATGTCGAACGTCGAATTTCGACAATATTTCGACTTTCCCCCTTACTTGCAGTTTGTCGAACGTCGAAATTCAACCCTAGTTCGACAATTTGCCGACTTTGTATAAATGTCGAACGTCGAAATTCGACATCAGTTCGACAAAGTAATGTGTTTAAGAAGTTTTGAATGTCAAACGTCGAATTTCGACAGTATTTCGACTTTTCCCTTACTTGCAGTTTGTCGAACGTCGAAATTCAACCCTAGTTCGACAATTTGCCGACTTTGTACAAATGTCGAACGTCGAAATTCGACACCAGTTCGACAAAGTAATATGTTTAAGAAGTTTTGAATGTCGAACGTCGAATTTCGACAATAGTTCGACTTTTTCCCTTACTTGCAGTTTGTCGAACGTCGAAATTCGACCCTAATTCGACAATTTCCCGACTTTGTATAAATGTCGAACGTCGAAATTCGACATCAGTTCGACAAAATAATGTGTTTCAGAAGTTTTGAATGTCGAACGTCGAATTTCGACAATATTTCGACTTTTCCCTTACTTGCAGTTTGTCGAACGTCGAAATTCAACCCTAGTTCGACAATTTGCCGACTTTGTATAAATGTCGAACGTCGAAATTCGACATCAGTTCGACAAAGTAATGTGTTTAAGAAGTTTTGAATGTCGAACGTCGAATTTCGACAATATTTCGACTTTTCCCTTACTTGCAGTTTGTCGAACGTCGAAATTCAACCCTAGTTCGACAATTTGCCGACTTTGTATAAATGTCGAACGTCGAAATTCGACATCAGTTCGACAAAGTAATGTGTTTTAAAGATGTTGAATGTCGAAAGTCGAATTTCGACAATATTTCTACATTATGGCAAAGTTGACTTGTCGATCGGCAAAATTTGTTACATTATGAGAAAGCTTAAATGTCGAAAGTCGAAATTCGACAGCTGTTCGACCTTTCATTTGTGAAAGGTCGAATGTCGAATTGTCGAATGTCGTGCAAACTTCACACACCTTAAAATGATAGGTTATCTGGCATGTATTGGCACAAAGGGAGAAAACCGAAATGCACATGTTTGTATCTTTACTAGGTGTTGATAAGGGACGCAATCCAGTGATTTTATTAAAAATAGCCCCTAATGAAAAAAAAACTCGCTGTTCGGTAGATGTATACAGACGTAGACTAGTCGAGTTAACCGTATTTCAAAGTTAAAACTTGGCATAGTTACTTTTTAGTTTAAAACAAAAATCCACGGATACGTTTGACTAAATAGCGATCATATTAATGATATTCACTATTAATAATACAGGTTAAATGTAGTTAGACTTAACTCTTTGAACCCAAGTCACGCATATAAGCGTCATTTGCAAACAGCGTACCTGTGAGGAGCACACTTGTTCCATGCAAACAGTGTATTCTCTGATCAGGGTCTACACTGTTTGTCATTTTGACACATGTTGCAAACATAAACCATAAAAAGTAAAAAAAAAATGACTAGCCTAAATTGAAAACTAGAGTGGTCTTTTTGAGGTTTTAGGGAGAAAGGGTTAAGCGAGTTCGTGATATCATGATTCGACTATCTGAACAACAAATGAGCTGGATACTATGGAACGCCCTGACCATTTTCTGTTTGTTGTGTTCATTCTTTTATATGTTATGTCCATTCTTCATTATGTTTTGTCCATTCTGTGTTATAGTGTGTACACTCTTTATTATGTTATGTCCATTCTTTATTATGTTGTGTACACTCTTTATTATTTTACGTCCATTCTTCACTATGTTATGACCATTCTTTATTATGTAGTGTACACTCTTGTTTATGATGTGTACATTCTTCATTACGTTATGTCCATTCTTTATTATGTTGCGTACACTCTTTATTATGATATGTCCATTCTTTATTATGTTGTGTACACTCTTTATCATGTTATGTCCATGCTTTACTATATGTTTTGTCCATTCTTTATTATGGTGTGTACACTATTTATCATGTTATGTCCATTCTTTATTATGTTCTGTCCATTCTTTATTATGTTATGTCCATTATTTATTATGTTATGTACACTATTTATCATGTTATGTCCATTCTTAATTATGTTCTGTCCATTCTTTATCATGTTATGTCCATTCTTTATTATGTTCTGTCCATTCTTTATTATGTTATGTCCATTCTTTATTATGTTCTGTCCATTCTTTATTATGTTATGTCCATTATTTATTATGTTATGTACACTATATATCATGTTATGTCCATTCTTAATTATGTTCTGTCAATTCTTTATTATGTTATGTCCATTCTTTATTACGTTCTGTCCATTCTTTATTATGTTATGTCCATTCTTTATTATGTTATGTCCATTCTTTATTATGTTCTCTCCATTCTTTATTATGTTATGTACACTATATATCATGTTATGTCCATTCTTAATTATGTTTTGTCCATTCTTTATCATGTTATGTCCATTCTTTATTATGTTATGTACACTATATATCATGTTATGTCCATTCTTAATTATGTTCTGTCCATTCTTTATCATGTTATATCCATTCTTTATTATGTTATGTCCATTATTTATTATGTTATGTACACTATATATCATGTTATGTCCATTCTTAATTATGTTCTGTCCATTCTTTATCATGTTATGTCCAT
Source organism: Gari tellinella (assembly GCA_922989275.2). NCBI lineage: Eukaryota > Metazoa > Mollusca > Bivalvia > Cardiida > Psammobiidae > Gari > Gari tellinella. The sequence continues at coordinate 14,816,250 of OV277870.1, forward strand.
TCTTTATTACGTTCTGTCCATTCTTTATTATGTTATGTCCATTCTTTATTATGTTATGTCCATTCTTTATTATGTTCTCTCCATTCTTTATTATGTTATGTACACTATATATCATGTTATGTCCATTCTTAATTATGTTTTGTCCATTCTTTATCATGTTATGTCCATTCTTTATTATGTTATGTACACTATATATCATGTTATGTCCATTCTTAATTATGTTCTGTCCATTCTTTATCATGTTATGTCCATTTTTTATTATGTTCTGTCCATTCTTTATCATGTTATGTACACTATATATCATGTTATGTCCATTCTTTATTATGTTATGTCCATTCTTTATTATGTTCTGTCCATTCTTTATTATGTTCTGTCCATTCTTTATTATGTTATGTCCATTCTTTATTGTGTTATGTCCATTCTTTATTATGTTATGTCCATTCTTTATTGTGTTATGTCCATTCTTTATTATGTTATGTCCATTCTTTATTGTGTTATGTCCATTCTTTATTATGTTATGTCCATTCTTTATTGTGTTATGTACACTCTTTATTATGTTATGTCCATTCTTTATTATGTTCTGTCCATTCTTTATCATGTTATGTCCATTCTTTATTACGTTCTGTCCATTCTTTATTATGTTATGTCCATTCTTTATTGTGTTATGTCCATTCTTTATTATGTTATGTCCATTCTTTATCGTGTTATGTACACTATATATCATGTTATGTCCATTCTTAATTATGTTATGTCCATTCTTTATCATGTTATGTCCATTCTTTATCATGTTATGTCCATTCTTTATTATGTTCTGTCCATTCTTTATTATGTTATGTCCATTCTTTATTGTGTTATGTCCATTCTTTATTATGTTATGTCCATTCTTTATTGTGTTATGTCCATTCTTTATTATGTTATGTCCATTCTTTATTGTGTTATGTCCATTCTTTATTATGTTATGTCCATTCTTTATTATGTTATGTCCATTCTTTATTGTGTTATGTACACTCTTTATTATGTTATGTCCATTCTTTATTATGTTATGTCCATTCTTTATTATGTTCTGTCCATTCTTTATTATGTTATGTCCATTCTTTATTGTTTTATGTCCATTCTTTATTATGTTATGTCCATTCTTTATTGTGTTATGTCCATTCTTTATTATGTTATGTCCATTCTTTATTGTGTTATGTCTATTCTTTATTATGTTATGTCCATTCTTTATCATGTTATGTCCATTCTTTATTATGTTCTGTCCATTCTTTATCATGTTATGTCCATTCTTTATTATGTTATGTCCATTCTTTATTATGTTGTATACATTTTTAATGGTCATCGTAAGACAGCTAGGACGTTCCATACATGATGCTCTTCTTGGGATGGAACGATAGGCGATAGTGTCGACATAGCGCAATACATGTAGATGAAATCACGATAATCGGTTTTTTACAAGTAACTATCTCAATAAGTTGTACCAGATTTGGCTAGTTTGATTTTGTTTGAAACAGGTGGTTGTTTAAACAGAGTGAAGGAAAAGCAGAATATGCATAAACGCGTTTCTGCTTTACGTCCAGTCTGGTTTAACTCTTTCCCCCCTGAAACTTTAAATGGACAATTCCAGTTTCCATTTTAGTCTAGTCCATTTCTGACTTTTAAAGGTTGTTTTGTCTATGTTTGGCATTATGACAAACAGTGAAGACCCTGATCAGAGGGCTCCTTTCGGAGCCCTCTGATCTGGGTCTTCACTGTTTGCTTATGACAAGAGTTCTATTCACATGTACACTGTTTGAAAAGGACGCCTATATGCGGGACTAGGGTTCAAAGGGTTAAGCTACCATCTGCTAAGAAAAGAGAAAAAATTCCTTATCATTCATATTCTCATGGTCATAATAGTATCATATGCAATATACTATCGTAATAGTATTGAAATAGTGAATCCAACTATCGATAACATCGTGATAACGATATTGGAGGCAATAATCAATTTTATTCATTTCCTGTGAAAAGAATGCAAACTTAATGTCATAAAATGTAGAAAAAAAATTAAGTTTCTGATTTATTAAGATAAATGGGTCAAATGGTTTGGAGACTGGTCAGACCCCGAGTTTCAGTCCAAAGCCTCCTCTGCATTGTACAAATAATCTGGGACCGTCCTACGAATTGTCGTACGACATAACCGGTCGTTAGTCTGAACTTTGAAATACATCTAATTTCTTATTTTTCCATCTAATTTTATCGTGTTACATCTCTTTGGAGTCGTCTTGAAAAGAGGATTCCAAAGAGATATCACAAGACAGGATAAGATGGAGAAATAAATGAAGATTGAGAAATTTAGCATCTGTTTAACGACAATATTTGCAGGGCTGCCATAAGTTGATCATAAAAATCCTAAGATTCAATTTTTCAATTTTTCAGACGCAATTTTACCAATCGTACCTTTACCCCATAGCCTGTTTCTAGTTTTGCTGACACGTGACTACTTAAAGCAGACTGGAAGTAAAACAGAATGCGCCATATGGCGCATTCTGCTTTACTTTCAGCCTACTGTAAGCTACAATGTTCTAGAAAAATCCGAAGATTTAGAAAAAATCCGGAGAAATGGCAGCCCTGTATTTGTCGTACGATGTTTCATCAGACGGACTCAATGGTCCTATCATACGATCATAAGTAAAACTTTAAAGTACATTGTACATCTAATTTCCTATTTGGCCATCTAATCATGTCTTGTGATATCTCTTTGGAAACGTCTTAAAGTATCGAGGTAATAATAAAGAGATGTCACAAGATAGGTTTATATAGAGCAATCAATATTGTTTTGAAATTTTTAGAATCTGACTAACGTACGGGCACTTCGGCATATCGTAAGATGGGACCCAGAGGTTGTTACTTTGTGATTGTATATGCTTTTTTGTTGAAATTGAAACTAAACGCTCACGCGATGCAAAAAAAAAAAAAAACACAGTGAAAAGGGGCTGCTATGGTGTTGTTGGTTATCATGGGCGGATGCAGCCATTTTGGTATGGAGAACTTTCCTCACCGATCCCGTAGCACATTTGTGCCTTAAGCGTTCCATAAAAGGGCACATGACAACCGTGCTAAGAGCTTATACTACAGCGTTCCCTCTCAACAACGACTCCCTCCGAACAACGACGCTTGCCGCAGTTCCCTAAACAGGACAATTATGCCTTACTCTAAAAGTTCACCTTAAATTGTCGTCTGCTTTTTTTCTCTCTAAAGTTACATAATGGACATTTTGAAAAAAAACTTTATTGATGAGTGACAAACAGCTTGAATTCAGATCAGACGCCGCGTAACGCACGCGGCGTCTGATCTTGATTCAAGCAGTTTGCAAATGTCAGCCAATTTCCCTCCCTAAAACGACTTCCTCCGAACAACGAACACAATCTTTGTCTCCCATTGGGTGTCGTTGTGGAGAGGGAGCGCTGTATCTGCCTCTTGTATTAGATTGTTATCCTTCAAAATGTCTCATAAACTTGTTTAGTATTCGGGAAATGAAAGCAAACGATCACATTTAAGCATGTGATATTACGACAGTTTAAGATTATATAACGTTATAATATACGCATGCATACATGTACATGCATGCACGCATGTAACCTAATGACATTTTAACTGAAATTCTGTCTATTTCAAAATGACACTTCTTAAACCATATTCATGATTATGTACGTGTAAAGAAGCCGGTTAAGTTGCTAGTCATCTTATCTTTTTAACTTGAATTTTCAAAATATCATATTTACAATTCAAGATGTGAAAATTTAAAGTACAATTTTGAAATTTTCGGCGTATGATTAGGCCCAAAATTGTTTGCCACTCAGCTGAAAATAAATCGTCCAAAACTTTTAATAACCTGTCATTTATTGCATTGTGGTAGCTTTATTTGGAGAATATTATATTATTTCTGTTTTAAATGCAAACTAAACGCAAAAGAAATGAAATAAAATGTATAAAATAAAAATGTCTTATACGAATTAAATTTTTATTTTAGTGACAAATTATTTAGAGCCTGATCAGACGCCGGGTTACCCGGCGTCTGATCTGGCTCCAAACTGTTTGTAATGAAGATATATCTAATTGTCTTTAGCATTTATAAACGCGTTTATTGGGAAAAGAATAAAGTATTCTCTACAGTACTACATGTACCTAACTGGGCCGTCTTTGGAGTTGTCGTATACGGTGGTACTGGTACATGTAATAGGATCTTGTAAAGGGTCTATAGAATTGCGAATAAAAACTAGCGAACATTGCACTCTAAGCACGATAACTTTAATGTCGTGTCATCGTGTACCTACATGTAACCCCTTCACAGACATGACATCGTCAGCTTTAACCCATTTGTGCCCACGGTCCCGTATCGGGGACATAGGCAATCAGAGTCTACACAGTTTGCTGATAGGAATTTCAATGTAAAATAAAATTAAACTGAAACTTTTGACCAGGCATCCCTTTGATAAAAATGGACTAATCCAATACATAAACATGGAAGTTTCCACTGGGCATAAATGGGCTCATCAACATTTAGTTTTAGATATTTTGACCTGTGAAATTTCAATTTGAGTGTCAAACAGTTTGGAACCTGCTCAGACGCCGCGTTAATCCAAATGTAGCTTAATTTATTTTGACATGTGCAATTTAAAATTGAGTGTCAAACAGTTTGGATCCTGATTAGACGCCGCGTTACGTCTAATCAGAATCCGAAATGTTTGCATTTAACCGTTGTTCCCGGGTAAGCACAAGGGTCTATACCGCTTTCTTGTTAACCCTTTACCTCATAAACTTTCTATTGTATTGAAGCAGATTGAAAGTAAAGCAGAATGCGCCTTAAGGCACATTCTGCTTTACTTTCAGTCTGCTTTAATCTGTCATCTTCTAGAATATAAGAAATATTTCTTATAACACATATTCATGACTGTTTAAATTGGAACTATTTTCTTCAGTGGGGGTAATAAATTAAAGCGTTAAAAGGCGCTTTTGTTGGGGAAAGGGTTAATATATAAGTAGTGTGTAGAAACAAGAAAGCGGTATAGACCCCTGTGGGGGTAAGACAGTAATTGGGTTATAACCATTCACTACCATAATATCATATGCTTGCAAAAAGCCAACTATTCAACTGCTGTTATTTCTAAAGTGTATATATTTTGTGTATAAAAAACATGTATATATGAGTGTCGAATAGTTTGGATTCAGATCAGACACCGCGTTACGCAGCGTCTGATCTAGATCCAAACTGTTCGCAAATGTTAATCTTGTCGAACCTGGTAACTGTTTGCAAATACCAGAGGGGTGATCATGCATTAATAATATTTGCACAAATCAGTCTGCAAACATAGACTATAGGTGTGCCCCTAATGAGAGCGGAACAAGCCGGTCAATGATCGGTGATCCACGTATAGCGATCAACATTTTCGCCAACTGATGTGCGTTCAGTGAAGAAAACGTTATTCTTTCCCAATAAACGCGTTTACGCTAAAACTATTATTTCCATTGCAAACAGTTTGGGGCCAGATCAGACGTCGGGTAACCCGGCGTCTGATCAGGCCCCAAACAGTTTGCCACTCAGATTAAAATGAATAGTGAAATATGTCGAAAAATGATCATTTTGTAAGTTTTATTGTAATGTGTTTGCGTTTCGTTTGCGTTTAAACGAGAAATAATAACGTTTTCTCCACTGTATCCGAGGCTCGGTACGGATTGTCAGTTGACGTATACGGCCGATCGATCTACGTAGATTTGACGGATATCCCGTGACAGACATTGGCCCGATCTTATTAGAGATGTACTACCTTAATACTTGTTGGATACAAATTATGTTAATCCTTACCCTACTTAGCCTGCACGTGACCTGCATCTGTAAACAATTTGTAACCGTGTCAGAGGTTAGAAGACTTTACCATCCCATATACATGTAAACGCGCCTCTGGTGTCTGTTGCAAATAGTGTTGATCCAGATCAGAGGATAGAATACCCGATTGTTTCCCAGTGCTAAAACAATTACGTCCAGTACAGACAGTTTGTTTCCTGACCAAGGAAAGAAGACGTTTTCTTTCCCAATAAACACGTTTGTGCTGAAACGATTATGTCCAATGCAAAATTGTTGGATCCTGATCAACGCAAAATATTGGACACATGATACAATGGAGATAAATACAGGTTTGTTACATTGATTGATGAAGAAGAATTGTTAAATCTATATGGTTCAAACAGTTTGGAGTTGGGTTTTTTGGTGACGAGTATCTCCAACCTATAGATTGCTTTGGAAAAGATAACTTACATGTACCCGGGCCATACGCAAGGTTTTACCATTACAGTGCTACCTCTCTACAAGGACACCCAATGATTGACAAAACATATGTGTGTTGTTCGAAGGGAGTCGTTATAGGGATGTTTGTCACTCGTCATTAAGTGTTTTTCTGTCAAAATGTCCATTATGCAACTTTGAGAACAACCGCAGACGACATTACAGTCGTCAATTGGATGGATGTAATAATAATAATAATAATTATTATTACTATAAAGACTTTATTTAACGAGAGAACTAATTTGGTAAAGACCAATCTTCCATAAGGCCCTCAACATATATACACATGTACAAGTACATAAAACAAAAGGCATTTCATACAAAAACAAATAATTAACAATGTAATAATACAATGTACTAACTGGATGTAGCAATTTGTAAGAAAAACGTATCTTAGCATTTGAAAAAGTGTACCTGTTAAGTGTACACTTGTCATATGTAAACAGTGAATACCCAGATCACAGGACTCCTAATGGAGTCCTCTGATCAGGGTCTGCACCGTTTGTCATTTTACAAATAACTAATATGTTTAAGGTAACTGCTGCAAGGGTCGTTGTTAGGAGGGAGTCGTTGTTGTGAGGACCGTTGTAGGAACGAATCACTGTGTTATAAATTCAGTGCATGTAACTATATAGTACCATATAGTAACAGAAAAAAGCAGAATGAGGCTAATAGGAAGAAGATAATTATATTCAAACTTACTGTATAACGTTATCGCGTAGAGGATTGTGATCAGAGGACCTAAGGTATGCAGATAACTTACTAATAGAAATACATGTATAATTAACAATCCAAATTTGCAAACATAACATCATGTAAATATAAACCGTATCCAGTATTAGTCATATAAATGTATAGGAATTTTCATTGGTTAAAAAATGGTGTACATCAGCAACTTTGAAATTATTTTGTTATCGTCACAAGCACAGGTACTTGACACACAGATTTAGATCTAGATCTATTACTAGAATTTTTAAATTAATTTTACTAGTCTACTTTTATCTATAATAGAAGTCTAGTAAAAAAAATTGTTGGTTTTTTGTTGTTGTTTTTTAGGGGGGGGGGGGGGGGGGTAATAGTTCTAGATCTATGTGCCAAGTACCTGTGGTAACAAGTAAATACATCTTTCCAAAATACAAAGCATAATAAATCCGCGCAGCGTGAAATACTTTTGTTCTTTTTCATGAAAATTATGAAAAAATAACGATGATGATTCTTTACGTACAGCTTTTTAAAAAATAACTGATTAGTTCTATATAGTTTCTTAGATCTTGGCATTTACTGTAGATAATATACAGGACTGTTACAATATTACAATGCCCACTCTCTACGTCACCCAATGGGATACTCAGAGTGTGTGGTATGCCCGAGGGAGTCGTTTTAGGGAGGGAAATTAAGACTCTTTTTACATTTACACACAGCTTGGATCTTTAACTAAGAATAGCTCAATTATGGACATTTTTTTCTTTAATTTGGTTTTGTGTGCTTCGTTTGTTTCTATTCCCCTGCAAGACTTAGTCGGGCGTATACTGTTTAGTATGTCTGTTCGTTTGTCTGTTTTCTGCTTGCTTGTCCGTCTGTACACAACTTTAACCTTGTCCATAACTTCGAAACTACATAGGACAGATACTTTATAGTTGACATGTGTACTCACCTCAAGAAGCTCTTGAGCTCGGTATAACCTGGGTCATGCCCAACAAAAGTCAAGGTCATTCAGAGGTCAAATATAGTTCATTCAACATTGTCGATAGCTCTGGTTGAAAATATAGAAAAAAAGTTTGTTTCTTTGTATATTTTCATCACAACAACAGCAAAGAGTGCCAAATCGGCTGTATGATTATGTTTTACAGCAAAATGAATACATGTCTGTGCAAAACACCTGGGGGGCATTTGTCACTAAACGTGACATCATTCTTGTTTTCTTTTCTTCTGTTTTCTTTATTACACTGCATTGCACCATAACCTGTTACCTCTTATTGTATGACGTTTTAACTAATCCATCTGTTTTGTAATGAGAATGCGAGAAAAAATGAGAAATGGTAGCAGACGACACTTTTTTCCAAATGTATCCAACGATGGCATAGCATTAAATAGGTATAGATGCCTGCTTTGCATGAGGATAGCACGCTCGTAAGAAATGCACCGAAGCTTGAAGTTCGCAGTGAAAAAGGTGTATACTGTTATTGAGTGTAGGAACTAGGTGACGACCAGATCGAGAATAAACAGTATGTATGTTTTCTATTCGTTTGAATTGCTTGATATATATGTTACAGTGGAGAAAACGTCATTCTTTCCAGTTTTTTAAGAACGCAAACGAAACGCAAACGCAAAACACTAAAATGAAGAAAGTAACAACTTTTTGACAATTCTGACTATTGTTATTAAGCTGAGTAGCAAACAGTTTGGAGCCTGATCAGACGCCGGGTTACCCGGCGTCTGATCTGGCTCCAAACTGTTTGCACTGGAAATAGTAGTTTTAGCGTAATCGCGTTTATTGGGAAAGAATAACATTTCTTCACTGTAACCCCTTCTAGCTGCATTAACCTAAGCGCACTGCTTCTTGTATACATGTAAATTTGCAAACATTTTGGATCCTGATCAGACGCAGCGTAACGCCGTGTCTGATCAGAACCGATACTGATACTCATTTCGATAGTACATGTACTTATGTTAAAATACCAAAAACTGGAATTTGAGAAATAGAAGCAGACGACAATTATAGTTCACAGCAGATGACGTCATGGCAGCGAAGAGGTTCGTTACTGTAGCGCCTTAGTTTGTGAACAGTTCAAACGTTCTAAAATTGAGAAGCACTGCTAAACAGACGACAAATCTTGAGCAGCAGATGGGGATTAATCTTTAGCACGATATGTTTCGTATAGAGAAGGCGTTATTCTTTCCGAATAAACGGATTTAAATGCGAAATAACTCGTGTCCTTTGCAAATTGTTTGGTAACCCGGCGTTTGATCAGGCTCCAAATTGTTTGCTACTCAGATTTATAAGAATAATCAAATAATCAACATCTTCAATATTCACGTATTTCCATTTCTACATTTCAGTGTAAGTCAAACTTCGATATCTCGAACTCGCTTAACTCGAACTATCCGATAGAATGACACATGAACTGCATTATTTCATGCTCGGTTAGGTCGAACATACCCATATTTCACAGTTAAAACGTGGCTAAGCCACGTTTTAACTTTGAAATACGGGTACGTTCGATTGAACCGAGTTCGAGATATCGAAGTTTAACTATATGTTGTTTGATAGAATTACGACCTCTCCACTGTAGAATCTCTACACTGTAGCATGACTTTTTTTTCGTAAAAAGCGCCATCTATAGCAATGCTCGTGTTATGGTTCCAGTCACTTATTTATGATCCATGTTATTAGACGTCTGATCTGGATCCAAACTTGAGTAGAAAGATTCTTTTACTCAGCCTGAACCAGAGCAGAGAAACCTCTTTTGGTGGATCCAAACTGGTTTTCAAAGTCGACTTCATGCGACTTTCGGCAGTGAAAGGGTAAAAGGCGCGCAAGAATAACGTTTTCCCATTACATACATGCGTGAAATAGTTTAATGTATCATAAAACAGATGTGAAGTATGTTCATACAGTCATGTGACATCAATTATACGAAATGATTGTCAATTATGTCAAATCACGTTTCAACGCCTTATACACATAATTATATTGTCCCATGGAACTTCAAAACGTCCATGTTTGACATTTTATGGTTGCAGTAAACTGAGAAACAGCGCAGCATTCAAGCACACATCTTTATTGTTTTAGATAGATATATTTATTCATCATAAGCTGTACCTTTGCATGCTCATTAATTTCTTAATTGTCTGAAGTCATGTCGATTTTATGTGTGTTTTAATACTTTCACTGCGTTACCACGCGAGTACAGTGATTACATGTACATGTACATTAGAAAACAGTTAGTGTCCTTATCAGACGACGCGTTACGCAACGTCTGATCAGGGTCCAGGCTGTTTGGCACTTGTGTTTGCTTTTTCTGCAGTCCAAATGTCTGTAATCTAAACTTCGAGAAATAACAGCAGACGACAATGACTTTAAAGCCACTATATTTCTCCCACATAATCAGGATCGAACATTTTTCTAACATGAAATGTATGTCACTATCGTAATCGTTCCATATAAAAAGAAGTAATACGTGGCGATATTTGAAGCAATATTGCTAACGAACAGTGAAATTTGTGGAAACAAGTAATCAAGTTTGTTTATTTTTGAATAGCGACGAAAGTTTACGGACATACTCGGTAAAGCTCATTTGCATAATTCTATACAACAAGTCGAGCGCTTTTCAATCAAAGAGAGATAACTCCTATAAGTTTGGCCGCTAAATGTTACACAAACTGATGCAATGTATACACATTGTCGCGGCCGAATCAATCACGTGGCCTTTATGCAATCGTTCGAAAGTTCTCGGAACCAGCCCGTAGTCTTATTTGTAAACAAACCCGCTTATAATGTAAACCAACACGATAAGAATTCGACACATTTAGGTAGGATTCTTTACGAAGTGGGTGCATATGTCAGGCTTCTTACACCCGAGTTCACTTAGTTTTAATACATAGAAAATGCACACATATAAGAAATTGCGTGTTTTAAACATCAATTTGAGCGGGATTGTGCCTTTAAGCAACGGACGTCGCGTAAGTGGAGGAGTTAGTTTGGAAAGACCTAAGATGAAGTATCAGACTGTTTGGATCCAGTTCAGACGCCAAGTAACTCTATGTCTGAGGAGGCTACAAACTGTTTTCCAGTTAAGGTTTGAATAAATGCTGAGCACTTTCAATTTCCTATTCGACATTTATTACGCCGTGTTAGGGCCGCTTGCGGCTCTTGTTACACAGTATACTATTGCGTTGCAGTGCGTTTAATTTCGTTTAAACGGGAATGATCACGTATTCCCACATGTACGTACATGTAATATCATTAATAGGAGAAAACAATTATTTTGTACATTTGTTGATTTTACAAAAGCCTTTGATTATGTAGTTCGTGAAAATATGTGGTACAAATTAATAAAATTAGGTGTCAGGGGAAATATGCTTAACATAATACAATCGATGTACAAAAGTGTTAAATCAAGAGTAAAATACCATAATAAACTTGGTGATACTATGCCATGCACTTTAGGTGTAAGACAAGGTGAGAGTTTGTCGCCATTTCTGTTTTCAATGTTTTTAAATGATCTAGAAGGTGAATACATCAAAGGTGGCGTAGATGGTTTAAATATAGATTTATTTAAATTATTTTTAATACTATACGCAGATGACATTGTACATGTACTGTTTGCAGAAAATGCATCGCAGGTACAAAAAGGGCTAAATATTCTTCCAGAATATTGCAATACGTGGAAACTAAAGGTAAACACAAATAAAACAAAAATAATGGTATTCAGAAAAGGCGGGAAACTACCTTCTCATCAAAAGTTTTATTATGACGGTACAGAAATAGAAATCCTTACCAAATTCACATATTTTGGGGTTACTTTTACATCTGGTGGATCGTTTCAGCATACCCAAATTGCGTTAGCAGGTCAAGCACACAAGGCTATATATAGCTGAATAAACACTTACATAAGTTTAAATATATAAGCCCATCTCACAAATTAGAACTGTTTGATAAATCTGAATAAGGGGAGATCCTTTGAAAGCACAGAAAACAAAGCAAATACTGAAAATTGCAGACTCGGTTTAATTGAGTCTTTTCATGAGCAATACTGAAATATGCAATAGTGCTCACGCCCCCTAGCACCAGCTTAAGCGTAATTCAACTTTCAACTGTAAATGCGCTGAAATCAATGATTCTAAAGGACCAGAAAGTATAACAACACTGAGAATGAAGTACGGGGCGACTTTTTACAACCGCCACACAAGCACTTAACATAAACTAATAAGTAAGTCCAATACTGAATTATGGTAGTGAGGTATGGGGCTTCTCGAATGCACCTTCTATCGAAAGGACCCACCTACAATTTTGCAAAAAACGTTTAGGTGTCAAACAAACGACTCAAAATGATTTCATTTATGGAGAGCTAGGAAGATTTACATACCAAACTAAAAGATGCTTAAATATTATTAAGTACTGGGTTAAGATTTACATACAAAAGAAGATAAATATATAACAAGAATATATCGTTTGCTGAAAAATGAGCATGAAATAAATAATTATGTGAACTGGTGTTCTCTATTGAAAGATCTTATTTGTCGCTTAGGGTTCTACCACGTTTGGTTATCACAAACTGTCGGTGATGCAAACATGTTTATATTACTTGTAAAACAAAGGTTAAATTATCAGTTTGTTCAGAATTAGAACAATAGGCTTAATGAATCAACTAGAGCTCTGCCTTACAGAAAAATATCCAATTTTGGAATACAGCCATACCTAAATATTGTTAATGTAGGGAAGTTTTGTACATCTATGAGTAGACTCTTAGATTATCTTCTCATAGGTTAGCAATTGAAACAGGGAGATGGAATAAACCATTGCCAATAGCATTCATTGATAGAAAATGTAGTGCATGTTCCACATTGGAGGATGAATTTCATTTTGTATTAGAATGTATTCAATTCCAAGATCTAAGAATAAAATATATTCCAGAATATTATTGGAAAAGGCCAAGTATGTTGAAATTTACAAAATTAATGACTAGTTTTGATGTTAAGACAGTTAGAAATTTATCAATGTTTGTTCACTATGCATTTCAAGCTAAACCTCTTTGATCTGATGACTATTACTGTAGTTATGATGAAGGTGATTCAAATTCTTCATAATTACATGTACATGTACTTACATGCAAAAGGAGTGTACTAGGTTGAACTGCTTGTTTGGAGTAGTTCAGTCTACGTCTAGTCTGTTTGCTGAGTTGTAAAGGTTTTCTATGTAAATGAATGTTTTTGTTTAACTGCGAGTTCCAATAGTTGTTTAATTGTTACTTGTATAAGTTTTCGGTGCAAAGGAATGTTCTAATTTAAATTGAGTTCCAATAAATGTTTAAATGTTACTAGTATAAGATGTATTTTATTCTTATAACATCAGTATTTTCTAACACAAATATAATAGATATTTGATTTAAGAAAATTAAGTTATGATAATGGTGATAATGATATCAATTCTGATTAAAGTCAATATCACTGAAATCATAATTTTGGTTTTTTCTTTACTTACATCTTCTCCGCTAAATGCATCTTTATTGTCATAACTGTTTCGTTTATTTATGTATTACATGCCTATGTTTGTTTACAACATGTATTACATGCCTCATGGACATGTTAGTCTGAAGGAAGAATAAAATCATATCTATCTATCTAATACAATAAATGCACATCTGGAAAAGACGCTATTCTTTGCCGTTGGATTAACTGTTTCTTAGATAAGCATTTTTCTGCCTTTATTTCCTTAACATAAGCACGGTGTATAAACCTGTACGTGTTGTTTGAGCTCCGTACTGGTAGCTGCTGAGCACTGAATCGAGAAATGTCACAATGGCGAACTTGCGAGACCACTAAGGGGTGAGTAAATCCCATTCTGCAGACATTCAAACATTGATTTCAATGCTGAACCTATGACATACCTGTTTAGATATGTTGCAGGTGTGCAAGTTTCAACGTATTGAGTTGGTGTCTTGAATTTATCTTGTTGAATTTTCTCGGATACTGGCGAAGGCTCACCGTGTTTTCGATAGCGTTGTCATAAAGACCCAGTAGTTTTTGCCATTTAAACGACAGTTTCTACATCTTAAACAACACATTTTATTATCAAAATATAATTTATATCTACTGATACGATTCTATGGAAATGATATATTTGAATGTGCAGTTTAAACGCCAGAAATCATGTAAACAATGCGAAGCAAATTGTACGGTCAGCTCTAGAGGAAATGTATCATCAGCTGTGAAAATGAATGAAAACGTTTGTACGGTCAGCTCAAGAGCGTTTTCTTTCTTTTATGCGAAGCTAGATTTAGCTGTTATTACTGCGACCAAGTTTTCGACGTTTTCTATGCAGCCGTCAGTCACCGTGCCAAGAACCATAAAGCAAAAACTCTTTAGGTAAAAAAACTTAATTTGGAACATTACCAGGGCAAACAATACACAAAAAAACCCTACTAAATTAATCCATCTGAGTTCGAAAAAGAAAACCAAAAGTGATTCCAAACAACCAAACAGTAACAGTAAAAGTTTCAAGAAAACCATAAATAACACCAAGTCCAGTAAAATACAAAAAAGAATAAAGCTCCACGTCACCCAAATAGCACTTGATTTCTTGGCTGCAGACAATTACGGAGATGGTGATAAAGAAGAAGAACTTTCGAAACTTAGTTTGCAAACACCCACAGGCAAATTACTCGGAAGAGAAGAGTCATGGAGAAGTAAGAAAGGATAGTAGTACGACTAAAACATTACTTGACTTGTTGCCAATGGTTGTAGAGAACATTTACGAGTGCAGGCATCTAGAAAATAGTAATCCGTCTTTTTTTGAAAACTAAAAACTAAAACAAAATTTAAGAATTATGATAATACTAACAAACGCCTAACTGTGCTTTTTAGTACAGAAGTCCAATAAAGGACAATAACTTTGTACTTTTGGAACCACTCGTATGAAAAATATGACACCCACATATCTATTTAATAATTAATCACCTTCACCTATCCCGTAGTCATGTCGGACCGTTGGGGCACCATATATTTCTTGACAACCAGCTTTCTCCATTCCCCTCTGTTTTCTGCCATCCGCACCCTTTCCTTTAGACTTAAATATGTCCACTCTGGTATGTTATCTTTCCATCGCTTGCTCTGTCTGCCTCTTCTTCTTCCTCCCTGAATTGTGCCTGGTAATATTGTCTTTGAAAGCCCTGTTGATCTCGTCATATGCCCGTACCATCTCATTTTACGTTGCTTGACAATTTTTAATAAATCTTCGAGAGGTCCAATGGCTTCTTTGATCCTGTTTCGAACTTCTTCATTTGAGATGTGTTCTTTGTATGATATACAAAGTGTTTTTCTGAAACACCTCCCTAACGAACTAATTATTCGCTCCAAGTCTGCATTCAAGGTCCAAGTCTCGCTGGCATATAGGAATATGGACATGACAAGTGAACGCATTAACCTTATTTTCGAGCTGAGGCTTATATTTCGATCATTCCATATTAATAGTACTTTGCGAGTGCTGCTGTGGTCTGAACGGCTCTTGCAAGTATCTCGGATTTCGACCCCTGGTCAGAAACTGTCGCACCCATGCAGGTACTTAAAACTATCTACGCAATCAAGCTTCTCCCCATTGACCATGATTTCAGTGCTGATACCAATGATGTTGTTGGTCAGCAGTTTTGTCTTTTTTGCGCTGATTTGTTGCCAAATTCGGTAGGTGTCTTGTAAAGGCTTTCAACTAGATTGGATAGCTCCTCGTCCTTCCCTGCTATACCATCTATGTCATCTGCAAAGCGCAGCAAGTTCGTGATTGTCCTCCCACCGATGCTAACCGTTCCGTCGTGGTATGCCAAAGCATCCGACATAATTCTCTCTAGGAATATGCTGAAGAGTGTTGGGGAGAGTAGCCAACCCTGTCTCACCCCCACTATTATGTAAAGTTTGACGTCAATCGGTAAAGAAATGTAAAAGAAGTTGCATCAAAAATATGTGTCAAGGGCAGACCGATGAACGAATTAACCAACAAACTGGCTCCTCTACCCTTCTAGAAGTTCGTTTATTGGGCATTAAACCGAGATAATTACAGTATACATAACATATCTCAATTTCAAAATTGAGAGCTTCTGTATAGCAGAAGTTATCCACCGGAAAAGAAAGTGATGCACTGGAGAATGACTGAATGGTATTGATGCATTTCAGTAAATTATGTGCAAGACACTTTTAATGATAAAACTTTTCATAAATGAAAATTAATCCTGAACAATGTCAGTCAAACATGGGTTTTATGCAGAACAATAGAAAATGTTTTAAAGGGGGATAACTCTCAAAATATTAACTCAAAGTTATTAACATTGGGCAATGCACTTTCATTCACCAGTCGCTTTCCATTAATATAGGTATATTTCATATATGGCTATTCAAACTCTGACAAGAATGGATGTGTCCAAGGATTTTTAAATTATCTTAGATTTACAGTGATTAATTCAGCTGCGAGTTCCGAGACCTATACTCATTAAAATTGCCAAAGACTCACTTGTCAAGACTCATAATAGTTTGGCCATTATATAATATTTAAATCTGAAAAACTAAATGTTTTGCCCAAGGGACTCATAGTTTACAAATTGTGCACCCCAGGGGGTATTTTTAATATTTTTAATTGCAAACGACTTAAATTACCACATAATTAGAAATATTCTTGAAAAACACTTTAATGTCGTCTACGGAATAATGGATGGTTTTTGACAGTAGATCAATTTATATCTGTTCGAAATAGAATGAAGTGGGAAAAGATTATTTATACGCAATATCTGTGTTTTAATAAATGTATATAATAGTTTGATACATTTTCTTTATAATGACTTCATGATTTGAAATTTAAGGCATTTTTAACAGAAGAACACATAAACAGACAATTCTGATTTTGAGCTGACGGTACACATATGCTCGCAGCTGATGATACAGTGTCAGCCGTGTTTGAAATAGCTGACCGTGCAAAACTTCATCAATTCTTCTGATCAAAAATGCAAATTGCGACCATACTTTCAAAAAACGAATAAAGCTATCACATCGCATCAATTGGATTTACTCTGGAAAGCATATTTGTTTTGATAAAACAGTATAAACAAGGATAGATGCTGTATAAAATGCAATGTTTTGACGACATCCAAAAGAATTCCGAGTGAGCCACCAGTTGATTTATGCCTCGAAATAGATATGTAGATGTATAGATTGTACCAAAGACGGTCGCGATTGGTTTATCATTCTCTCCGGTATTTGAAAATCAAGCTTACCTACAAGACTTTTCATTTAAAGAGAGGACAATAAATAGGAACTCATGTCACATACCAGTTGTTTTCCGCCGTTGCGTCGCTTCGAGGCTCAAAAACAACCAGTACAGAGCTCAAAGTATCCGTACAAAGCTCAAAGTACGCATACAGGTTTATACACCGTGATAAGCAAACAGTTTTGACTCAGATACAAACTGTTTTAGACTCTTATAAATAGGGTTTCATGTCAAAATGCCTAAACCTCAAAAGGTTATATAAGTATAAAACCTGCCTTTGCAAAGTTACTGTACTCGCTTTGATGTAGTAAATGGCAATTAACCATTGTACTCTCAATGACGTCATAAATCACATTTGCAAAACGTATTGATCCTACGCGGCGTCTGATCAGGATCAAAACTGCTTGCCACTTTGTTTCGAAGTTACGTCAGTTATACTGCATTAAATCTGACTTTAAAACGATAATGCAGACAAAAACATTGAAGCAAACTACAGTATATGACGATGAAGGGGTAAACACCTCACGATAAATTTGATCAAGGAACTATCGTAAACATTTTGAAAACATTACAATTTTGCCATCTTCAATAGTTTTCTTCTAATGGACCAGAATGATATTTGGAGAATTGCAATAACTTCACAATAAACGTGTGTTTCAGTGGAGAAGGCACTTTTCCGTTCCCAAATAAAACGGGAAATAATTTTTTTCCACAGGTAAGCGTTCATTAAATATGAAGAAGCGTTTTTTTAGCTCGCCTGCACACATTGGAAGACGAGCGTATTCTACATGTATTCCCCGGCGTCGTCGGCGTCGTCGTAAAACGGCGTAAACAATTTGAAGAAAATGTTTGTAACTTCTATTAAAAAAGTTTAACACCATTGGCCCACGTTTAGGTTTTGAAATTGGCGTTATGATTTCCAAAGATTTGTATTACTCCTATGTCCCTTTAGATTGTTTTTTTCATACAGTGGAGAAAACGTTATTCTTTCCCAATAAACGAGTTTATCCTCAAACTATTATTTCCAATACAAACAGTTTGGAGCCAGATCAGACGCCGGGTAACCCGGCGTCTGATCAGGCTTCAAACTGTTTGCACCTCAGCTAAATATTAATATTCATGTATGTTTTGAGTGCCTCATGGAAGATTGGTTATAACCAAATGTGTTCCCTCATAAAATAAAGTGTTTATTATTATTATTATTATTATTATTTATATAATCATTACATAATTATATGGATAAGACCTTTCCATGCACATAAACAACTTTGACCACATTGACCTTGAACTTATGGCCCTAGTTTAAGTTACGAAATGTACGTTTACGTTGCGTAAAGTTTAAAAACCCTATATCCCTTGAAATATTGCTTTCATACCTGGTCTTTTTTCACCACTTGAGTTGGTACCCATTCAATTTTGAAAAGTATGCCCTTAAACAGTTTAAAATTCTTGAAGGGAGGGTGTGGGGGGGGGGGGGGGGGGGGGTAGTGAAATTCACATTTTCGGGGGACCGTGAAATGATCATTTTGGAGAAAAAACCCACCTTGTTTTCAATTGGGAAAGGGTGCCCCAAAAAGCGCTTGGTATGCATATGTATAGGAACTATACCTTTTAATGCACATACAGTGGAGCAAACGTTATTCTTTCCCGTTTAAACGCAAACGAAACACAAACGCATTGCACTTAAACGGAGAAAAGAACAACTTTTGGACAATTCTGACAATTTATGTTTATCTTAGTGGCAAACAATTTGGAGCCTGGTCAGACGCCGGGTTATCCGGCGTCTGATCTGGCTCCAAACTGTTTGTACTGGAAATAATAGTTTTAGCGTAAACGCGTTTATTGGGAAAGAATAACCTTTTCTCCACTGTAAACTTTACACTGTATCTGATCAGCATTAAAAGTTACGCGGCATCTGATCAGCATTTTAAGTGTTAACAAAGGCGCCTTTTGGCGTCATTGAAAATGGAAGGGATAAAACTGTTCATGTTTTGTTTTAAGGGGCAGCTAAACACAAGTTTGACAGTTAACCGTAATATAACAGCAACTGAACCATGTTAAACGTGATGGATTAAACCTTTGTGCACCATTTTAAAGATCTATATGCGGTTACACCCGAATTTGAATTGAACAAAAAAACTCGTTTTCAATTGAGTGGTTTGTGAATATTAGTTAGCTATACAGCACATGTATTTGCATAATTATTGCGTCGATGGGACAAAATTTCAAAAAGTGACACATCCTTAAAGAACTATTTATATTCTATATTTATACGATATAAGCCGGTACGTAATAAATCTAATTTTGTGTCAGTGTATTCATTTTTTTATTTATTCATTTATTTCTCTTCAGTGTACAATACATCAGCAATAACATAACATACCAATAACCACTTAGTACACTACCACTCTATTTAGAGTTATAAGAGACTATAATCAATTTACTTTAAAACAACATATCAACTATCATACACATACGATTAGATAGAGTTGAAATTAAATAGCAATCTGAAAGAACTATACTGCAAAGACGCATGTAGAATATGACCTGAGACTAAAACAGATCATATGTGTCTTATCAATACAATTCATGACACATTAACTAAACTGAATCCAAATATCTCATATATATTATTGCACCACTAATTTAGGGAAAGCTTAAGCAACCGATCCACGTGAACATCAGTTAGTCCCATGCTTAGGCCAAATGAGTTATTCATGTACTGAGGCAAGCGCTGTTGAGCCGAATTATTCACACTACGAATTCTTCACACCGTAATTAGAGGTGTGAAGAATTCGTACGAAAGGGTACGAATTCTTCCACTCGTGTGACCAATGTGTGAATATTTCGTACGAATATGTCACACAATGGCAGTGTGAGATTTTCGTACCCCCTTTTTGAACGACCTGTTGGTACCTACGGATTCTTCACACATCACCTTTCGTTTAACATTTCTTTATGAAACAAGTTCTAACAGCTTAGGCAAATCACTTTCCATAGCGCAAAAGATGGTGTATTGCGTCGTTTTGTGGGATGACACTAGAGTACTAGGGAAAACAGGCGATCCTTTCACGTACTGTCATGACCCGGGATCGAACTCGGGATGCATTGTTAAGAAGCGGGTGCGCTAAAACTGTGTTATCCACTTTTACATGCAGTGTTTACGATTTGATCAAAAATGCTCTTTAACAGCCGACCTAAATCCGAAGAATTATCTGTGGATAAGTACAGCCTTTTTTATCCAATGATCAAACTTAAGTCCCGTTGAGTTCATGCTTAGTTCCCGGCTTCCTTTGAGGCATAATAGGCAGACAACAGGACAGGTTGCTTGCCGAATGCTGGTAGATTGTTGGTATTCTTAACGGGATGGGGAGAGATGGGACCCGTGGCCGTGGTCCAGTGCTCATAGTGACTATAACTTACACTCAATTGGCTCCTTACTGCTGTTGATTCGAATCCCAATCTGAACATTTGGGCTTTTTCATTTGGAGGAGCCTTCAAGCTGGCTATCGGAAATTCGGTGCTTTTACCCAGATGCAATTTTTTACCTGATACAGTTTATGACGTGCATCCTGTTTCTTCTCCCATATGCAATTAGCTTTATGTCGAGATATGACTGAAATACTGTTAACATAGTATGAACTCAGAATTCTGGGCCTCGGTTTGATTTTAAAGTGGAGTTAAAAGCTAGTTTCAACGACGGTCATAGAAACGACATCGCCTTAAAATCGGTCGATTCCGGGCACCTTACACGTCGATCGGACCCAAGAAAGCTTTTGACCAAATATACAAACGTATACAAGCGTGTCAGAAGTCGGACAAGGCCGTCTCCATCCGGCGTTTGTCTATCATATACCGGCCGTTGTAATGACGAAAAGTGACCCTACCACTCAGAATTGTGACCCCGGGATATTTTTCGACTCAGAAAATTAACCTCCCGGGTCATTTTACATGTATTGTGCCAAAGCAAGTCCCAAGGACAGTTTTCTACGTCAAAAATTGTCCTCATGTGTCACTCTTTAGAGGGGGGGGGGGGGGCACATTTCGTCTTTACACCGGCGCCCGACTGGCAACCGGATAACACCGGTTTCCTTTCGGTCTCCAACAGTATTGCACGTTTTTACTGAATGCCCATGATCTGGACTACACGATAAGGCAATCGGTAGTATGGTTCCATGTAAGAAAGTGAGCAACATAACAAAGAAGTGAAATCAGTGCGTCTTTGTAAACCTCATTCATATATTGAACCCACGATAACCAATATCGGGCGATTTTGAGGACAGACAGACAAACTAACAAACAGACTAACAAGAAGTGTAATATAAAAATGAAGCATGACTTCTTTGAAGAATTGTTTTTACCGTTTCGTCATAAGCAGAAGTTTCTTCTGGGAAAATGACCACTTTGGTCATGAGCACTGAAGGACGCTTCCAATAACACAGCCAAAGGCAATACTCAACAACCCGATTACCATACTTTAAAATCAATATAGCTCAAACGTGCACTGTGACCGTGTCCGTTGAGCTACGGATTTTAGTCTGCATCGAAACGTTTTCATTTTACAGTAAGATTTTTCCCAAATTGTTCTATAATCCTGTAGAATACAGGACACCCTATACCCCACACTGCCACCAGTAACACCACCCCAATACTTATATTTTGAAAATCAACAAGTTCAAAGTTATCTGTGCTATTGGTCTTTGTGCTGATTAGACCTGAGTTTTGCACATCACGTGTGGTCGTGCTGTGATTGTTACGTGTTCCGAGTTATATAACTAGAAGCGTGTTCTTCGGGAAACATGTGTCAACTGCCAGCAATGATCAGTCGAACAACTACAAATCCCAGCTTCAGTACAGCAGAAGTTATCTGCCAGAAAATAAACTGTATAAAAAGGAAATTATTATTATTATCTCATGGTATTGATGCAAGAGTTATGAACCATGTGCAAGGCACTTCCCCTCACCAAACTATTTCCATAAATGAAAGTTCATCTGATAAACAATAGTAGAACCGGAGTTATAGGCAGAAAACAGGGAAAGAAGGAATTACTCTCACCGCACTGATGCAGGAGTTATGATCCTCATGCAAAACACTTTTATACATCAATCTCTTTCGATTAAGGAATATTGCGCCAGTTTCAATTTTTTTACAGTCAAAGGGAAGCAACTTTTTCAAAACTTCTGATGTGTTGTCTCCCTTTAACCAATTCAATATAGTTTATATTTGAAATTTGTATTTTTTCCTACCTCAAAAAGCTTAATGGTGTGGTCATATAATTTGGCGTCCACGATAAGTTATATATACTAATAATGCTTGTAAAGTGATATATTGCTGACGATTAAACAGTGGATTTTGACACATTTTAGCATTTAAAAGTGGTTAACATATATCATTTATAGATAGCCCTATTTGTAATTGGATAGACATACGTTACTCTACATGCAGACTTTGTATTTTGTAGAAAAAATAGTTCGGGTAACCATAACTGTAATTAGTGATTTCAGTAAATTAATGCTTTATTAATATTTGTGAAACATATTGGCAAAATCTGAATGTAAGAACTGTAGGAGAAATTTTTTGAAAAATAACTATTTGATGTGTTCCCTTTATTGACGAATAAAATGTTGTTTCCATGTTTTTATGCTACTTCCTCATATTCTTTTCTTTTTTATGAAAACATATGAATAACCCAATATCTAAGGAAAATTACAAAGCTGAAGAGGGGTGTTCTGAGATTTTATTATCAACAGCACGTGTCTCTGGATAATTAGGGGTATACCAAAAAACAAGCTATTAAGAAAAGAACCAGTTCGGGGACTCCCTATTTTAGTTCATATTTCTGCACAACAGGGTATATACTAGCAACATGAAGAATTTGAAAAAAAATCTGAATGGTTTGAAAATTCGAACAAACTGCCGCGATAGTCGTTAATGAAATTTTAATTTCAAAAGCTTCGGAATGGCAGAATCTCTCGGAAAATAGTAGAAAGGGGAATACCTCTCACGGTGTTTATACAATAATTATGAACTGTGTTTGCAATACACGTCTACTCATTAAACTCTTTAAATGAAATTTCACCTTTAAAACTTCAGTAAAAAACAAAACCATGACAGTCGGACGATCGGACAGACAGTCTACGGTAAGTTGACCGACCCCGACGTGTCATCATTGCCTTCAGCTGGTGACACAGAAACCGGTCCATACATTTATAAAGTTCTTAGAATGCATCGTACAGACGGACCGAATAATATCCGATACGACGGAATCGAGTAAATTATATGCTATTACTACCATGCTATTTTTCAGTTTTATGTGTCTATAATTAATTATATCGTGTGCCGAAAATGTGACATTTGTACCCCATGTGACCTTGACCTTGACCTTGACCTTTTACCTTATGAACCAATTTAAACAGGCAGTCTAGTACATATGTTTTGTCATTATGTGAAATATAAGACATCTATCAAGTAAAGCAAACCTAATATGTCCCCCTATCCATCTGGTGGCTAAAAGCTTTTTGGAAAGTGTGACGTTTTCGTATGCACAAATTTTTTACATTCGTTTTTAAAAAAAATCGACATGTGAAGAATTCGTATCTACTGTCAGGGGGGGCTGAGAGTAAGTACGAATTATTCACAAATGTGTGACATATTCGTATGAAATTCCTACGAATTCCTCACAGGTGTGAAGAATTCGTAGTGTGAATAATTCGGCTCTTTATATGTTAACCACTTTTAAATGCTAAAATGTGTCAAAATCCACTGTTTAATCGTCAGCAATATATCACTTTACAAGCATTATTAGTATATATAACTTATCGTGGACGCCAAATTATATGACCACACCATTAAGCTTTTTGAGGTAGGAAAAAATACAAATTTCAAATGTAAACTATATTGAATTGGTTAAAGGGAGACAACACATCAGAAGTTTTGCAACAGTTGCTTCCCTTTGACTGTAAAAAAATTGAAACTGGCGCGATATTCCTTAATCGAAAGAGATTGATGTATAAAAGTGTTTTGCATGAGGATCATAACTCTTGCATCAGTGCGGTGAGAGTAATTCCTTCTTTCCCTGTTTTCTGCCTATAACTCCGGTTCTACTATTGTTTATCAGATGAACTTTCATTTATGGAAATAGTTTGGTGAGGGGAAGTGCCTTGCAAATGGTTCATAACTCTTGCATCAATACCATGAGATAATAATAATAATTTCCTTTTTATACAGTTTGTTTTCTGGCAGATAACTTCTGCTGTACTGAAGCTGGGATTTTTAGTTGTTCGACTGATCATTGCTGGCAGTTGACACATGTTTCCCGAAGAACACGCTTCTAGTTATATAACTCGGAACACGTAACAATCACAGCACGACCATACGTGATGTGCAAAACTCAGGTCTAATCAGCACAAAGACCAATAGCACAGATAACTTTGAACTTGTTGATTTTCAAAATATAAGTATTGGGGTGGTGTTACTGGTGGCAGTGTGGGATATAGGGTGTACTGTATTCTACAGGATTATAGAACAATTTGGAAAAAATCTTACTGTAAAATGAAAACGTTTCGATGCAGACTAAAATCCGTAGCTCAACGGACACGGTCACGGTGCACGTTTGAGCTATATTGATTTTAAAGTATGGTATTCGGGTTGTTGAGTATTCATGCATCTGCATGACATTCTTTTCTAGCTCCGCCTACGGAACATCATTCAAAGGAACCGCCGCCTGCCTACCGGAAATTACGTCAACAGTACAGCAAGACATCAAAGGCGGTAATTTGAACGTTCTTTCATGCCGACGGTTGATCTTTTTTTTGTCCAATGAGATTAGAGTATTAAAGAACACACCCGAAGTGTTGTATGGACATAAAAATGTAACTTGTTGGCATTTAGCTCATCTGGCACGAAGTGCCAATGTGATCTATTGTGATAACCCTATTTCCGTTGTCCGTCGTGATTGTGTTCGCGAATTGTTCTTTAAAGACCTCCTTGGAAACAACTGGGCCAATTTCATGAAAAAAAAACTTCATAGGATTGTTCCATGTATGGTTCCCCTTTAGATTTTATCAAATAAAGGTTATGCAAGAAAGTGTGTTACAGCATTGTGACCAAGAATGAGTCATCTAGCGCTGATTAATGATGAGATGAGGGATGGTTTCAGGAAGATGAATTAGGCTAAGCTCATTTGCTTACAAGCAGCGCATGAGATCAAAACCACCAACATGTTTTTCTTTAAGTTCATAACAGAGGTGATTATCTCTGTCCAATAAACTAAAGCCCTTAAATAGCGTTAACATAGGGATGTCTTTGGGGTTACACAAATGATACAGTTTTGACCATCTACATGCACTTGTACATGATTGGTTTCTAGTATTCTAGCTTGAACAATAAGGCCATGAGTAGGTGGGATAAGTTTAGATATGAGAGCTTAGTGAAAACTTGCCCAATTTTAATGTCGCCATTACAGTAACCATGGGCTGCAAGAAGAGCGACTCCGACCATCATGTCCCTCTTGTTTGAGGCTGATTGCAGATCTGAACATTTACACATATATACACAACAGATGAATGTGTTACGCGATACTCTGTCATTCAATAAGTAGCAACAGCGCTAACTTTGGTATCTGTTGCAGATGTTGTATAGGAAATATTTAAGTATTTTTGAAAATTCGAACAAACTGCCGCGATAGTCCTTAAATACCGGACGGGCAACGGTTTTAAGACGGGCGACCATCATCGCCCGATATTGGTTATCGTGGGTTAAATATATGAATGAGGTTTACAAAGACGCACTGATTTCACTTCTTTGTTATGTTGCTCACTTTCTTACATGGAACCATACTACCGATTGCCTTATCGTGTAGTCCAGATCATGGGCATTCAGTAAAAACGTGCAATACTGTGGGAGACCGAAAGGAAACCGGTGTTATCTGGTTGCCAGTCGGTCGCCGGTGTAAAGACGAAATGTGCCCCCCCCCCACCCCCTCTAAAGAGTGAGTGACACATGAGGACAATTTTTGAAGTAGAAAACTGTCCTTGGGACTTGCTTTGGCATAATACATGTAAAATGACCCGGGAAGTTAATTTTCTGAGTCGAAAAATATCCCGGGGTCACAATTCTGAGTGGTAGGGTCACTTTTCGTCATTACAACGGCCGGTATATGATAGACAAACGCCGGATGGAGACGGCCTTGTCCGACTTCTGACACGCTTGTATACGTTTGTATATTTGGTCAAAAGCTTTCTCGGGTCCGATCGACGTGTAAGGTGCCCGGAATCGACCGATTTTAAGGCGATGTCGTTTCTATGACCGTCGTTGAAACTAGCTTTTAACTCCACTTTAAAATCAAACCGAGGCCCAGAATTCTGAGTACATACTATGTTAACAGTATTTCAGTCATATCTCGACATAAAGCTAATTGCATATGGGAGAAGAAACAGGATACACGTCATAAACTGTATCAGGTAAAAAATTGCATCTGGGTAAAAGCACCGAATTTCCGATAGCCAGCTTGAAGGCTCCTCCAAATGAAAAAGCCCAAATGTTCAGATTGGGATTCGAATCAACAGCAGTAAGGAGCCAATTGAGTGTAAGTTATAGTCACTATGAGCACTGGACCACGGCCACGGGTCCCATCTCTCCCCATCCCGTTAAGAATACCAACAATCTACCAGCATTCGGCAAGCAACCTGTCGGTTGTCTGCCTATTATGCCTCAAAGGAAGCCGGGAACTAAGCATAAACTCAACGGGACTTAAGTTTGATCATTGGATAAAAAAGGCTGTACTTATCCACAGATAATTCTTCGGATTTAGATCGGCTGTTAAAGAGCATTTTTGATCAAATCGTAAACACTGCATGTAAAAGTGGATAACACAGTTTTAGCGCACCCGCTTCTTAACAATGCATCCCGAGTTCGATCCCGGGTCATGACAGTACGTGAAAGGGTCGCCTGTTTTCCCTAGTACTCTAGTGTCATCCCACAAAACGACGCAATACACCATCTTTTGCGCTATGGAAAGTGATTTGCCTAAGCTGTTAGAACTTGTTTCATAAAGAAATGTTAAACGAAAGGTGATGTGTGAAGAATCCGTAGGTACCAACAGGTCGTTCAAAAAGGGGGTACGAAAATCTCACACTGCCATTGTGTGACATATTCGTACGAAATCTTCACACATTGGTCACACGAGTGGAAGAATTCGTACCCTTTCGTACGAATTCTTCACACCTCTAATTACGGTGTGAAGAATTCGTAGTGTGAATAATTCGGCTCAACAAAGCGCGTTTACAGTGGACTATGCGCTATTCTTTGCCGTTTAAACGCAAACGAAACGCATACGCATACGCATCGCAATAAAAAGTAGAAAAATACCATTTTTCGACAATTCTGACTACTCATGTTAATCTGAGTGGCAAACTGTTTAGGGCCTGATCTGGCTCCAAATTGTTTGCAATGGAAATAATAGTTTCATCGTAAACGCGTTTATTGGGAAAGAATAACGTTTTCTCCACTGTACGGGCGATAGAGAGATTATTACGTTGATTATTATATTCTGGACAAACGCGTGTGAGCTTCGAGAACTGGTTCCATTACAAAATTTCCGAGTTACTCTGCATTTATTAAGGTTCCAAACAATTTAACCCTTTCGTGATCAAATTTATCGTATTTTTTTACCCCCTTCGCCGCCATATTGTCGTCTGCTTCAATATTGTTGTCTGCAATATCGTTTCAAAGTTAGATTTATTGAAGTATAAATGACCATATTTACAAAATATTTGTAAATGCGATGCGTCGTTGAGAGTGAAAGGGTTACTGTTCATTTATACCAAATCGTTTACAATTTTTCAAACGAACCCGTCATTTTCTAGATACCTTTGCAAATGTACATGTGTATTTGCATTTTCACTTCGTTTAATCGAGACTTTGAAGTTTTAGCCTTACAAGATCATTTATCACATGTATAAACTACAACGAAGATTGGTTTTTAGCTCACCTGAGCCAAAGGCTCAAGGTGAGCTATTGGGATGGCCCTGTGTCCGGCGTCCGTCGTCGTGCGTCGTGCGTCGTTAGTCGTCCGTCGTCGTTAACAATTGCTTCAAATGACATCTCCTCCTATACCACTTGACAGAATTCAACCAAACTTTACAGAAATGTTACTTGGGTCAAGCTCTTTCAAATTTGTTCAAAGAATTAAAAACAATGCAGAACTCTGGTTGCCATGGCAACCAAAGTGAAAAAATAAGGAAATCTTAAAAAATCTTCTTGTCAAAAACTGGAAGGGCCAGAGCTTACGTATTTGGCACATAGCATCATCTACTGGTCCTCTATCAAGTTTGTTCAAATTATGCCCCTGGGGTCAAAATTGGCCCCGCCCCGGGGGTCACAGATTTACATAGAGTTATATAGTGACATTTTCAAACGTCTTCTTCTCTGAAACTAATGTGGCCAGAGCATTGATATTTGGCATGGTGACACTTCTAGATGTCCTATACCAAAATTGTTCAAATATTTCTGGCCGGTTGCATAACTAGGTCACAGGAGCTAAAAATAGATTTTTTTCATTGAAAACTTAAAAAATCTTCTTGTCTAAAACTACAAAGGCCAAAGCTTAGATATTTGGCACATAGAATCACCTACAGGTCCTCTATCTAGTTTTTTCAAATTATGCCCCTGGGGTCGAAATTAGCCCCGCCCCGGGGGTCACAGTTTTACATAGAGTTATATAGTGAAATTTTCAAATGTCTTCTTCTCTGAAACTAATATGGCCAGAGCTTTGATATTTGGCATGGTGACACTTCTCGATGTCCTATACCAAAATTGTTCAAATGGTTCTGGTTGGTTGCATAACTAGGTCACAGGAGCTAAAAATAGATTTTTTTCAATTATAACTTAAAAAAATCTTCTTTTCTGAAACTACAAGGGCCAGAGCTTAGATATTTGGCACATATCATCGCCTACAGGTCCTCTATCAAGTTTGTTCAAATTATGCACCTGGGGTCAAAATTGGCCCGCCCCTGGGGTCACAGTTTTACATAGAGTTATATATAGAAAATTTCAAACGTCTTCTTCTCTGACACTAATATGGCCAGAGCTTTTATATTCGGTATGGTGACACTTTTAAATATACTTTACATAATTTGTTCAAATTGTACCGGTCTGTTGCATATCTAGGTCAGTCCTTGACCTAAATTATTATCTCCATTTTTTCAGCTATTTTCTCAGGTGAGCGAAATATGCCCCATGGGGCTCTTGTTTCTTTCCTGTTCACAGGAGCCACAGAAACATTTGCAATAGAATTTGTAAAAATGACAATGTTTTGGTGACTCTTTTAAATCTTGGTGGAAACATGTAGGAGTCTGACTAGACGTCGGGTTAAAAGGTGTCTTGTCTAACTCCAAACCGTTTGCATAGGTCAAAAAGTCATAAGAGTTTAACCCAGTTGTGCCCACGATCCCATGGAATATAGGCATCTGATCAGAGTCTACACTGTTTGCTGATAGGAATTTCAATATAAAACAAAATGAAAATGAAAATTTTGACCAGGTATCCCTTTGATAAAAAATGAACTAATCCAATATATAAACATGGAAGAATCCACTTGGCGTAAATGGGTTAAGCATAAACACGCCTAAATTGGTTATACAGACGCCCCAAACAGAAAGCAGCCGATGTTGACCAAGAGTCCGTTATACGGAACATCGTACGACTAATATTGTCGTAAGTCAGACTACGGAGGGGCCTCCGTGGCCTAGTGGTATAGTCACTGTGACTTACATCACTAGGGTCGTTCGGATTTTTCATGTGGGGAAGTCTTCCAGCTGGCTTGCGGAAGGTCGGTGGTTCTACCCAGTTGTCGATTTGTGCCTGAAACAGTGCAGAAAGGACTTCTGGGGTCTTCCTCCACCTATAATTAGCTGGACGTCGCGATATGGCTGAAATACTGTTGAAAGCGACGTAAAATCAAAACAAATCAAAAATCAGACTACGAAATTCTCAATTATTCAAAAGACGATTCCAAAGAGATGTCACAAGATAGGATTAGATGCATGGAGACATGAAAAATTAGATGTATTTTTTAAAGTTTTGACTTACGACCGTTTTTGTCATACGTTTCGTAGGACGGGTCCCTAGGGCCGTTTCATAAAACTCCGTACGACAAAAACAGTCGTAAGTCCAAACCTTTTAATACATTTAACAACTGATTTCTATATCTACATGTAATCCTGTCTTGTGACATCTCTTTAGAATCGTCTTGAAAAGACGATTCCAAAGAAATGTCACAAGACAGGATTATATGGAGAAATAAATAATAATTGAGACTTTTATAATCTGACTTACGACAGCATTTGTCATACAACGTTTTATGAAATACGGGTCCCAGAAGTGCACGGAATGGGATGGTGCAATAAGACGTGGGTTTTTAGAGGACAAAAATCCAACTTGGAAAAACTAAAAAAACACGGGAAATAATAACGACTATTTTCTCCACTGTACCACGGTCTGGTAGTTTAGATGAGTAATGTCTACCTGTCTCTACTTTCGTTTGCCCTTTTAAAAATTAATAATAACCTGTGTAATTCGTAGTCTATGGGTTAACCCTTATCCTGCTGTAATGTCGTCTGCTTTGAAATTGTCGTCTGAAAAATGATAAATTAAGATTGAATACATCCTTGAATTAAAGAAAACTAACAACGAGTCTTAATTTGGGTTCAAACAGAACCTTTTGAAACGTTATTGATCATAAATGTATTAGGTATACTAGCGCCCTTAGCATTAAGAATATACTTGTAGGTACAAGAAACATAAATAGGGGATCGCTAGTTACAGTGGAGAACGTGTTATTCTTTCCCAATAAACGCGTTTACGCTAAAACTATTATTTGCAGTGCAAACAGTTTGGAGCCAGATCAGACGCCGGGTAACCCGGCGTCTGATCAGGCTCCAAACTGTTTGCCACCAAGATAAAGATGAAATATCAGAATTGTCCAAAAGTTGTTCTTTTCTACGTTTTAGTGCTTTGCGTTTGCGTACGTTTGCGTTTAAACGGGAAAGAATAACAGATTCTCCACTGTATGACATATGTAGTACAGTGTAGAAGACGTTAACCCTGTCATGATCAAAATTATCGTGAGGTTTGTACCCCGTCACCGCCATATTATTGTCGTCTACTTTAATACTGTTGTCTGCAATATTGTTTCAAAGAAAGATTTAATGCAGTATGACTGACGTACATGTAATTAAGAAGAAATAGTGGCAAGCAGTTTTGTTCCTGATAAGACGCCGCGATACGCGGCGTCTGATCAGGATGAAAACTGTTGCAAATGTGATTTATAATGTCGTTGAGAGTGAAAAGGTTAAACACGTTATCAATGCTTCAATCGTTATGTTCACTTGCAAATATAGGCTGATAGTATGCTGACTCCCCCCAAAAGTTGATTGCGCTAAATATTATGGTTCATTGCTCGTTGTTTACTCTCATATATTTACGACATCTCACCTTGGGCTAAATTGTTTGCAAATAAGTTGCAATCGTCAGGCAAAGGTTTAGTGTCATTACTCCGCACAGAGAGAAAACAAAACAGTCTATTTATAGACATTCAGGTACGTCAACATTGATTAAAATATTATTGTCACATTATAAATTTTTGTAGAAATTATCACACATCTGTTGGCGAATAGATACAGTTTAGATCCTGATTGAGATAATCGTAACAGTTACTGATTGTTCCCTGAAACTTAAAGCATACAATAATGAATTCCACTTTTTATATAATGTAATGTTTTCAAGTCTAGTCTAATTTTGACTACAGCTTTCCCTCTCTACAACGACACCCAACGGGAGACAATTTTTTTTGCGTTGTTAGGAGAGAGTCGTTATAGGGAGGTAAATTTGCAGACAATTTCAATCCAGATCAGACGCCGCGTAATGCGGCGTCTGATCGGAGCTTAAGTTTATTGTCACTCGTCGTTAAGTGTTTTTCTGTCAAAATGTCCATTAATATATCTTTGAGGAAAACAGCAGACAACACTTTTAAGCAAACGACATTGCAGTCGTAAATAAATTGGACATACTTGTCCTGTTCAGGGAACTGCGACAAGGGTCGTTGTAAGGAGGGAGTTGTTGTTGAGAGGGTCGTTGTAAGGAAGGAACACTGTATTTATGTTTTTTTTGCAATAAAATTACGGAACAATGAAAAACAGTGAAGTCCTGATCAGAGGGATCTTTTAGGGCCGTCAGACCCGGGTCTGTATCTGACAAGGAAACTCTCATGTTCGAAAATTGTTGGTAAATGACGAGTAAACTCTTTTTCTATGGTTTAATGATTTGAAGTCCTTTTAACCAAAATAAGCTTTGTCTGTTTTCACCCTCTCTTACTGAAAAGATATCTATTTGCTCAAACAGTTTCAACAAAAATGTTGTTTGCCCTAACCCACTGACTCATCGATCATTCCCCGTTACAATGAAACCAAATGCAAACATTTTAAATGAATTTGATAACAGGATTTTAAACTACAGTGTTCACTCTCTACAACGGCCCTCCAAACAACGACTCATTCCTTTCAACGACCCTTGTCGCAATTCCCTAAACAGGACAAGCATCTTCAACGATTTTACTGCTGCCATACCGTCTGCTTAAAATTGTCGTCTACTGTTTTCTAAAAGTTATATATAAGTGGATATCTTGATAGAATAAATCTAATGACTAGTGTCAAACAGCTTGAATCCAGACCAGATCTGGATTCAAGCTGTTTGCAAATGTAAACCGAGTCTTAATTTTCCCTCCCTATAACGACTCTCTCCGGACAATACACACACAATCTGTGTCTCCCATTGGGTGTCGTTTTAGAGAGGGAACACTTTCTTAAAATAAGTTCTATGTATGTATATTATATAAACAGAGACTTTGTAGCATTCAATAATGCTATAAAGAGTCTAAAACCGAATTTCGCCTAAACCCTATATTGTAAATGATTTCATGAAACTCGTTAGTGATGTTTCAAGCATATTTTGAGATGATCTATACACATTTAGCCTTGAAATATCATAACACAATCTCAAGGAAGCGTTTCCAACAGCCACAAAATCGACCGCAGCGCCGCATTTCAAAGCAGCATGGCATTTTCCTGGTCCGGAAATTATTCGTACACAAAAGAAATGGAAAGAAGGTTCTACTTATTTTATGATAATCATAATTACTTCAGAATGTAATGTTTATTCACTAGAGGTTTATAATTTCAAATCGTCTCACTGTTTCTTCTAACATAGTTCTTAAAATAATAGAGTTTTCGTTTTTATGGAACTGATAATACCCGACGATATTATTGAGTGCTGCTTTTTTGAGCGGATGAAGATTGAGTAAATGTTTTGGAAACTCGCCGCTGGCTTTAGATGGTTTCAAAGATTTGAAACTATCAAATATTGCAAGTATTTCTTGATATAAGTGTCAAGTTAACCTATTATCACGTAAATACGCCTTTATACGTCTTTAATTTATTCCTCCGCTGAAGGAAATAGGTGAAATCTATACAGTCATAAATATAGATGATAAAGAGTATTTTCCCTATGTTTGCAGACATTAATTTAGCTTAAAAGAGGCTGAAAGTAAAGCAGAATGCGCCTTCAGCTTTACTATCAACCTGTTTTAATTACTTTTCCTCAGTCCATTGAGGGACCACCACCCCATTGTTCTGGAGGTGTCAATGTAACTGCCAAAGCATGTGCATCACAATCTCAGTTTACCTGGTGAGGTCCAGATTATACTCATGCTCTAGTGATTTTCAATGGTTATTACTAACCAAACTAGCAAATATGAAGATAGAGTGTCACACGAGAAGCTTCAATGGTACTTTGCTAGCGACATTTCCATAAGATGCACGATTTTTGCAAGGAAATTGTCTGGCAAGGCGAATGGGTTAATACCCAGGTATGAGAGTTGTTATTCAATGCCAACTGAACCATGTTATGATCGGTGAGTTAAATATTGCACAGATGTAGGTGATAAAACAGGCAATTTGAATAAAATACTCGTCTTCAATGGAGTGGTTTCTGAATGTAAGTTTCGCTTTACAGCGCATCTTGAATCGAAAGGAGCAATATTTAAAAACACGACATACCCTTACAGTAGAGAAAACGTGATTCATTCCCAGTAAACGTGCGTTTACGCTTAAACTGTTTTTTCTAATAACCCGGCGTCTGATCAGAGTCCAAACTGTTTGTCACTCAGATTAAAATAAACATTAAGAACTGTCAAAAAGTTTATAATTTCTTGATTTTACTGCAGTGCGTTTGCGTTTTCTTTGCGTTTAAAATGTTACACTCGCTGGACTACGTTTATAGAAACTTTATACGGTATAAATCGATACGTATTTGTAAAGGTTTGTCATGTTATACTGTGAAGAGTAATATGTAATCTTCAAGGTCATAATTTGTCAACTGTTACAGCCTAGCCAGGTGAAATTCTATAATGTCCCCGAATATACATTCCTATTACACCTCGCTTTAAGTTACAATGTTAATTTCCCATAGACCTAAAGTTAATATTTTGCATATCTTTTACATCTATCCAAAAATATACTGTGACTCTTTATGATATTCATTTTGTGACGTCACTTTAAACTACTTTTTTTCTCCGCTTTTAAAAATACTGGCAGCTATGATATGATTTTCGCTATGGGAACGTAATAGAACGTTTTAAAGAGTGGTAACTCCTGATCAACTTTTGGCATTTTCTGTACAAGTTGCTTCCCTTTGTCCATTCCTTAACGATTTGCCACCATTTCGGAAGAGGATATTTGCCACCTACAAAATGAAAAGACGCTGTTTATTCAATGTACTTGTCATAGGTACCCTTTCTTTTTTGTAATATAATTATAAACAATGTGACGTCGTAAGACAGCGACGTCATTTCCCGCGTTATGTACATGTCCGCGCTAAATTGGTATTCACAACACATTTTATAAAATACGAATGAGACGATTCCAAAACCAGGGTTGATAAGTTCGATGTAATAAAAAAAAAATTAGATGTCAGTTTGCGTGACATTCAAATTGCCAACCCACGAAAACAAGAATGTCACCCTCGGCTACGCCTCGGGATGACATTTTGTTTCTCGGGTTGACAATTTGTATATCTCGCAAACTGCCATCTAATATTTATATAATGCATAAAAAAATGAAGAAATTGTGCAATGTAAGAAATTCATCATGCCTTCAATGACATGACTTGTGTTCTGCTACCATTTGACAGCGTCACCGGCTAAAACCACATAATTTCTATATAATCCCCTTCTAGGATAACAGAAATGCCTTTTATTATATACCTATCGATGATTTAGAGAGATTTCTCAGTTAGATAAATTTGATATCGTCACAGTTGATATCATCACTTAGTCTAGTGCTAATATTATTTCTTGTGACGTCAAGTCATTATAAAAAATTTTGACGTCGCCGCGCGTAAATAATTAAGTTTGTTTGGGTTTGTTTTCTGTAAAAACGTCAATAAAATGTATATAATAAATAGAATAATCAATTCCTTTGAATAAATATGAAAAACTTATCACTCGAATGGATTGTTATCTGGTTAAAAAAACTCGTCCTGTAGACTCGTTTTTTAACCAGATAACAACCAATTCTCGTGATATATTTTTCATATCAATCCAAAGAAATTGATTATCCTCTGTGTATCTATTCTCTGACACACTGGTATTACATCAAAAGCACAAAAACAGTGAAAGTCTAATGACAAAATGCTATTTTGACGCAACAGTAACCTAATAAAATGTAAAAGAAAAAGATGTATATTGATGGTATATTTCGTATCTCTGACAGATTGCCGCTTATGATGTGCCTCCAAATGTTTTGTAACACTGAATAGAATTTCTTTTGCACAAACACATTTATTTGGAAGGTACATGTACGAGTATAATATAATAATAATACATATGTAATAATAATAATAAAGACTTTATTTAACGAAATAACTCATTTGGTAAAGACCAATCTTCCATGAGGCCCAACATACATGTATATATATATACAAGTACATAAAAAAACAGGCATTTCATACAAAACAAATAATTAACAATATAACAATACAATGTACTAACTGGAAGAAGCAATTTGTAAGATGTTTAAAGTCGTCTCCTCTCTACGAAAGACCGGTAGTGACTTCCGACTTCAAATTTCAAGCTTCACACTTCAGAGTTCAGACTTTAAACAGACACTTGACTTCAGACTTCAGACACTTGACTTCACGCCTCTGACTTCAGACCTCTTACTTCTGACTTTGAAGTCTGAATTCTGACGTGTGTAGAGGGAAATGTCACCATCGGTCTTTCGTAACAAATTATGTTGCTGTTATCGAGTTACATTCAATAGACTGATCTATACATGTACATATACGCTCTGATAGTTTCTAAAAAAAAAATTTTCCACACACCCCGTCTCAATGATACGTTAACTAAACCGGAAACAACCTTTTCCTTATCAGGGGAGTTAACTCGTGATGAAAATTGGGATAACTCTGTAATGCGGTAGGGCCCCATTCTAAACAATAAACATTCTAAATATATATAGTTATATTAATATAGTTATAATAATATAGTGATAGAAAAAAGTATGAAGTCTTATTAATCGATTTTCAACTGAATCAAATAGAATAAGTCACATGTATGTATTGGTTCGATTTAGGCGAGTTCGGATTTCGGAGTTAGACTGTCATGTACATGTACGTTTAATGATATTCTAATTATTCATGCGTTAAGTCGCTTTGCATATCTATTGTAAATAAAGAGTCCTTATGATAAACACATAAACACTTTCGACACCTTGGACTTATTTAAAATATACTCATTTTCCATGTTTTTGCAAATAGTGTAGACCCAGATCAGATGGCTCCTCTAGGAGCCCTCTGATCAGAGTCTACGCTGTTTGCTAATTCAAATCAGTATTACTACCCAGAATTCCAAGTAGAGTAGTTGATGTTTCGGTAACTAAAACGAGCCCCAATGGAAAGTAATAACCCATAAAAGGTACTTAGAGTTAATGCTAGTAGATGTAGCCCCTACATTACGGACACTTAAGAATAGGGTTAATCCTGTCGTATTACCCCTTTGTACAATGCTCCCTCTCTACAACAGCCCCTGTCGCAGTTTTCCAAACAAGACATTTATGGTCAAACTTTTCATGGCTTCAATACCGTCTGTTTAAATTTGTCGTCTGCTTTTTTTCTCAAAGTTACATAATGGACATTTTGATAGAAAAAAAAACTTAATGTCGAATGACAAACAGCTTGAATCCAGATCAGACGCCGCGTTACGCGGCGTCTGATCTAGATTCAAGCTGTTTGCAAATATAAACCAATTTCCCTCCCTATAACGACTCCCTCCGAACAACGTGCACATTTTTGTCTCCCGTTGGATGTCGTTGTAGAGAGGGAACGCTGTATTATCGTCTGCAAAATGCCTCGATTGCAGCAATTCAAAAAATGATTTCAAGGAGTTTTCTTTATGAAAATATATAAATCAAAGCCTCAATAAGTTTGGAGCCAGATGAGATGCCGAGTTACTCTACGTTTCGCCTGGGTAAAACTGTTTGCAATTGTTGTCACTTACTCACCCGCAGCCTTCCATAATCAAAATTTTCGTGAGATTTTACCCCTTCACCGCCATATTGTCGTCTGCTTCAATATTGTTGTCTGCAATATCGTTCCAATGTTAGATTTTAGGCAGTATAACTGACGCAATTTCGAAAAAAAAGTGGCAAACAGTTTTGATCCGGATCAGACGCCGCGTTACGCGGCGTCTGGTCAGGATCAAAACTGTTTGCGAAAGCGCTTTATGACGTTATTGGGACTGAAAGGTTTAAATAGAGGATCTAACATGAGTGCTCATTAATTATCATTTTTAATAAACGAGTTGACTAAAACAATATGACGCGAGCCTTGGCGAGCGTTATATTTGTTTTAGTCAACGAGTTTATTAAAGAATGATAAATAATGAGCACGAATGTTAGATCCTATTTATCACATAAACATTTTAAAACCCTTTTAAGTGAACTGAATCCGTAATTTTTTGTCTCTCCGCCATATGTATTTTCCGCCAAAACTTGACGTTGTTTACAGTAACGCCATGGCAAATGACGTCATTTAGCGCCCAGCGCCATGCAGCGCTCGTGGACAAACAGGTAGGGCCGGAGCCCAAATATTGATATTTCACTATAGTTTATTGAATGGCTTTATAACACTCCCAGAGTCGGTTTTATGTGATAAAAATAATTATGTGATGGATGAACGTAATTACAGGTTGAACTTCGACACTGTCATGGCGTCATCAATTTGAAACAATTACCGTCTGTTTTATTTATCAAATTTCAAGTTAAAGCGACTCGCAACCAGATGGTGTATTTGCAAAAATAAAAAAAAATGCTCAAATAAAACCAAACGCGTAGTATTATCGTGCATCTGGCATTAGAAAAATATTATCAGTCTGAAAACATACTAAAGAAAAGTTTTCAAATCTTCAGTATTTTAGATATTTTCCGTCGTTTTATCCATAGCGTCGAAAGACGCTATAGAAATTGATCATGGACTCACCCATAAACCCGAGCCGAATTATGTATTTGTATGTAATCACCATCGCTACACACTGAAATACGTTAAATCGATCTTAGAAATATGAACAGTTCGGTGGCCCAGTGGGCTAAGTGGTTCCCTTTTTTTGCCTTCTGTCCGTGCATGCCGGTCCCGGGTTCGAATCCCACCAGAGCTCAATATTTTGTTTTATTGAAATGCATTTTTTAAACAGAATTTCTTACCCTAAACTAATTCTTACCTGTTTATTTATATAAGCGTTTGACACATATTTACAAATTATTATTTTTTAATGTTAAATCTGGTTGCGAGTCTCTTAAAAGGCCAAATAAAAAAACAAAACGCTGCCGATAACCCGACCGACCCTATATTTTCCCTCCGACCTTTACCGTTTTTTGTTGTTTTTTTGCATTGTTTGAAAAATGTCGGGTCATTCTGCGCCGCCTGTGACGAGGAACGGGTAATGATAGTTATTCTCCACCTAATTGTTCAAAAATCTTATGTACATAGAAGTTGAGATGTTTAAAATGGATTGTAAATAAAGATTCAGCAAATACTGTTGATCAAAGAGAAATTTACTCAAACAGATATTTAGTGTGTATTACTTGCGCCCTATACATGGTACTGAAAGCATGCTGAAGGTAAAGCAGAATGTGCCTCAAGGCGCATTCTGCTTTACATTCAACTGTTTTAAGTGGTTACCTGTCTTCAAAACTAGGAATATGACATGTGCATGGTTAAGGGTTATAATCACGGTTACCTGTTCAAGAGGAAGTGCCGTGCTTATCATTGGCATAGATGTGTATCATACATCCAGGCTCCGAGGTTATAAAGCTTTTTAGTTGAGTCTGAGTGTGTTCCTAAGCATTTGATTGGTCAGATTTGAGCCTAGGCTCAAATCTGACCAATCAAATGCTTGGGAACGAGTTTAGACTCAGGTCAAAAGCTTTATAACCTCGGAGCCTGTTATCTGCTATCTGCAAGCAGGCAATGCTTGTGTTTCATATCTACTACAGTGTTCCCTCCCTACAACGTCCCTCCCAACAACTAATCCCTCCTTAAAACGACCCTTGCCTTGTTTCCCTAAACACGACAATTATGTCTATCGCTTTCACTGCTGCAATATCGTCAGCTTAAAGTTGTCGTCTGCTGTTTTTCTCAAAGTAACAATAAATATATTTATAAAGAAAAAACGTATTGACGAATGACAAACAGCTTGAATCAAGATCAGACGCCGCGTTACGCGGCGTCTGATCTGGATTCAAGCGGTTTGCAAATGTAAACAAAATTCCTTCCCTGTAACGACTCCCTCCGAACAACGCACACAATTTTCGTCTCTAATAGGATGTCGTTGTAGAAAGAGAGCGCTGTCCCTTTACAGTTAGGCCTGTTTTCAGTTGCTAAGCTGTTAAGAGGTTAATTTTTCCAATGATCTGGAGTCAGCAATATTTGCTAACAGGAGATTTTATCAAAAATAAAATGAAGATGAAAAAACAGACCAGGCACCCCTTGAATGAAAATTGGATTGATCCAATGTAGATGTATAAAATCATGGAAGAATCCACCAGGAATAATTATGTTAATCTATGTGCCATTTTTCATAGCTTCAGATCGTGAAGAGAAAAAGCAAATTCCTTTTGACTTCACTAAAGCATAATGTTAGGGCTGTTCATTCGAATCGTCTCAAAGAACGAATACAGTGAAACCCCTCTAAACCGGACATGTGTGGGGACAACATAAATGTCCAGTTTAGAGGGGTTTTCGGTTTTGAGGGGTTCTAACCCATAGCTTGTTTGTAGTATGGAAGATAGCTGATCACTTAAAGCAGGTTGAAAGTAAAGTAGAATGCGCCTTAAGGCGCATTCTGCTTTAATTTCAACCTGCTTTAAGCTATCATCTGCTAGAATGTCCAAACTATTTTCTTCAGTGAACGAAAAACCAAAGACGTAATAAGGCGTGTTGATGGTGTAATGGGTAAAAATAAGAAAAGATCGGAAACGGGACCAAAGCTTTTGTCCGGTTTAGAGAGGATTCCGGTATTTAGAGGTTCCGGTTTAGAGGGGTTTCACTGTAGTACCAACAAACGATTTGATGAAGCTACTAGTACTTGGATTCGAGATCTTATGACTAGATCCAGCACAGGATTTCGGTTAGCTGTTTGGATTTTATTTCTGATGTAGACTTCTAGAGCTTTAATTGAATTCGTTGGTAAAGAGCAGGGGCCCGTTTCATAAAACTTCGTACGACAAAAGTTGTCGTAAGTCAGATTATAAAAGTCTCAATAATTATTGACTTCTACATCTAATCTTGTCTTGTGACACGACCGGTTTTGTCGTACGAAGGTTTTATGAAACGGGCCCAAGCAATATAACCAGTGTGTAATGTCATAACATGACTCCATGACTATAGCACTGAGCCTTATTAGATCAAATTGATAACCGCAAGCAAATTGCCATCGAATTGCCATCGAATCGGGTGCTTCAAAAGGCGAATCTTACGCTTGAATATTTTTACGCGAATTTTCCGAAGCGGTTGTGACAAAAATGGAATCGAAAAACATTAACGAAGGCGTATTTGATAATAGTTGTGAGATACACTATTCAGGCAAACTTACCCGAGGGTAAAGTTACTATTTTGAATCGCAAGTGAAATGCCATCGAATAGCAAGCGAATAGCCATCGAATTGCAAGCGAATCGCAAACATTGTTAATTTAATAAGGTTCAGTACTGTATTGTATGTTATTCACTGCAGGTGAGACACAGTTTCAGTGATGGGTCACGTGATCTACCTCCTCGTCTTCCTTGTGACTCTCTGTCAATGCTATGCTCTCAACGCTCCCTTCATTCTAGCCTGGTTATGTCCCTTTATCTTCAGACAGTTAGGGCCAGGCAACGGGCAAAAATGGCGGCACCCATGAAAGAGAGGAAACCGGGAACCATAATGATAAGTGGTGGGTGGAGTCATATGAGCTTAATAGGGCGTTTTCTTATATTAGGTGGTTCACGATAAGCCATTGTAGTAAATGGGAACAGTTTAGTTACATTATCAATCAAAAAATACAGGCGAACCAGTTGAATTCAGTATGAATTCGGACAACGAATTTATTTCAAAACTAGCCCTATTATCGGATATTATACAGGTCCGTTGACATTTCGGATAAATAAAACCTCGCCAGATTGTATGATTATTATTGAATAAAGGACATACGCGCCAAAATGAAATCTTCGTTGGAACTCTATGAACATTTCTACATAGGTTCTTCGAACGTACCTTAGTACATGTACCATGGTAAAAAGTAAACACATATGTTATAATATTCTTTTTTGTCTATGGGTATTTGAAATATATAATATAGCCTTTCTCGGCAAAGAGTTGGCATGTATTATATTTGGCTTTCTGAAATAATGTTAAGTAATAATTGGCACAAACAGACTATAAAACAGTTAAAAGGTGATGCTTACTAAAAGTATGATGCAAAGTGTATACATTAGAGTGTGTTGCCTGAAGTATGTGCATTTTTCTTAACTGTTTTTTGGCTCAAATTCAATGAATACACTTACTAAATCAAAACATATCCTTAAGAAATGGATCAAACTTCATAAATAGATCTAAATGCTTTAGGTGTGGATAATAAGAAAATGGTAAAAAAAAAAAAGAAGCATATATTATATAAAAAAAAACGCCCCTAGAATGCACCAAAGACAATAGAATTAGAAGATATCCCGGGAAGCATGCCCCGGACACGCTAGTAAAAATGCTACACTTATTAGAGGGGGTAGAGGTAGACTAGGCTAATAGCCGGAAGACAACGTCAAAAAATATGATCCTTTATCATTAATAATTTGTTATTTTAAGTTGAACATTTACATGGATTTTTATTAGTATTTTACCTGTTTTAAATGCACAGCACGACCCTGAACGCTTCTGAAGCCATCTAAGAATAAAATTTCCCCGGGGGAGCAAGTCCCCGAACCCCAACTAGTTAGAGGGGGTATACTGATATGAGTATGTAGGGTAGACGTTGAAGCTTAATATCTGGAAAGAAACCTGTCGAGAAATGTTGTCCAAGATTTAAATATGTGGGGTCATTTGAAGTATTTTTTTTACATATACTGAGCAAAAGTAGAAACGTCCCACACGATTACAGGAACATTTGCTGGAAAGTTATAATGTTGATGGTCTAAAACCTATACCGAAAATGAAGTTTATCATTTTTAATCCATATCAGTTAACCTCATACTGCTGTGAAGAATTTTTTTCGAGTGATGTAATGAAGAAGTTGGTAGGGGTCTGAATAAAAATTGTTTTTTTTCTTAAAATGTTTAGGTGTTTAATGAATTATCATAAAAAGTCCAAAGTTGTATTCAGTATCATTAATATCGTGAATGGCCACTATTTGCACCAATACACGCTACATTTCTACGGCGTAGCGTAACGTTCAATAAGTACCTCAGTCCTCCACGCTTGCCTGTGAAGCCTGTCTCAAATCTTGACTGCTGAATCTTGAATGTTAAAATTTGTGTAGCCTATCATCTGCATTGCTCGGTGAGATTCGTCACGAAAGAGAACTCGGTGCCAGTCAGCCTGCTTCCAATTCAAATGACGTCGTGACCACAATTTAACATATAGCACCACGCGTCTAAAGTTTGACCGAAATATGGGTGTCGTGCTCTGATTGGTTGAGCGTTGGATCGCAAGCAATAACTAAGGTCTGTGTGTCTATATGGCACAGTGTTCTCGGGTTCACACTAAATTTCACGTTTATAGAGATTGTTAGAAACCGAAAGTATCCACGGGAGGTAACCGACACGCACAATTTCGTTGAGTAACGATTCTTGAATTATCGTACTTTGTTACCATGAATTTGGCGCGTATGCCCTTAAGTTGTCTCATTTGTTGCAACACTAACCTTATTTTGGGCTATTATATATATCAGTTTGAGCCGTTGGTGTATTGGTTAGGATCCCTGCTTCTCGTCCAGGCGGCCCAGGTTCGATTCCCGTCACCGGAATGTTTTTTTCTTTTTTTTTGTCATAATTTTTTAAACGTAGTAAATAATAAATGTCATTTATTTAATGATTTATTTTTCGGAAAACCAATAAAAATAACTAAACTAATGTTTGATTTACCACTCAAAGTTTAATTAGCAACAAAGGTATACGCCTTCATAGATTGGCTACCAATTAATGCATTGACCCTGACACTGTCTCACCGTATAACTTCCAAAATATTTTGATCAATTCCATCCAAACATGGAGAAATCAATGCTATAGGTTCAAATTTTACAGATTCTAATACGTCGTCGTTATTCATTCGGTTACATATAGATCTACACTTTTAAATTTGTTCAGGTTCCGGAGGGGAAAATTGAGGAAATTCTGAGATTTCATCAACATTTTTAAACTCATTGAATTTTACATTTTAATGTTCTTAGAGGTGTTATTCGATCGTAAAAATATTTAACGTTTAATATTAAAAATACATTTCCAAATAAAGAGTAAAAAAATAATGAGCCGGCTGAGATTCGAACTTGGGTCGCCTGGACGAGAAGCAGGGACGCTAACCACTACACCAACGATACACTATACTAATATGTAATCCAACTTATTTATAATAGCCGAAAATAGGAGTGCTTTAAAATGATTCGTTGCACGAATTTCTGCTGAATTCAGTCGCTTACCACATATGTTTGAATTGGTAATTTAGTTTTGAATAACATTGAACCCGTAGGTTACAATGAGATATTATGAACCACCTAAAATAAGAAAAAACCCTATTACAGCTCATATAACTCCACCCACTTTTCTCTATTTCATGGGGGCAGCCATTATTACATATTGCCTGACGTACTTTGTGAAGAAGTCGGGTACCAGACTACCTTAATTCCTGACTATAACTATTGTATGTTATTCACTACAGGTGAGACACAGTTTCAGTGATGGGTCACGTGATCTACCTTCTCGTCTTCCTGGTGGCTCTCAGTCAATGCTATGATCTCAACGTTCCATTCATTCCG
Source organism: Gari tellinella (assembly GCA_922989275.2). Classification (NCBI taxonomy): domain Eukaryota; kingdom Metazoa; phylum Mollusca; class Bivalvia; order Cardiida; family Psammobiidae; genus Gari; species Gari tellinella. The sequence goes on from OV277870.1 coordinate 14,861,141, forward strand.
GAAGGGGAAAAGGGTAAGTGACGTACAGTTGAGAAAACGTTATGCTTTCCCGTTTAATTTGATTTGATTTGTTTTGATTTTACGTCGCTTTCAACAGTATTTCGGTCATATCGCGACGTCAAGCTAATTATAGGTGGAGGAAGACCCAAGATGTTCTTTATGCACTGTTTCAGGCACAAATCGGCAACTGGGTAGAATCACCGACCTTCCTCAAGCCAGCTGGAAGGCTTTCCCACACGAAAAATCCGAACGACCCTACTGGTTTCCGTTTTAAACGCAAACAAAACGCAAACGCATTGCACTCAAATAGAGCAAATGACAACTATTTGATAAGTCTGGCTATTTATTTTAATGTGAGTGGCAAACAGTTTGGAGCCAGAAAAGACGGCGGGTTACCCGGCGTCTGATCTGGCTCCAATCTGTTTGCACAGGAAATTATAGATTTAGCGTAAACTCGTTTATTGGGAAAGAATAACGGTTTCTCCACTGTATGCATGAGAATGACTGTACGAGTACTGGTGCGTATTCAGTGAAAAAGACGTTATTCTTTCCTGTTTAAACGCAAAAGAAACGCAATGAAATTTAAATGTAGAAACTTACAAGATTTTGAAAATTCTCTTTTTTTACCTCCTGAGTGGCAAACTTTTTGAAGACTGAAACCCGGCGTCTGATATTGCTCCAAACTGTTTGAAATGGTAATAAAAGTTTTAGTTTAAACACTTTTATTGGGAAAAAATAATGTTTCTCCACTGTACTTGTGCATTTACTTGCAGTAACAAAACCCCGGCACCCACACATATAAAAAAAAACTGTAAGACTAGTACAGGAGAGAACATGTTAAACGAAATATACAAAGCACGCAATGTAAAAAAAAAAATAGAGACAATTACAATTCGTTTATATCTGAGTGCAATAAGTTTGAAACCCATTCGAACGCATAGTTTCAGGGCGTCTCATCTTGCTCCAAACTGTATGCGATGGACAAAATAGAGTTAGCAGAAGCGCGGTAATTGGAAAAGAATAATTTCTTTACTGTAAACTTTTGACATATTACGTCAAAGATTATTAGATAGAACAGAATGTATTCACATTTACTCAGCGCCGCCTGGCTCTCTGTATGTAAGTCAGGCTATGATTGAAAGATTAACAAACTTAACCCTAGCCACGAGTATAGTCGTCCTAAACCATTTCGCTCACATTTGCGCTTAAAAGCGCGTTTGCAAACAGTTTGGATCCTGATCAGATGCCGCGTAACGCGGCGTCTGATCAGGATCTAAACTGTTTAACACTCGTTTTGAGATTTCTTCAGGCATACTGCCTTACTTTTTTTAACTTGAAACAATACTGCAGACAACAAAATAGAAGCAGACGATAATGAAACGGTGACAGGGTAAAAGGATCACGAAAATTTCGGCATTAAATAGGTTAACAAACAATGCACCTGTAGAAATACATTTGCGTTATGAAAACAGTGTAGGCCCTGATCAGAGGTCTCCTATTGGAGGACTCGCGCTGAATAAAGTGTTCGCCACTGTAGCTTAATATAAGGTTGGCTGCACAATCATGTATGTTTGTTGCAAGCTGAAATCAAAAGGTTTATATTTAACCGTGGTTCAATGTTTGCACAGTCATTTAAAACGTATTTAATATCCATACCCCAGCACGACAGTCGAGATCGTAAAGATCATACAATCAGCCCCCGATATCCCCAACTCCCTAACTCCCTCAAGTCGAACATTTCCTTATTTCGAAGTTAAAACGTGGCTGTGGCACGTTTTAACTTTGAAATAAGGATATGTTCGACTTATTCTATGTCAAAACAATGAAATTCAAATGTAGATTTACATACAAATTGATTTAAGTCAGTTCGAGCAATCGAAGTTGGACTGTAGTTTTATATTGCAGTACCACATGTATATATACTGTGGAGAAAGCGTCAACCCTCTCTTTCTCTAACTCGTTCAAGTAGAACTTATCCTTATTTCAAAGCTAAAACGTGGGTTAGCCACGTTTTAACTTTAAAATAAGGATATATACGTTCGACCTCAGCGATGTCATAATAATGAATAATGATATTTAATATGTAGAAAAACGGACAAAATCGTTTTAAGTTACTTGGATATATCAAACATCGATTGTATTTTCAAATTGCAGCACATGTATTTGAAACCTCTATATTATGACCACTTAATTGGGTTAATTATCATGTGTTTACGACAAGTGAGTGTTTAAAGCAAGGTGACAGTTAAACAAAAGGCTCCTGAATGAGCTTTCCTGTTTAACTGTCACAATCATATTAGCTGTCACCTGTACTCTATAAATCAATATAAGCCTTTGTTTTAGTGGTCGTTATAACGAGATTGTACTGTACATACGGTGGAGAAGGCGTTGGTGTTATTCTTTCCAGTCTGAACGAAACCAAACGCAAGCGCAATGTAATAATATGTATTTAAAAGAATTGTGTTTTGTTTTGAAAATGTAGACGATTCTTTAAATCTGAGTAACAAACAGTTTGGGGCCTGATCAGACGCCGGGTTACCCGGTGACTGATCAGGCTCCAAACTGTTTGCAAAGGAAACAGTACAAATGTAGCATAAACGCCTTCATTGGGGGAAATAGTCACATTCACCACTGTGCACTTGCTATTGAACATGCAAGTGGGTTCTATACGTATAGATCTATATCTACTGTGATGTACATACATAAACGATACACATCTGATTGCGGTAATTAAAACATTTTGCTATTCAATCTCTCATAACTTGTTTTCAGTGTTTACAGTGGAGAATCTGTTATTCTTTCCCGTTTCAACGCAAACGTACGCAAACGCAAAGCACTAAAACGTAGAAAAGAAAAACCTTTAGACAATTCTGATAATTCATGTTTATCTTGGTGGCAAACAGTTTGGAGCCTGATCAGACGCCGGGTTACCCGGCGTCTGATCTGGCTCCAAACTGTTTGTATTGTAAATAATAGTTTTAGTGTAAACGCGTTTATTGGGAAAGACTAACAGATTCTCCACTGTAAGAACGTGGTTGCTTTAAACATCCTGAACATAAAGCACTAAGCTCCTGTATGGACTCTCTCTTTTGGTTTCAGCCTTCTTATATGTAACACTTTCCTACCTGAAACTCCATATAGACATATTCTTTTGTAATTTAGCCTAGTACATTTTTGACTTTTTCGGGTTGATTTTTACAATATATCGGTACAGTGAATACGCTATTCCTACCCATTTACGCGTTAATCTATGCGTAAGAGACGCATAGTGAACGGTTGACGGACGGTTAACGCCTAACGATTTTAACGCATTTAAACGCGTTAATAAACGATTGTACCAATGCAGTCTCGGCTAAGGGGTCCGTCGGCTAAGTGATGACCCTTACATCCGGGCTCTTTTAAACGCACAAAGAAACGCGTAAGGAAACGGCTAGGATCGCGTTCAACGAAACGGATAATAAAAGCGTAAGAAACGCGTAAAGTTGGTAGGAATAGCGTACTTTCCACTGTATGCCAAAATGACAAACAGCGTAGACCCTGATCAGAGGGCTCCTTAAGGAGCCTCTGATCAGGATCTACACTGTTTGTATAGGAGAGGTATACTCCTCACAGGTATGCTGTTTGCAAATGACGCATATATGCATATAAGGGTTCAAAGAATTAAAGTTATCACCAATCAGGGTGTATGGAAAATATTTGATCGGTCTTTAACATGGAAATGTATCTCTTTGAGGTATAAGTTACAGTGGAAAAAAGCGCTTCTACGGAAAATGGGTTAAGTGATGCTTTGCGATGTATACATATTTAGATCTCCAATTGTGAAATAAACATGGATTCAAAATGCATGCCGTGTTACGTTAAAGGTACTTTCTTATTGTGCATTTTCAGCGCATAAATGTAAATGAATACAAAAAATAGATCCCTTTCAGATTTGAAAAGCTTCATATTCTGTCGTCAAAATATACATTGATAGTTCGCAATTTTTAGTTCATGTGACTTGGTGCACATGCAAACTCTTATTTCAAGTTTTATCCTCGTCGCACGATTCGATTTCGACACCTTGCTTACCATTTTCCTCCGTGGTAATATTGGCGAAGATGATATTATTTCCAGTTTAACTCTTTCGCTGTCAAATTAACTTTGAGATTTTTACCCTTTCATCGTCTCATTGTCTCCTGCTTTAATGTTGTTGTTTGCAAGATCGTTTCAAAGTAAGATTCAATGTAGTATGCCTTAACTTGAGAAATATCGATACGTGTGTCAAACAGTTTGGGTCCTAATCAGACGCCGCGTTACGCGGCGTCTGATCAGGATCCAAACTGTTTGCAAAGTCGCATTTTGGCAGTGAAAGAGTTAATTAAACGAAATGCAAACGCAAGACTTTAAAATGAAGGAAATTACATATTCTTGAAAATATCAACGATTGTTTAAAATCTGAGTGGCAAACAGTCTGGAGCCTGATCAGACCGCGGGTTATCCGGCGTCTGATCTAGCTCTAAACTGTTTGTAATTTGTATTGAACATTGTTGTTTAAGCATAAACGCGTTAATTGGAAAAGGACTTGTTTCATGATTAGTTTTGTTTTAGCTTACAATTTGTCTAAGTATTTTATTGTCTAATCATTTAGTAATCAGAGTACATCCCTTCACTAACAATTAGCCAATTAACTCCATAAGTATGCCTGTTCACGCCATTAATCAATTCCTTCACTGAAGAAAACAGTTCCAATACGTACTCATGAATATGCATCATGATAAATGTTTTCGATAGCCTATAGGAGATAGTTACTTAATTTTAAGTGGTCCTTGTTTTCAAAAATTCGAATTTCCTATCTTGGTTTTGAGCAAGATCAGACGCCGGGTAACCGGCCGAGGTTAATTAATTTCTTTTACTTTCACTGCCTTACATGTACATGTACCCTGAGTAGATCTACAATGGTTGTCTATGCATACAAACAGTTTGGATCCTGATCAGACGCCGCGTCACGCGGCGTCTGATCAGGACCCAAGCTGTTTGACACTCATTTTAATATTTTATCAAGTCGTAAAACCTAAATTTTTAATTTTGAGAAATAAAAGCAGACGATAATTATATGAAATTGATGACGTCATGGCAATGAAGGGATTAAATATGAAAGAATAACGTATTTTCCAGAACCGTCTCATTGGAACACGCTAGCAGAGGATGCCATCAAGCATAGACTGAATCAGAAAAATAATGAAGGTATCGCCACTAACGTTATTCTGTTCATTGGTGATGGTATGGGACCATCCTCTGTCACAGCTGGTCGAATACTCCGCGGGCAAGTGAACGGGCAACCGGGCGAAGAAACAGTGTTGAGCTTTGAGAACTTCCCTAATGTAGCCCTTTCTAAGGTAATGTATAAATACATCTTTTAAGGTCTAAACTTTTGAATTTAACACACACGTGCAGAAAGAAGAAAAATACTACCACTCCGTTAAGTATTCATCAGACATGTAAACTATATATTCGGTACATGTATAACATGCATTCATGAATGTACCGCCGGGAGAAGACGTTATTCTTTCAGAAAGTAAACGTGTCTAACTGTCTATTCTAAAACTATTATCAATTGCAAACAGTTTGGAACCAGATCAGACGCCGGGAATCCCGGTGTCTGACCTGCCTCTAAAGTGTTTGTCACTCATATGTTAAATAATCGTCAAAATGTTGAAGTAGGTTCCATTTTCTTCATTTTAGTGCACTGCGATTGCGTATAGTACGGAATCCTGTTAGGGCCTTCAATATGTATATTTTCGATTTTAGTAAAACACCCTTGCATTCTCGCATCTTTGTTCGATACTTTTTGTCATCAAATCCTATAGTATTCTCTTGTAAAAAAAAAATCGAAAAAAGATGCGAGATTGCAACTGTACATTCTCGCATCTTTTTTCGACGTTTTAGTAAAATCTAAAAAGCGAAATATTGTTGGCCCTAACAGGATTTCGTAGTATAGTATCGCATACACGAGAAAGAATAACGTCTTTTCCGATTACATCTACGTAATTTATGTATGGGAAAATCAGAACAGCATATCACTATGCTACAGTGAACAGGTAGACAGATCTACAGTACATGCTGGATGGGAGTTATCAAGGTCACTGGCAGAGTGATTGACCTGACTGCAGTACGTGTGTCCTCTAACCCATTACCCCATAGACCTTCTCTAGTTTTGAAAATAGGTGACTACTTAAAGCAGGTTGAAAGTAATTCAGATTACGCCTTAAGGCGCATTCTGCTTTACTTTCAGCCTGCTTTAATCTATCAACTGCTAGAATATATTAACTATTTCTTGTGATTTATATGACTGTATGAATTTGAACTTTTTCTCCAGTTGAAGCGTGATTCATGGTAAATTAGCCGATAATTTTCTGTCGTTTATTTCGCTTTCAAGAACGCCGAAAAAAATCTGTTCATTTCTTAAATATGCGAGTGTGCGATTCATGGTAAATTTGCCGATACTTTTCTGTCGTTTATTTCGCTTGAACGCCGAACAAATCAGTTCATTTCTTAAATATACGAGTGTGCACTGATAAATATACCGGAAAGCTCATTATTTGGGGAAAATTAACTCTTTCTTTCACAGACTTACAATGTGGATAGACAGACCCCAGATTCCGCCGGCACTGGTACAGCCATCATGAGTGGGGTTAAAGCCAACTTCTTCCAGATAGGACTAAACGCCAAGGCCGAAACGGACAATTGCAAAAACTCTCTGGACGAAAGGGTCACCACAGTACTAGACTGGGCCAAAGAGGCTCGTAAGTAATCATTGTACCATGTAAGCTCTGAAGACCGAATACTTCCGCACAAACCCAACATTTCTATTCACCCCCCCCCCACACACACACACACACACTCCCCACTTCTCACTTGATTACTTTCGAACTGGGTCAATCCAATGTTCGATTCGAGGTGGTTTCTAGGTGTTGAAGGTTAGTCGCCATTCTAAAACAAGATAAATTGGCAGTCGTTTAAAACGATGGCAGCTAACTGCAGGGTATCATTAAACGCGGTTGACCACAGGTACTTGACACATACTTTATTATCTATTAACACCCCCCCCCCCCTTTTTAAAGAAATAAAAAGTAGATATTGATAAATTAATCATTTCCCGAGGGTACCACAAGAGAATATCGGCGATCTAGTTTATTTTAACATCAGTTTAAGTCGATAGTAAAGACTAGGTGTTGAATTGCGCTGTTTACCTTGTATCTATAATAGAAGTATAGTAAAAAAAAAAAAAAAAAAATTTTTTTTTTTAAAAAGGGGGGGGGGGGGGGGGGGGAATGTTAATAGATAATAAAGTATGTGTCAAGTACCTGTTCGGTTGACCGGCTATGAGTTCAGTAAGGAAATCGTGGGCCATCGATGGCCATCGATTGCGAGTTGGCTACCGGTCTGAATACAGTCGAGAAAACGTTATTCTTCCGTTCAGACGCAAACGCATTGCAATGAAATATAGAAAATGACTTCCTTTTGACAATTCCGATTACCAGTTCAAATTTGAATGGCAAACAGTTTGGAGCCTGATCAGACGGGTTACCCGCGTCTGATCTGGCTCCAAACTGTTTGCAATGAAGCGTAAACGCGGTTATTTGGAAAGAGTACCCTTTCTCTACTGTACTCTGCACGCTGCACACGGGGCACAAACTGCTAACCTAAACAGCAAACAGTGGTAACTGACACGCTACTGTCTTTTTTTTTTGGTATCTTTGCGAACTGCGAAGTAAGTAATAAAACCGAACTGGTTTTTTTCTGTTTTTTTTTTTTTAAAACGGTTTTATTACGGCACACTTACGATCAGGATCTAAAATGTTTGACATTGATTTCAATATTTCTTATGTCAAAATACTAATATATTTGATGAATAAAAGCAGACGGCAATTGTTTAAAATTGATGACGTCATGGCTGTGAAGGGGTTAAATTTATAAGAAAAAACAGCCGACTAATGCGATGTAATCTATATCTTGGTAATAAATATGGTAAATAAATCATCAAATCTGGTGAAATTATCTTACAAATTGCACATGTGAAAAACACAGTATCTCCTGAACTATGCCTAAAAATTGTTTAGTATTTATTATGTTTTATAACTACACAGTAGGACATGTGTTATTCGTTTATAAAGCACATGCTTGTTCGCCGAAAACCGTTACAGTGGAGAAGACGCCTTTCTTTCCCGTTTAGCTCATTATCCCCTGAAACTTCCAATGAACAGTCCAATTTACAATAAAGGCTGGTCTATTTTAGACTATTTAGGGTTGTTTTTAAAAATATATTGCAAAATGACAAACAGTGATGCCTGTAGGAGCCCTCTAATCAGGGACTTCACTGTTTGCATTAGTCAAGTGTACTCTTCACATGTACACATTTGCTAAAGGACGCATATATGCGTCACTAGGGCTCAATGAGTTAAACGAAACGAAACACAAACACAATTCGATAAAATACAGAAAATGGCAATTTCTTGAAATGGTTGACAACTCTTTTTAATATAAGTGTCATATAGTTGAGATCCTGATCAGACTCCGGGTTGGCCGGTATCAGATCTAGTCCCTTACTGTTTGCTATTAACATAATACGTAGTTTTAGAATAAAAAGAGGATCTTAAATGAGTGCTCATTTTTAAAATAATTTTTAATAAACGAGTTGACTAAAATAATATGACGCTGACCTTGGCGAGGGTCATATTTATTTTAGTCAACGAGTTTATAAAAATGATATGTAATGGGCTCGAATATGAGATTCTTTTTATCACATAACAAGTTCAAACACATGCAGCGCTTGTGGACGAGCAGGTCACGCCGGAGCCCAAGAACGATATTTCACTTGAGGAATGTGATATTTATATAATGGCTTTATGCAACTCACTGACCGCATGTTATGAGATAAACGCGTTTATTGGGGATGAATAACGTCTTCTCCCCTGTACATGTACGTATGTCCATTGCAATTAGTTTAGAGCCAGAGTACATGTATATGTTACAGTCAATCTGTGTAATCAGTCATTACGCGCAATGACTAGTCAATCTGTGAAATGACTTTTTCACATAGTCCTTTAATGTTACAATTTATGATGACTATACGATGATATTTTTCAAAGGTCAAAAGGTTCATGCACCAAACACCACAATCTCACTACAAAACCACTCAATTTGTTAAAAAATTATTTTTACAAATAAAAATAAAACAAAATATAGCCTGTAGCTTTACTTGAAAATTATTCAATTATATCCTATTTACAGCGTTCAAGGTCTTAAACATCATTTCACAAATTGACTGAAATAAGTTGTGAAATAAATGTGGTGTTTTGTGCAGGAAATCTTTGAACTTTTAAAAAATATCATTGTCTATCATCATAAAAAGTATCATTAAAGAACTTTGTGAAAAAGTCATTTCACAGATTGACTAGTCATTACGCATAATTACTGATTACACAGATTGACTGTAACATACATGTAAACGCCGTTTTGTCAGGCTCCAATCAGTTTGAAAAGAGATTCAAACAAATCGTTCAATTGTCAGAAACATTTATTGATTTTCTTTCATGACCTTTTTTAACACTAACGCTTTCTCCATCATAACACAACATCCAACATAAATATATGCAAAAAAGTTAAAAGAATGTTATTACTTTTTAAAGATCTAAACGTGTGTACATACATGTATGTAATAAAATGTTCCCACTCGTTTTTTTATCTAAAACTGAAGCTGCTAAATATGTATCTCACAGTGCAAAAATGTTAACTTAATGGTTACACCCGCAGTGTAAGAATACCATTAGCTAACCCTTACAGTGGAGAAAACGTTATTCTTTCCCAATAAATAGAGGATATTGTATGAGTGCTCATTATTTATCATTTTTAATAAACGAGTTGACTAAAATGATATGACGCGAGCCTTGGCGAGCGTCATATTCATTTTAGTCAACGAGTTTATTAAAAACGATAAATAATGAGCACGAATGTGATATTCTATTTATCACATAACAAGTTCAAGCACCTATTAAATTGATTTGAAGCCGTAGTTTGTAGACCTTCCGCTATATAGATTTTCCGCCAAACGCTACGTTGTTTACGTTAACGTCATAGTTAATGACGTCATTTGGTGCCACGCTACATGCAGCGCTTATGGACGAACAAGTTAGGCCGGAGCCCAAAAAACGATATTCCACTAGTGGATTACGATATTTATACAATCGCTTTATGCAACTCCCAGACCGCAAATTATGTGATAAACGCGTTTACGCTAAAACTATTATTTCCAGTACAAACAGTTTGGAGCCAGATCAGACGCCGGGTAACCCGGCGTCTGATCAGGCTCCAAACTGTTTGTCACTCAGCTTAATATCAATAGTCAAAATTGTCAAAAAGTTGTTATTATCTACATTTTAGTGTATTCCGTTTGCGTTTCGTTTGCGTTTAAACGGGAAAGAATAACGTATTGTCCACTGTATCATGGTGAATTGTCGTCTGCTTCAAATATATATCTGCATAGATCTAAAGTCATATCATAGGGGTTGGTTGAGAAATGTTAGTATATAAAATGCTCGTTTTATCTGAAGCTCGGGGTATGCTGCAAGGTTTTTATGACACGGTTCTATATGCATTGAAGCGTCTCCTGCTAAGTGCAACTCTACTGACTTTTGCACAAACAGCTTTGTATGCATAATCAGAATCCATCTATGGGACACTAATAAGTTTAGAAAGTATTTAACATACTGGCAAACTATGATGGAACAAAACGAAACGGGCGAGTACTAAAAAGGGTTTAAACACTTCACTACAAACATGTCTGCACTAACATTTGAAAACACTCGGTGTCTGAACATAATCTAAACTATTTTGCACTTGTAATGCGACATAAAGGTAGGCACTACATTGTACATGTACATTGTACAAGTATTGTACATGTACATTGTGCATGTAGTTGAAATGTAGGCAGCTGAGAAAGAGATTCATGTATACTCAGAATTGCTGCATACCGGTATATACAATGTATACAGATGTGAAAGAAAGTGTAAGGAACGATAACTCAGTAAGAGAGACGGTGACCAGTTATACAGATGTGAAATAGAGTGTTAGGGACGATAACTCTGCAAAGAAGACCAGTTATACTGATGTGATACATAGTGTCAGGGACAGACACTCTGCAAAGAAGACCAGTTATACTGATGTGATAGGGACGGTCACTCTGCAAAAGAAGACCGATTATACAGATGTGAAATAGAGTGTTAGGGGCGATAACTTTGCAAAAATGACTGGTTAAATAGATGTAAAAGAAAGTGTCAGGAACGGTCACTCTGCATAGAAGACCGGTTATACAGATGTAAAAAAGTGTAAAGAACGGTCACTCTGCAAAAGATACCGGTTATACAGATGCGTAAGAAAGTGGTAGGGGCGGTAACTTTGCAAAGAAGACAGTTATACAGATGGGAAAATAGTGTAGGGAACGGTATTTCAGTACAGTAAAGATATCAATGTATTCAATAAAGAGATACATGTAATAGAAACAGTGAGAACTACGGGATATCCTTTAGTATGTTATTTTGTTCAGATCTATATTTTGAACTAGATCTAATAGACATTCTTACAGGATATAAATTTCCACTGCGGAAAAATAATTCGATATAATTCATGTAGATCTAGTGTGTTTGACGTGCACTTCCCATGTCCCCATTTCTGCAGTGTATACGATAAACAAGTCACTATGCGGCAAGGTCATGCCTTTAGTAGTTGGCACTCCTAAGGATATATTGCCACTCGGGCTAAAGCCCAGGGGCCCGTTTCATAAAACTTCGTTCGACAAATGTTGTCGTAAGTCAGATCATAAAAGTCTAGATCATTATTTATTTCTCCATCTAATCCTGTCTTGTGATATCTTTTTGGAATCGTCTTTTCAAGACGATTCCAAAAAGATGTCACAAGACAGGATTAGATAGAGAAATAAGAAATTAAATGTATTTTAAAGATTTGACTTACGACAACATTAATTTTGTCGTAAGAAGTTTTATGAAACGGGCCCTGATGCCGAGTATAACCTCAGTCGTGTCAATAAGCACTGGAGGCACTATATACTACTATACTACTATCTTATTGTTGTGACAGAAATGAGTACGGGTATCGTCACCACTGCAAGAATCACCCACGCCACGCCCGGGGCCGCCTACGCGCATGCGTCAAACAGGTACTGGGAGGGCGATGTTGATACCAAGGATGTTGTGGGTGATGGATGTAAGGATGTTGCTAGGCAACTTGTTGAAGACAATCCTGATATATCCGTAAGTACCACAAAAAACACTTTTCAATTGAGAAATTACAGTCAAACTCCAATATCTCAAACTCGCTTAAATCGAACTCGTCGCTAATTTTACAATTTAATTTCAATATTTAGATATTGCTTTAGTCGAACATTTCAAATTTCAAATTTTAAACCGTGACTAAGCCACGTTTTTCCGTTGAAATACAGATATGTTCGACTAATGTGAGTTCAAAATATCGAAGTGCGACTTTTAATGCATGTTTTGCGGCTCTTACAGTCATGTACAAGTATGCCCATTGCAGGGCTGCCATAAGTTGGCATGAAAAATCCTAAGATTTCCAAATTTGCATTTTTCAAGTGCGATTTTACGAATCGTACCTTTACCACATAGCCTGTTTCTAGTTTTGTTGACATGTGACTACTTAAAGCAGACTGGAAGTAAAGCAGAATGCGCCTTAAGGCGTATTCTGCTTTACTTTCCGCCTGCTTGAAGCTACTATGTACCAGAAAAAAATCCGAAGATTTAGGGAAAAACCGGAGAAATAGCAGCCCTGCCTTTGTAACTTACAACCGTAGCTACAGTGGAGAATACGTTATTCTTTCCCGTTTAAACGAAACGAAACGCAAATGCAAAACACTAAAACGTAGAAAAGTGCAACTTTTGGACCATTCTGATAATTTCTGTTTATCTTGGTGACAAACAGTTTGGAGCTAAATCAGACGCCGGGTTACCCGGCGTCTATCTGGCTCCAAACTGTTCGCAATAGAAATAATAGTTAAAGCGTAAACGCGTTTGTTGGGAAACAATAACGTTTTCTCCACTGTACTCGAAGACCTATTTTGAATATTTCTTTACTTCAACTTTTATTTTAACTTACAGGTGCTCTTTGGAGGTGGAAGACGTTACTTCTTGCTTAATACAACTGTTGACCCCGAGACGGGGGAGATAAACAAGAACCAGAGACAAGATGGCAGGGATCTGATTAAGGTACCCATTCTCTCACACACCGGCTTACAGTGGAGACAACGTTATTCTTTCCCGTTTAAACGCAAACGAAACGCAAACGGAATACACTAAAATGTAGAAAATAACAACTTTTTGATAATTTTGACTATTGATATTAAGCTGAGTGACAAACAGTTTGAAGCCTGATCAGACGCCGGATTACCCGGCGTTGGATCTGGCTCCAAACATTTTGCACTGCAAATAATAATTTTAGCGTTAAAAACGCGTTTGTTTATTGGGAAAGAATAACGTTTTCTCCACTGTACCCATTCTCTCACACACCGGCTTATAAACACACGCACTAGCCAGTGGACTCATAAACTCATTCTCTGACACACCGACTTATAAACACACGCGCTAGCCAGCGGACTCATAAACTCATTATCTGACACACCGGCTTATAAACACACGCACTAGCCAGCGGACTCATAAACTCATTCTCTCACACACCGGCTTATAAACACACGCGCTAGCCAGCGGACTCATAAACTCATTCTCTCACACACCGGCTTATAAACACACGCGCTAGCCAGCGGACTCATAAACTCATTCTCTCACACACCGGCTTATAAACACACGCGCTAGCCAGTGGACTCATAAACTCATTCTCTGACACACCGGCTTATGAAAACACGCGCTAGCCAGCGGACTCATAAGCTCATTCTCTGACACACCGGCTTATAAATACACACTAATAAACATTTCTTTACATTCAGGTATATTCCACTTCAGCAATTTTGAACTATCACAGTTCGACTGTTTTTTTAAAACCTGCCTTAAAGCGGCACACTGGTCCGTTGGTACCGACGATTGTCGGATAAGACAAGCTAATGAGGTTATACTGTTTAACTTTCAGATGTGGCAAGACGAAAAAGAAGGTAGAAATATGAGACACAAATATGTCTGGAACAAAGATGGCTTCGACAGTATTGACCCAGACTTCACTGACTATGCTCTTGGTAAGTATGTACAATCTATGTTTTTTGCTTATGACGTCATGTTTTATGAGAGAATTGAAGTGAACGTACAGTACTAGTAATAAGTCTTGTTAAGATTACTTTATTGTTAAAATTATCGAGAATATATTTTTACCTGTTTAGTTAGTATTATACCTACAATTAACCTTATGTGTTCAAGTGAAATCATGTACTGAGTGAAATAAAGAATTTGAATTTGAATGTGTAAGGCAGGTTGTTGGAAATGTTGAAATTTATTCTTTATTAGTATTATTATTATAATTTTTTTTTATCTGACAATTTTACTCTGTATTATTAACCACCAGTATTCGAAACAAATTTAATCGCGTAGTAATATCGTGGTTTGCACTGTTTACATATTACGCAATAACCCTTTGCATGCTGGGTAATGTTTATATCTGGAACGATTATCGTCTGCTGCTGTTCGAAAATTGAAACTTTCTTAGTTTTTCATGTTTCAAAAAGGGTCAGAGTGCTTGTTTGTTTTGATTTACGCCCTTTTTGCCAACGTTGGCATACTTAGAGGTCCCAGAGAGAGAGAGAGGGGGGGGGGGACGGTTACAGAGAAACTCGGGCGATGCCCTATTCGTTTTCGATATATCTCTCTGGTTCTTTTGCATGTACAGTGTATAGCGCTGATACATGGGACCCATTTATGTCAAGTGGATTCTTCCATGTTTATATATTGGAATAGTCCAATTTTGATCTAATGGATGCCTGGTCTAAATTTTCATTTTTATGTTATTTACAGTATTGAAATTCAGCAAACAGTGTAGACTCTGATCAGAGTCTACACTGTTTGCGTATGTCCTAAAATATAGGACTGTGAGCACAAATGCGTTAAATGTTTGCAAAGATTATTATGGCTTCACGGGTATCGTGGTAAGTGTTAAGATTGTATTTTTGTTGTTTACTTTAATGCTAGGTTTGTTCGAGCCGAACCATATGCAGTACGAAGTAGACAGGGACAAGTCGGGCAACAAAGGGGAACCATCACTGGCCGAGATGACACACAAAGCCATCAAACTGCTACAGAAAAAAGATACGGGTTATTTTCTGCTGGTTGAAGGTATAGTAAAGAGAAGACGTTATTCTTTACTTATAAACGCGTTTATGCCAAAACTATTGTTCCATTGCAAACAGTTTGGTGCCAATCAGCCGCCGGATAACCAAACATCTGATCAGTCTCCAAATTGCTTGCCACTCAGATTGCAAAAAAATGTTTAAACATTTAAAAACATAGTAATTTTGTACAGTTCATTGCATTGCTTCTCTATTGCAAACATGTATACCGTGGGAAAGAAGAAAATTAAATACAGTCGAATTTCGATACTTCGAAATCGCTTTAATTTATCTTACCAGTATTTCTTAAGATAAATTTTGATAAGTCGATCTCGTGTAAGTCGAACATATCCGTATTTCAAAGATAAAACGTGGCAAAGCCCGGAAATCTCTCTAATTCGGCGGCCTTTAAGATTTCTCAATACGGAATGTTCATTTCACCATGAAATCGGCATGTTTCATGTTTGATTAACGGGTAAATAAGTAATGCTTTAATAATGCCCGTGTCACACTGTCCCGATTTTGACACCAGAAGGCCACACGAACATGGAATTTTGAATTTCCCGCGAAGGTGGTCCCGAACCTGGCTCAACAGGCAAACCAACACGAAGGCAAGTACGGTGCCTACAGAAGGCCACACGATGACAACCGAACCACACACGAAGTCAACACGAATATGCGGATTTTCACAGGAAGTTTACCCGAAGGTCACACGAAGGTCACACGATAGCTACACGACGTCGTGTTGAGAGTATGATGCAGTCACGAAGGCATCACATGACCTTCCGATGGTATTAAACATTCGGTAGACGGCGGGAAAGTTCAGTCGCTGATCTAAGATTAAAAGCCGCCATATATTTACCGATTTTAGATCTAATGTAACTTAAAAGCTACGTAGGTTTTAAATTCATCATGTCACGAAAAGGAGGACATGGAAGGGGAAAGATGAAGGATGAAACCACAAATAGATGAGTTCGAAGATTAAAAAAAGAAGTTAACAGTCCTTAATCCCCAGAGGGAGTTGTTGTTCAAAGGTAGTTGTTATAGGGAGTGAAATATTAAAACCCTGAGAGTGTAAACAGTTTGAATCCAGATCAGACACATCGTAACGCGCTGTCTGATATGGGTTCAAACTGAGTGTCACTCGTCATTATCTTGGTTTGATATTGGGAGGCTTATTTTCAAAATGGCTAATGCCAACTTTGTGAGGAAATAGCAGACGACAGCAGTGATATCGTTGGTATTAATGTTTTACTTAGGGAACAGTAGCAAGTATTTTTTGAGAAGGGGTTCACTGTAGGGAGGGAGCACTATATGTGAAAATAATATTAGTGTATATAATGGGAATGATACATGACAATATTGTCCTACCAGGGCACCAAGCCAGCCTTTAAAGGGACTCGCAACCGGATGGTGTACTTGTCAAAATAAAATAAAATACTCAAATAAAAGCAAATTTGTGGCATTATTTGGCTTCTGACATTAAAAAAATATGATCAGTCCAAAAAAAGTCTCAAGAATCGGCACCGAATCTTAGTTTTTTAAGATATTTTCCATCGTTTTTCTATAGCGTTAGCTAACGGTATAGTTGTTGTTGTTGCTTCTTTACACGGGCTCAGACATAAACCCGAGACGAATAAAGTAGTAAAAGTACTATCAATCGCTACAAGTGAAGTACGTTAATTCGCTACTATATATAGAGAGAGCGCTGGTAGCCGAGGTAGTATAGGAGCTTCCTCATTTTTTCACGTTTCTCTCCGCATGGAGGGTCACGGGTTCGAATCCAACCAGGACTTCTTCTTTTTCTTTTTTTTTGAAATGGATTTTTTAACAGAATTTATTATCCTAAACTAAATCTTACCCATTTATATAAGCATTTGACATATATTTACAAATTACTATTTTTAATGCTAAATCCGGTTGCGAGCCTCTTTAAAGTAAAGTAGTGACCTAAGTATCGTCTATAGTTTAACACTTTGCATGCTGTGTAATGTTTTTGTCTGTAACAATCTCAAAATTTCTTTTAAATTCAGGGTCAGGGGCCCGTTTCATAAAATATTGTACGACGAATGTTGTCGTAAGTCAGACTATAAAAGTCTAAATTATTATTTATTTCTCCATCTGATCCGGTATTGCGGCATCTCTTTGGAACCGTCTTGAAGACAACGATTTCAAAGAGAAGTCACAAGACAATTTTAGATAGAGAACTCAGAAATTAAATGTATTTTAAAGTTTTGACTTACAATTGTTTTTGTCTTACGACATTTTATGAAACGAGTCCCTGAAGACTAAACAGCTTAGATCCTGATGAGACGCTGTGTTACGTGTTGTATCCTCTTGATCCAAACTGTTTGCAAAGGTAATCAGTGTGGCCGAATTATCAGTCGCTAGCATGGTGAGAGGTTAATCTCAAGTTACCAAAATGTAAAGTATAATACTAGATTAACATAGAATTAAAAGTTCGATCGACTCTTCATCTTGGAAACTAGAAATTTTCAACTAAAGTAAAGCCTGTCTATTGGAAATTGCTTATTGATTATAAGAAGATCCATGGCAGCTTAAAACATGGTGGAGGCAAAAAGAGTGTTCCGAAAAAGATGTTTGAACATTTCCCTATATAAATCTAAAAAAACAGCGACCCCCGGGACGGGCCAATTTTGACCGCAGGGGCATACTTTCAACCTGCTTTAGCAGTCACCTGCCTTAAACACAATATAAATCAGTGGTATTAATAGAGGGATTTTATTGTTTCTCAATGTTAGTTGAAAAAATAACGAGTTGTCTCGGACTTGACATTTTTAAACTTGAGATTTTAAACGACAGTTAAACTTGTTCATTGCGTTCATTAAAGAAAATTCTTATTTGTTATAAGAAAGAAAGGTGATAGCTTGAAATATAGTGAAAGTAAAATAGAATGCGCATTCTGCTTTTTTTAACCTACTTTATGTGGTCACGTGTCTAGAAATTGACTTTTGGTAGAGGGTTTAAGGTACAATTCATAAAAAAATTCGTTTCAAAAAGAGGACATTTGGAAATATTAGGGATTTTTCATGATCAACTTTCATAATCATCAATATAAATCTGGTACATTGTAATAAAACTAATCATAATGATAATAATTATAATAATAACATTAACAATAATAATAGCAATCAACTAGTGGCCGCCCTGATGTACAACAAAACAAAAATTTCTAATTTTAATAGATGGTAGCTTAAAGCAGGCTTCCAATCTGCTTGAAATGAGTACCTGTCCTCAAAACTATAAATTGGCTATTGCACGGGTAATGGGTTAAACACCACATTATTTATGTGATTGAGTGGTAGTTATAAATAGTGCTGTTGTTTCTTATTATTTCAATGTTGAACCTTTATTTCATAAGTGCAAACAATAACAAGTACTAGGTGTTTGGAATATAAATTTCAAAAATTATATTTATTATTTCACGTTATGCTTAAAGCGACTCGCAACCAGATGGTGCATTAAAAATAGTAATTTGTAAATATGTGTCAAACGCTTATATAAATGGTAAAGAATTAGTTTAGGATAAGAAATTCTGTTTAAAAAAATGTATTTCAATAAAAAAAAATATTGGTCTCTGGTGGGATTTGAACCCGGGGCCCGGCATTGGCGGACAGAAGGCAAAATAGGGGAAACCGCTTAGACCAATGGACCACGGAACTATCCGTTTAACTCTGATCGATTTAACGTATTTCAATGTATAGCGATCGAAAGTGTGCATACAGCTTCGTAATTCGGCTCGTGTTTATGTCTGAGCCCGTGTAGAGAAGCAACAACAACAACTATACCGTCTACTAATCGGTATAGAAAAACGATGGAAAATATCTAAAAATCTAAGATTCGGTGACGATTCTTGAGACTTTTTTTGGACTGATCATATTTTTTTAATGTCAGAAGCCAAATAATGCCACAAATTTGCTTTTATTTGAGTATTTTATTTTATTTTGACAAGTACACCATCCGGTTGCGAGTCCCTTTAAGGCATTATGCAATACAGGGCTGCCTCTCTACAACACCATCCAACAAGAGACAGATTATGTATTTTGTTCGGAAGGAGTTGTTGCAGGGAGGAAAATATTAAGACCCTGAGAGTAAAAACAGTAAGAATCGTCTGATCTTGGTTCAAACTGTTTGTAACTCTTTATTTTGTTTTTTTTTCGGTCACATCGTAGTCTCATTTCGATGCCATCGTACTATAATACGATAGCTTCACGACATCATTGCGATGGCTTCACGGAGTCGTGTTGCCTTCCTAAGACTTTGGGCGGCTTCGTGTTTCCTTCGTATTGTCTTCGTGAGGAGAAATATGCCCGATGGTACCGATGATCACACGAGAGAAACACGAAGGCGACACGATTTGACAAGATGGCCACACGATGGCATTACGAAGGGTAAAATGAAAACACGAAGTCAATACGAAAACGAACCTTCGCAAGGTCCTTCGGCAATTTTTTTGACAGCCAAAGATTTTGTCATCGCTCACGAAGTTGCTCCCGATGCCCGTAAAATTCAGCCGGAGCCCACACGGTGGCTGAAGAAGCCCTCACGAATGACCCGATGATTACACGATCAGGCCCGAATGTGAACATTTCGTCTATCGTATGTCCATCTGTTGTCAACTTCGGGACAGTGTGACGCGGGCATTATAAGGGACGCAACTTCATACAATGTTACAAGCAAGATAAACGCGAAGTATCGCCCGAATAAACAGAATATGGACTGCCGGGTTTTTTAATTCTTGATAGCGTAAAGTAGACTGAAACTAGAAAAACAGTGTTCCTTAAGGATCAATCTGTTTTACTGTGTCTGCTTTAAACAATAACTACTGGAAACAAGTCACATGCATATGTTATACGCGAATAAGTTAACCACTTCACTGCCTTGTCCAAATGGTCCACCTTCAATGCAGTGCCCTGGGTCTAAGGGTATACAGCTTGTCAGTTGAGTTTAAAAGTCGGTCTCAAGCATTTGATTGGTCAAATTTGAGTCTTGGCTCAAATCTGACCAATCAAATGCTTGAGAACCCAAGGCTCAAATCTGACCAATCAAATGTTTGAGAACACACCCAGACTCGGCTCAAACGCTTTATAACATTGGACCCCGAGAACAATGGTTATTTGTAAACAGTTTGAATCCTGCTCAGATGCCGCGGAACGCGGCGTCTGATGAAGAATAAACTCTTTGCCACGCATTTAAATATTTCTTAAGTCGAAATAGCTCAAATTTAAATTTGAGCTTAATAGCAGACGACAATTGTTCAACGCTGATGACGTCATGGCAATAGAGGGGTTAAAATCCTGTTAACAAATCAATGAACAATACGTAGTTGTGTTGAATTTCAAGATAGCAATATTGCTTCACTGTTCTATATACACGTGCAGTGGCGCTAAATTCAGGTTTTACTACAATTATCTCCCCTGTTTCTCACAGGTGCTCGAATAGACCATGGTCATCACGACAGTCTTCCCATTAAAGGCCTCCATGACATACTGACACTAGACGATGCCATCAAGGTCGCGATGGACCTAACAGATGAGAAGGACACACTCATAATAGTCACTGCCGATCATTCTACCCCTTTGGTGATTGCCGGGTATGCATACAGAGGATCGGATTTATTCGGTAAATATCGGAAATACTGTGTACTCTTCGGGACCAGTCGACTAGCCACATATTGGTTAGATTTGTTTGTCTGTCTGTCTATTCATATCTTTTATATGTGCCATAACACTTGAACTACAAGATAATTACTTTATATTTGGAAAGTATGATCACTTCAAGAAACTCTTGAGCCAAGTACGTCTTTGGTCATGTCAAAAGTAGGTCAAGGTCATTTCTAGAGGCCATAAGAGGTAAAGGAAGGTGATTTCAACATTAGCTGTAACTTTGAACTGCATGTGATAGATACTTTATATTTGGCATGTGTACTCAAATCAAACATTTCTTGAGCTCGGGACAACTTGGGTCATGTCCAAAAGAGGTCTATGTCATTTATAGGTCAAATACGGTTAATTAAACATTGGCCATAACTCTGGAACTACATGTGATAGAGACTTTATATTTGGCAATCGTACTCAACTCAAGAAGTTTTTGAGTTCAGAACAAGTTGGATCATGTGAGACAAAGGTCAATGTCATTTAGAAGTCAAATAGAGTTGATTGAACATTTGCCATAACTCTATAAATTTATATGATAGAAACTTTAAATTTGGGCTGTGTATTTAACTAAAGAAGCTCTTGAGCTCAGTACAACTTGGATAATGTCAGACAAAGTCAATGTCATTTTGAGGTCAAACACCTCTTATTTATTAAAAACCAAAGCTAACTAACTCAAACACAGGAACGCAGTCAGTTGTGTTTTGGGGATAATTTATTTGTTTTTACTTTAATCAAGTGAAAGCTTCTACTTTAATGCAAGGAAAGTTTCAACTAAAATTCAAGGAAGGTAGGGAGGTTTTACTGATTTAAGACGATGATGATTTAAATTTGTTTTAGGAAAATGTTTTATTCTGTTTTACGGAGGGGTTGATTTATTTAAGGAGGACATTTAGTAGTCATGTATTAAGGACACTCTTTATGTAATGTATTGTGTTTTAAAGAACAGTGTTACTATACCAATTTTAAGTAACAGATTTATTTTGTTTCAGGAATCAAAATCGGAATCATAATACATTCTGGATTTAAACTTATACATTTTAATATTCGCATACATTCAAAATTTATGAATTTAGATCATAATAAAAATGTACGCTTATATGAAATTACGCGGAGGATATACTTTTAGGGAAGATTATTTACTATTTTAACCTTTTTACTCTATTTTAGGAAACAGGTTTAATATATATATATGGGTCGTTCTTTATTATAGTGAAACATTTTACTTATCAGAACGAATGGTTTGACTACGTTTTAGAGGTGGGTTTTTATTGTGTTTTACGGGAGAACTTTACTGCGTTTTTGTTGAAGGCTTATTCCGTTTAAGGAAAAGTTCTTGTTTTATTTTGTGGAATGATTACACTATAGTTTAGGGACATTTGAACCATATGTTTTAGCGGAGGAATTACTGTGATTTAGAGAAGGGGTTTACTATCTATTAGGGGTGGTTATACGGTATTTTAGGGAAGGAGTTAACAATCTTTGGTGCGGGCTTTACTTTATTTCAGTAAAGATTTTGCTGTGTTTGATGGGTTAGGGATATTAAAGGAGAGGTGTTGATTAAACTTTGTGCTGTAAGGGAGGTTGTGACTCTATTCAGGGAAGGGTTTTGTTATATTGGAGTTTTTTTTAACTATGTTGTATGTCCGCTTTATGTCATCCTGTATTGTAGGGAAGGATGTGCAGTGGAGAAAACCTTATTCTTTCCCGTTTAAACGCAAACGAAACGCAAATCGTTAAAATGTAGGAAATTACCATTTTTTAGATATATCTTGTTATTGCCTTTTAATCTGAGTGGCAAACAGTTTAAAGCCTGACCAGACGCCGGGTTACCCGGCGTCCAAAATGGCTCCAAACTGTTTGCAATGGCAATTTCAGTTTTAGCGTTAACGCGTTTAGTGGGAAAGATTAACGCTCTCTCCACTGTACTCTTGTTAGTAAAGGGGTTTAGTTTAATATATTATCTAAGGGGAGGTTTTACTATGTGTTACGGGGAGCTTTTTCGATATGTTAAGAAAGGGTTTTTACTATTTTTAGGGGAGGTTCAGCCTATTGATCCTACAGAATTGACGCTGGACAACAAACCATACAGTGTACTGGTATACGCCAATGGACCAGGGTACAAAGAACCAAGGGAACATTTTACAATGGAACAACTTCGTGAGTCACTTTTCTCAGACGCACTTTGGGGGATTTCATGTCTTCTTCAACTCATTTTGCCCTGAAGCGTTAGATGGACAATTCCAATTTCCAATTAAGTCTAGTCCTTTTTGTGTCACCTGCTGCAGTCAGAGTTGACACGTAGGGATCACTTTTTCCGTCGTATGTCCGTCCGTCCGACCGTATGTTTGCTTGTTTGTTTGCCGTCTGTCTCTCTGGGTCACGCTGTTTTACTATAAATCGTGTTCTACTGAAGCTTTTTAAGATAAAAATTCATATATGAAAAAAACTTAGGAAGTGAAAGTGTCTAGGTTCACAACTCTTGCTCCAATATTTCGAGAGTTATTTTCCTTTTCCATTTGTTTTTCTGCGGATAAGTCTCTCTTTCTGTCTGTCTCCGTCCGTCCGTCCGTCTGTTTGGCTACTATACATCCTGGTCTAATGAACCTTAAGATAAAGATTCATTAATGGAAACAGATTAATGATTGAAACTTCATAACTCTTGCATCAATACCGTGCATCAATACATTTTGAGCCCCTTTTCTGTTGCAGATGACAAAAACTTCGCTTACCCTAGCGCCGTGCCCGTTCCTTGGACCACTCATGACGGAGAGGACGTCGCCATATACGCCCGGGGACCCATGTCGCACCTCATTCACGGAGTTCAAGAACAGAACTATATAGGTCACGTGATGGCGTACTCGGCGTGTATTGGTCGCTACAGAACCAAGTGCCCGCGCTCCGATGCACACTACCAGACTTCAGCAGCCCCACATATGGCACTATCTGCCTGGTCACTGTGCTGCATGTTGTTTTGTTTATTGTACAGAATCTAACCATTTTGGTACCAAGTTTGGAAACACTTAACATATGCAAACAGTTTGAACCCAGATCAGACGCCGCGTAACGCGGCGTCTGATCAGGATTCAAACTGTTTGACATGCATATGTAATTTTTAAAGAAAAACATCTTAAAATTTAAAAATCAGAAATAAAAGTAGAAACTATGTTTGAAAACAGAAACTATCATGACATTAATGTGTTGCAGAAGAAATAACTCTAATCATGAAGTCGAACTTCGATCAATATAAACTCTTTTCTTAGTTTAATGCATTTATTACGAACTTTCCAATTTTTCGAAATTCATCTTTAACTAATTTGAACGACAGATCCTTACATGATACAGAAGAAGTGCGTTTTTCTTTCCCGTTTAAAAGAAAAAAAATAAACACTTGTTAACAAGATTCAGTCAAAGTTTATGTCGAAAATGTTGGTTTTGAAAAAATATTGGCAGTTCGAGTCTGGCCCGTTGCCGGGTTTTGCGGCATTTGATCATGTTTCAAAGTTTGGAAACTGTTAGCAAGTGACATAATTGTTTTAGAATACACACGTATATTGGGAAATATTATCGTTGTTTCCACTGTTTCTAGTTCTAGTTAATCGGGGTATCATTCTAATCCAATATGGTATTACTTAATTTAAAATTTATCAAATGTTGACCTAAGATCTGAAAGCAAAATGTGCTTTAACTAAAGATCGAAGTTAGTTCAAATTATCGACTTCCAAATGAAGTTTTATATTTTTATAGTTTACATGTAAATATATAAACAATAAAACATATCGGATATATAATAGAGGGGTGCAGGGAAAGAAAGAGAGAGAGAGAGAGAGTGAGAGAGAGACAGAGAGACAGAGAGACTGGGAGACAAAGAGACAAAGAGAGAGGGAGGGAGGGAGAGCGAGAGAGACAGGGAGAGAGAGACATACTGAGAGGCAGAGAGAGGTACACAGAGAGACAGAGATAGAAAGCAAGAAAAGGAGAAACAGAGGGTAAAAAAGAGTTAGAGAGAGAAGAGAAATATAATGTTAGTTATTTTACAGATACACATGTAACTTTAGAAGAAGTTTCTTCATAAACCTTGTATTAACCATTTTGTAAACACATGTATATATAGTTATCCATAATACAGGAAATAAAATATAAATAAATGTGCGAACAAGCTTTTCTTCTGCATGTAGACTACGAGTGTTTCGTATGATACCAAAACACCATTGATTCGCTCAACCCTTTCATCGCCGAAGTCGCAAAAAATCGCTTTTACAAACTGTTTAGATCCAAATCAGACGTCTCTTTACCTTTATTCTAACCTTGAAACGATATTTCAGGCAACAGTATTGAAGAAGAGGTCAAGAAAGCGTTGAAGAAGTATAAATCCCACGATAAATTTAGCACCGAAACGGTTAAGGGTTACATGTAAGTGTAGTCGGAAGCTGCTTTTATCGTTTATCTTTATTATTCAAATTTACGCATGTTGACTTAAGAAATATTAATGTGGTTGTCAAACAAACAGTTTTCCTCCTGATCAGACGCGGCGTCTCATCAGGAGCAAAAAATGTGTCCAAATGATGTATGATGGTTTCAATCTTTGGAACCATCTATAGACAGCTTCACGTTTCAAAAAACGTTGACCCTGGGGCCCGTTTTACTAAACTACTTACGCAAATTTTTTGCGTAAGTCAAAATTTAAAATTTTAATTTATATTTTTTATTATCACTTGCTACAACAGCAAAAAGCCAGATCAGAGGACGCGCTTATAGCGCGTCCTCTGATCTGGCTATTTGCTGTTTGCAAACGTTTATGATCGAAAAATAAGAGTTAAACGATTTTGACTTACGCAAAAATTTTGCGTAAGTTGTTTAGTAAAACGGGCCCCCTGTCTTCATCCGCTCAAGAAAGCAACACTCAGTAAAATTGAAGGATATAATCAGTTTAATCAGTTAATTTTGAAAACTTTAGAAGAAACAGTGAAACGATTTAGAGTAATAAACTTCTTTTGAATACACAAAACACTCTAAAGTAAATATGACGATCATGTAATTAATCTACTTTCACTTTCATTTGTGTACGAATGGTAAAGGGTCGTTTCGGATCTTGGTCGTTTCGACCTTGTTTGTTTCGGCCTAGGTCGTTTCGGCCTATTTTAGAGGTAGGTCTTTTCAGGCTATTTGGTCGGTCGTTTTTGGCATAACTTTTCCTTAACAAATACTATATTAATTGATATTGTAACGCATAACTCGAGCCTGCATTAACTTGCTGTACAAACAGTGAAAACCCTGGTGGCATGATCTGATGTTTTAAAAAATACCAAGTATATCGGTAAATGATAGTATTAATTTAATAAACAAAACTTTAAGTTAAATTTTGAGTTTTAACCTAGATCAAAACTGCAGAAATACGGCGTTTACAAGTAGATTTAGTTGCATCTAGACCTGGGGCCCGTTTCATAAAACTTCGTACGAAATAAACGATCGTATGTCAAAACTTTAATATACATTTAATTTCTTATTTCTGTATCCAATCCTGTTTTGTGACATCTCTTTGGAATCGTCTTTTTCAAGACGATTCCAAAGAGATATCACAAGACAGGATTTGATGGAGAAATAAATAATTATTGAGACTTTTATAATCTGACTTACGACAACATTAGTCTTACGAAGTTTTTTGAAACGGGTACCAGATGCTGAATAATTCTGCCGGAGTTAATCAGCATCTAGTCTGCTTCTAATCTGAACTGAAACAAATTGACGTTTGAGTGGAAGAGATCTTACTAATGAATGTTTAATTATGCTTGACAAACTATTCACGTGTTTCATTAAATCATTTACAAAATAGGGTTTAGGACAAATTCGGTTTCAGATTATAAACAATATAATCCAATGTTTCAAGTTCTCTGTATATTATACTGTACATACAGAAACCTTATATTGTATAGTTTCAAATCAGACTATAGAATATACTCAAAAAGAAATTTTGTTCTCTCAGAATGTGTACTTTTACATGTAGTAAATTCCTGGTTTTTTCCTCCATCCTTCCCCAATACTTAAGTACATGTACATGTAGTTCAGTTTGAAACCATCATCAACGCTGTCAAGAACTTTGATTAATATTATTCTCGTGGTAAAGCAGTGACTAGGTTTATGGTTGTTAAATATAAGTCTAGCCACAGTACTGATTAGATACTACAGTAATCACAGGTCATTAAACCTGTAACATCTACCTTAGTGATAACCTGTTTCAACCTTTCATGGTCAAATTATCGTGAGATTTTTACCCCTAAATCGCCATATCGTTGTCTGCTTCAATATTATTGTCTGCAATATCGTTTAAAAGTTATATTTAAGGCAGTATAACTGACGTAATTTCAAAACAAGAGGCAAACAATTTTGATTCTGATCAGACGCCGCGTTAGGCGGCGTCTGATCAGGATCAAAACTGTTTGCAAATGCGCTTTATGACGTCATTGAGGGTGAAATGGTTAAACTCGTTACACTCACTCACCCCAACTACCCCATCATTATCAGTTTCCTTTAAGTCAAGTTTCCAAGTGTTATTAACAATAACTGCAATGTCCCATTATAGTGTGATACATTCAGCAACTGCATCAAAAAGTGGATTTCACAAACAATGGATTGAGGTGTAAAGTTTAGTTGTCAATCAATCAACCCATAAATCAATCGATCACTGGAGCAAGGACACGTTATTTGGTTCGTTTCATTCTCTGTCTCTCTCTCTCTCTCTCTCTCTCTCTCTGTCTCTATCTCCCTCTCTCCGTTCTCTCTCTCTTTCTTTCTCTCTCTCTCTCCCTCTCTCTCTCTCTCTCCCTTTCAAATCATATCTCTATTTCTAGCTCTCTCTCTCTCTATCTCCCTATCTCTGTATACCTACCCCTTCCCCTCTCTCACATATTTATCTGCCCATTTTTCTCTTTCATTCACTCTTATATATATATTTCTCTCTCTCTCTCTCTCTCTCTCTCTCTCTCTCTCTCACTAACTCACTCACACTTTCCCATATTTATCTCTAGAGTTCTTCCCTCTCTCTCTTCTCTTTTTTTCTCTCTCTTGGATCCCGATCATGTATCTGATTCAACTATATGACAATCGCGTTGATATTTCTTTTTGATTTGCTTTAAAGCTTAGAGCAGATAGTAGCTCAAACCAGCTTGAAAAGTAAACAGAATACTTTACTTTCAACTTACTTTAGTCAACTAAGCTGAACATTTTCAACCAATAAAAAATGTTCAGAAATTTATGTCTGGGCTCACTTGCTTAAAACAAGAATATCATTCCCAACGATGGATGCTCCCCACAAAGAAAATCCCCAAGTTATAGCATGTTTAGTAGGTGAACAGTTCAAGTTTCAACAACTTGTGATATAACTTTCAGGAGATATGCTTCAGACAAAAATAATTTTTTTATGAAAAAAGGGAGGCAATTCAATATTTGGAGAAGACAGATTTATAGTTCTTGTGTACTACACTTCTTCTTGATTATCCTCTAACATAGTATCAGGTTTAATCAAGTAACAGTGCGGCAGAAAATTTGTTTTTTAATTTTTTATGTAGAAAAAGGGAGATAATTCAATATTGGGAGATGGCAGAGTTGAGGTTCCTGAGTACAGCACTCCCTCTATCATCCTGTATCACTGTATCAAGTTTAATCAACTTACAATGAAATGCTCAGGAGATATGCTCCAGACAAAATTAGATTTTTTTAAATAGAAAAGGGGAGATGATTAAATATTGGGAGATGACAGAGTCATAGTTCTTGTGTACTGCACCTCCTTATGTCACCATCTATCATTGTATCAAGTTCCATTAACTTACGGTGTGGCAGTCAAGAAATATACTCTGGACAAAATTGTTTTGCATTTTTAGAAAAAGGGAGATAATTCAATATTGGGAGATGACAGAGTTACAGTTCTTGTGTACTGCACTTCCTTCAGTCATCCTCTATCACTGTAACAAGTTTCATCAACATACGATGTAGCAGTCCAGAGATATGCTCCGGACAAAAAAAAAATTGTTAATGAGAAAAAGGGAGATAATTCAAAATTGGGAGATGTGTACTGCACCTCCTACTGTCATTCTCTATCACTGTAGCAAGTTTCTTCAAGTTACGTTGTACCGTTAAGGAGATATGCTCCGGACAAAAAAGCGTGATGGACGGACGGACGGACAGACGGACGGACGTGCCACCGAAATGGGTTAGAGGGCATTTTCTTTCGTTATTTTCTTTTGTTTGAATAACGGGCCATGGCCCCTTATTCTATTGTTACGGAATGAACTCTATTGTCTTCTTTTGTTATGTTTACCGTTATCTGGCCAGAAAAGGCCCTCTAACCCATTTCGGTTGTGCGGACGGACAAAGCGGCGACTATATGCTCCCCTCCTAAAGGGGAGCATAAAAATTAACGTTCTTATTGGTCAAGGGGCCAGACTGGTTTATTTGCTTTTCACAGTTGTAACTGGACATAAAATTACGTGCAAAGTTTAGAGATACAGTCTGTATTTTAAAAATACGATTGTGAGGTGCAGCTAGTGACTTATGAAAAGGCTAAATATTTAATTAAATGAAATTTGCTAAATTTCACAAAAATGCGTTTACGTTTCGATCATGTTTGTTCAGTGGAGAAGATGATATTCTTTCAAGTTTAAACTTAAACAAAACGGAAGCGCATCACAATGTAATGAAGAAAATGACAAAAAAGAGAATTCTTTCTAAGCATATTAATCTGAGTGGCAAACAGTTTTGAGCCGTTGTCTGATCTGGGTCCAAGCTGTTTGCAATGTAAATAAAAGATTGATCGTAAACGCGTTTAATGGGAAAGAGTAAGGTTATCTCCACTATTAAAGGTGATTGCACTATCACTAGGGTTCAATGGATTAACCCATTACCCCCATAAGTACGCATTTCCATTTTTACGCCTTTAATTTATTCCTACACTGAAGAAAATAGATCCAATTCATACAGCCATGAATTCGTATCATAAGATATAGGTTTATATATTCTAGCAGATAGTAGCTTAAAACAGGTTTATAGTAAAGAAGAATGTGCCTTAAGGCGCACTCTCCTTTACTTTCAACCTGCTTTAAGAGGTCACTTATCTACAGAACTAGAAACAAGCTCTCGGATAACGGATTAAAGACATATTGCTTGAATAATTTTCGATGTGAGTGTAAACCAGTCTAGATTTAGATCGGCTGCCGAAAATTCGGTGTCTGATAATGGTCTTATTTTCACTTTCGATTTTATATTTCCTTATTAACGGTAGATGTGCGTGACATACTTTTCATGTGAGTCGTCACAGGAAAGACAAACTATGGCTCCACAGCCAACCAGGCTTATCATTAACATTTGCAAACAGTTTGTATCTAGATCAGACGCCGCGTTACGCGGCGTCTGATCTAGATCCAACATGTTTGACACTCACATCAATGATGTTTAAAATAAAATGACTAAAAGTGTAAATTTTAAAATGAAAGCAGATGACAATTTAGCAAACAGACAAATTTAAGACAATGAATATGTTAGACGAGTTATAAATAATCTCAAGGTTAACCTGTCAGGAGTTTAGTTAGGAAACGATGGCCGTCGGTGGACATCGATTGCGAGTTGGCTATCGGTCTTGGGTGAATCGTTATTTGTTCGCTCTAGCGCAAACGCATTACAATGCAATATTGAAAATGACAACTTTTTAACAATTCTTAATACCAGTTTTAATCTGAGTGCCAGTGGCAAACAGTTTGAAGCCTGATCAGACGCCTGGTTACCCGGCGTCTAATCTGGCTCCAAACTGTTTGCTATGAAAATAATAGCTTAAGCATAAACGCGGTTATTTCTCTACTGTACTCTGAACGCTGCACATGGGGTACAAACTATTAACCTTAAGGGTGTATCAAACTCATGAATTTGGGAATTTTTCAAAGTACATGTATACGAAAACACTCTATGATGGTTTTGTATTGAGTTTTTTTTAAGATGAATGAAAAACTAGAAAGAGGGTACATTTAAGTGTACAACCTTTGGCTCTACGATGGTTTTAAAAGGCGTAAAATTTACCCCACCCACTTTTTTCTTATTTTTGTCCTTTTCAAACTGCCCGCTTCAATAAAATCCATTTCAAATGAAATCAGACATGATAATTTTGTTTTGTTTTACATGTATTTATGTTATGTGTTTGGTAGTATTTCTTCATACAAAAACTAATTTAAGAGAAAACAGGCATCAAATGTGAAATTTATAAAGCTCTAAATATCAACGATATGGTACTTTTCTGTAAATTTTGTAAAGGGAGATAACTCCTCTTTCTTCAATAACTCAACATTTTTAACACTAACCTATCAATTTCTTTACATATTTTGAATTGCCATTGTATGGATTTTCATCTGGTAGAATATTAGAAAATGTTAAGTACAGTTTTTTACTATTTCTCATTTTTTTTTGTTTTAAGGGGTGTATCAATGTCATAAGCCAAGTATCAAACTTTTTTTCTAACATTGTTTTTTTGGAAGAGCTGTTTATGATGAATGAAAAAATGAAAAAAATATATATGGTGGTGTCCTTTTTTTTGAGCTACAGCGATTTGAAAAAGGTATGTCAAATTTGGACGTTTTTTTCAAATTTTACCCATTCAGAGTACAAGCTTCAGTAAAATTTATTTCAAAACAAAACAAACATGATAATTTGGGTTTTCATTATTAATTTCATGTCTATGGTGGTATTTTCACATATAGAAATCAAATTTAGACAAAGCAGGCACCAGATTTTGAACAATATGGATCCTTGAATATCAAAAATATGCTTTGTATAGGGCATGATTTTATTAGTTTTTTTTATTTTATGAAAAAAATTAAAAAAGTTTGAAAATGAAATAGATCTAGTTCTAGTATTAAAGTTTTTTTATATTCTACCAGATGAAAGCCCATGCTAAGGCAGTTCAAAATATGAAAAGAAATTGAAAGGTCAGTGTTGAAAATTATTATTAAAGTAAAAAGAGTTATCTCCCCTTACAAAATTTACAAAAAAGTACCATATCGATGTTATTTAGAGCTTTATAAATTTCACATTTGGTGCCTGTTTTTTCTTAAATTAGTTTTTGTATGAAGAAATACTACCATAGATAGGAAATAAATAACACAAAACCAAATTATCATATTTGTTTTCATTTAAAAAGGATTTTATTGAAGCGGACTGTTTGAAAAGGACAAAATAAGAGGAAGTGGGTGGGGTAAATTTTACATGCCGTAGAGCCAACTGTTGTTCACCAAAATGTTCACTTTTTCTATTTTTTCATTCATCTTAAATAGCTCTTCAATACAAAACCATCATAGAGTGTTTTCATATACTTTGAAAATTTCCCAAAGTCATGACATTGATACACCCTTAAATATCATAACCCATGCATACAAACCATGTTGTTGACTCAGAAATTCATATTTTCCAAATCTGGTGCCTATTTGGTCTTGATTTAGTTTCTTTATGTCAAAATACTTCCACAGACATGAAATACATAATTAAAAAACAAATTTACCATGTTTGATTTTTATTTAAGATAGATTTTATTGAAGCTTATACTTTAAATTTGACAAAATTTGAGAAAAAGTCTGACACATGTTTTCCAAATTGCCGTAGTGCAAAAAAATGCACACCAACATATGTTTTTTTTCTTCCTGTTTTTACCTTTATCATAAACAGCTCTTTCAATATAAACATGAAAGAAAAAAAGTTAAATTCTTTTAAAATGTCGCTTATGGGTTTGATGCACCCTTAACAGTTAACAGTGGCAACTGAACATGCTACTGTAGTCCACATTAGGCTAATTTGTGGCACAGTGGCATACAAGTTAATGTACATAATTATTATCTTATACATCCGGGCTTGTTTAAGAAAAGATGTTTACATTGGAGGACTGGTTATTTTTCCCTTTTAAATGCAACCAAATTGTAAACGTAATTTTGAGAAATTTCGGAATTTACCTTTATTTATATATTCAGCTGTTTTCTTTCATTCTAAGTATCCGGCGTCTGATCTGGCTCCAAACGTTTTGTAATATAAATAATGTTTTAGTATAAATGCTCTTATTTGGAAATAACGCATTCACTGTATGTTTACATTTTTATAAGTAAACAGAGCAGACCATGTTCAACAAGAGCGCGACTAAACGATATACATGTACAAATGTAGTTCAAGGCATGTATGCTAGCATTATTGTATTGTTTGTACATCTATCATTGTTGTTTTTGTTTTGTTTTTGTGTTTATTTTATTTCGTTTATTGTTTTATTATTTTCGTTTTCTTGTATTGTATTTGTGATTCGTATTTTTGTATCATTTTCAGTAAGACACAATGGACAGCTATTGTAAGGGTAAATGCGTATCATTATTTGAACAGACTTTACCAAGCAGATAGCTAGGGTATTGACACCGACATTGTGACCCATTTGTGTCTGTACACTCAGTGCAAAAAGAAACGCACACTTTTATTACAATATTATCTGTATGTAGAAGGAACGTATTTGTGAAATAATCTTTTTCATTACAGTCAGTAGTTCCGTCTTGGGCTATCAATGTTGAAAATGGGAGGTTTATCATTGAACTGGTATCATCACAACCTGTACAAATCGGTGCGGTGTTTTCAACAGGCACTAGTTAACTCTTTCGCTGCCAAATTAATCGTGATATTTTTATCCCACCAGCGTTTCATTGTCGTCTGCTTCAATTTTGTTGTTTGCAAGATCGTTTCAAAATAAGATTCAAAGTAGTATGACTTAAAGTATATCTATACGAGTGTCAAATAGTTTGGATCCTGATCAGACGCCGCGTTACGCGGCGTCTGATCAGGATCCAAACTGTTTGAAAACGCGCCTTTTGACGTCATTAAGAGTGAAAGGGTTAAAATACCGCACAGTAATTTTAAGAATATGTTTTTCTAAACGTGTGGCAGAATTAAATTGATCTTGAGATATGGTTTTAGTATCTTAAAAAAGTCTCTTAATCTGCGCCTGTGCACAATGTGCGTTTCTTTTTGTACTGAGTGTATGTTGCAACGAACTTACATGAAGAATTCGTCATAATCTAATGATATTACAGTAAGTATCAATATTGCGAAACGCTTTATATGACGTAGCAAACAGTGAAGTCCCTGATGAGACGCCGCGTTACGCGGCGTCTCATCGGGGTTGTCACTGTTTGCCAATGTCCTCTTTAATAGACACTAGACTTAAATATGTTAGGTTTGACCCTTTCACTACAAATGTATCAATGACGTCAAAGGCGCGTTTGCAAACAGTTTGGATATTGATCAGATCTGATCAGGATCCAAACTGTTTAACACTCGTTTTTGATTTTTCTTCAGTCATACTGCCCTAGATTTAACTTTGAAACGATATTGCAGACAACTGTATTGAAGCAGACGAAAATATGACGGTGAAGGGGTAAAAATCTCACGACCACATTGATCATAAAAGGGTTAATTGGGTTAGTTGTAACCCAACACTGTCCTGTATAGTGATTTGCCAAACATATACAATGGAGATGGCATTATTATTTCCCAATAAACGCGTTTCCGCTAAAACTAATTTGTACTGCCAACTGTTTGCAACTCATATTAACATAAATCGTTAGAAATTACAAAACAAATGTGATTTCCTATGTCTAAGTTTAATGTTTTTGTATTTGCGGTCTTCCCCAGTGTACAGTGGACAATATGTTATTTGTTCCTGTATTCTGTTCCTGCAAACCCAAAACACTAAAATGTAGAAAAGGGACATATTTTTTACAATGCTGACTTTTCATTTTTATCTGAATGGCAAACAGTTTGGAGCCTGATCAGACGCCGGGTTACCCGGCGTCTGATCAGGCTCCAAATTGTTTGCACTGGAAATATAAGTTTTTGCGTAAACGCGTTTATCGGGGAAAGAATCACGTTTTCTCCACTGTAGATCGGCCATTGACCTCGCTTATTTTAACCCTACACTGTCTTTAACAGAGTAACCTAGCATTTGAAAATATATTTGATCACGATCAGACGCCGTGTAACTCGGCGTCTGGTCTGGTTGGTGTCTGTTTTCGCACTTGTATCAATGTATCTGTTCACAATAACTTCCTGAAACAAATTTTAAGAAATACAAGCAGACGACACTGTTATTCAGTCGAAACCAGGTCAGAGAAGGGAAGGCTGAGATTACAGGCCTGACCTAGATTTTATATATACAAAGAAGAAGACCTATATAGTATTTTCAATTGAACTCATTCACCCAAGAATCTTTTGATATCTATTATACAATTCCAATTTAAATATAAGTTTAGTCCATTTATAATGTTAAGTGTTGTTTTTAACAATATATTTAAAAAATGACAAACAGTCTATACCCTGATCAGAGGGCTCCTAAAGGAGCCCTCTAATCAGGGTATTCACTGTTTGCATGGGACAAGTGTTATCCTCACAGGTAAACTGATTGTAAATGACGAGTATACTAGTATTTATGGTTGAATGTGTTAACCTATTTGTGGACAAATTTATCGTGAAGTAAGTTTTTACCCTTCACCGCTTCATTGTCGTCTGCTTCATTTTTGTTGTCTGCTATATAACATCAAAATTAAATTTAAGGCAGCATGACTGAAAACAAATGTCAAAACTAGTGCCAAACAGTTTGGATCCTGATCAGACGCCGTGCTACAAGGCGTCTGATCAGTATCCAAACTGTTTGCAAAGGCGCCCACATGCGTCTTTGACAGATGAGGGAATAGATCGAGACACAAACGCAATGCAATGAAATATACAAAATGAAAAATTTGTTGACAGTTTTGGCGACTTTACATAAAGGACAAAATATTGGAACCTGATCAGACGCCGGGTTAAACAGTTTTTTTCTCTCAAAATATTTAACTAGTTATGGTAAAAGTTTATACATGCATTCAGACGACACTTTAAATGAGAATACTTGCATGATAAGATCTTATAAATCAATAAATGTTTTGTTTTTCCTCTGTCGACCTTGAGCAGGGATATATCGGCATACATGTATAGCTATAGGTCACCATGACATTTTCTTAGTGTACAAAATGTTTATTTATAAACCACAGGTGTCTGTCGTGTGCTGCCGCCCTACCCGCTCATTCGCTACCCCCTGCAACCATACGGAAATATTGGTCAAACTAATCTCAAACATGTCAAAATGTTGTCAATATACCATAAAACAACTTCACTTTTAAATGTTTTTTTTATGGTTTATTGACAACATTTGGACATGTTTGAGATTATTTTGACCAATATCTTTCTGTATGGTTGCAGAGGGGGGTTAGCACATTCGTTCATGAGCGGGTAGAGCGGTCGTAGCATACGACAGACACCTGTGTTACAAACTAGCTCTTTATCGATACATTAATTGCAGCTGATACCGCGATTGTCCTAGACTATGCTGAAATACTCAAAGTGGACCATTCCGCTTTTGAAAAAGGACAAGTGTATTTCAAATTTCAGGGATTTTCTTATTTCTTAAAACTTCAGGAAATAAAAGTAAAACAATCAGTAAAAATCCAGCTTAATAAGTCCGGGCTGCCATAAGTTGATATTAAAAATCCTAAGATTTCAATTTTTCAATTTTTCAGACGCAATTTTACCCCATAGTCTGTTTCTATTTTTGAAGACACATGTCTGCTTAAAACTGGTTGAAAGTAAAGCAGAATGTGCCTTAAGGCGCATTCTGCTTTACTTTCAGCCTGTTTTAAGCTACCATCTGCTAGGATAAAAATCCGAAGACTTAGGAAAAATTCCGGAGAAATGGCAGCCCTGATGAGTCAGAATATTCACTGTTTGCCAATTATTTAACTGACTTACTTAATCATCTTCGGTCCACTTTGGGCATAGGGCTTCCACTACAGCTCGCCATCGGACTCGGTCTTGGGTCGGATTTTTAGCTTCTCCCCATGACATCCGTGTTTTGTGGAGTTCAGTGTAAAGGGTCCTACTCCGTGTGGGAAACGGACTCCCTTATCTCCATTGTTCCTTTTGGGTGACAGTCCACTCTTCATGTCGCCAAGATGTGTTGTCTACAGTGCTTCCTTTGACAATACAGTGCTCCCTCTCTACAACGAAACCAAACGGGAGACAAAAAATGGGTGCGTTGTTCGGAGGGAGTCGTTATAGGGAGGGAACTTTGTTTATATTTGCAAACAGCTTGAATCAAGATCAAACGCCGCGTAACGCGGCGTCTGATCTGGATTCAAGCTGTTTGTCATTCGTCATTAAGTTTTTTTTGTTTAAATGTCCAATACGTAGCTTTGAGAAAAACAGCAGACGAGAAATTTAAACAGACGATATTGCAGCCATGAAAAGGTTTGACATAAATGTCTTGTTTGGTGAACAGCGGCAAGGGTCGTTGTAAGGAGGGAGTCGTTGTTGAGATGGCCGTTGTAGGGAGGGAGCACTGTATATCCAAGTGGTTCCTTTTGTCCTGTCGTGTGCCCTTTGGCACCATTTTCTTGACAATATTATTGTATTTCTACTGAATGGTGTGCTTCTTGACCCGTCTTACGAAACGTCGTAGAGCAAAAATAGTCGTAAGTCAGATTCTAAAATTTGTTTTTATCTATTTTCCCTTCTTATCCTGTCTTGTGATATCTCTTTGGAATCGTCTTGAAAAGACGACTCCAAAGAGATGTCACAAGACAGGATTAGACTGAGAAATCAGAAAATTAGATGTTTTCAAAGTTTTGAGTTACGACCCTTTTTGTCGTACGACGTTTCGTAAGACGGGTCCCTATACTTAAGTTCCGGTTTGGTTCATTTGTTGTTTGATCATTCTTCTCTGCTTGATCTTTTGTATGGTGCTGCCTGAGGGACATTCTTTGTAGCTCCTTTTCCTATCCCAAATTGATGTGAAGGTTCTCCTCACCCTTTCCCTATGCTTTTCTAATTAGCCAATATTTACAATCGCCCCATTCAATTCCATTGACAAAAAGTGTGTTCATTTCATATAAACACCAATTTTCGAGAGGGCGGGACTTGTGGAAAAGTTTCGAAGGGGAGGAGGGGCA
The DNA here is from genome assembly GCA_922989275.2 of Gari tellinella. Taxonomy (NCBI): domain Eukaryota; kingdom Metazoa; phylum Mollusca; class Bivalvia; order Cardiida; family Psammobiidae; genus Gari; species Gari tellinella. Next base: position 14,899,186 of record OV277870.1, read on the forward strand.
TATGCAGTTTTCATTCGCGAATTAATATTTGGAACTTGGGGCAGCAAACATTTGGCGGATTTTTTCAAAATTTGTTCTCAACCGATCTATGCCTTCCTACTAGTGGAAACCATGATTCCCGACTAATATTCTTCTTTATAAATGAGATAAATTGCAAGAAAATTGACATAAGAATCTACCTTATAAACAGCGGCCTATATCTGCGTTTCTTTATGACAATAAAACCCCGATATATTTATCCTACTTTGAAATTACGTCACTTCTAATGACGTCATAAATCGGCATTTTTCGCGCAAAACTGTCAAGTTGTTGACAATGGAACTTATGTTTTCTGCTTTCGAATGTACACAGATTCAGTAAATCGGTCATGGCTGTTCCTTATAGGTTACACATTATTCGTGTTATCGACCTCTAATATGGATAAAACATACATGCGTACTGACAAAATGTTTATTTAATGTTAGAAATTACAGCAAATATATTGTAAATATAAGAAATGAACTGATTTTTTTCGGCGTTCAAGCGAAATGAACGACAGAAAATTATCGGCAAATTTACCATGAATCGCTAACGCGATTCATGGTATTTGCCGAAATTTTCTGTCGAAAAAAATCAGTTAATTTCTTAATTGAAGTCGAGTCTGTTGCTTAGAGCACAGGTTTTCGGCGCGTAAGCTATGATCCCCCCCCCCCCCCCCTCGATGCTACCCCCCACCCCCTAAATCTTTCAAAATGAGTCAAAATACATCCATATGTTCAACAAACATCCTTAACAAATGTTTCAAAAAGTTTCAAGAAGTTTCAAAAAAAAATTTTTTTTTTCGTATCATGACTTGTATCAGATCTGTTTACAATGAAAAGTTAGATATGTATTCAGAGCCATCAACTTCCCAACCTTGTCATTTTGTCATTTTTGGGCCTATTTTGACAAATGATGGCTTATTATTTACATTTAACAGTTCTGTTCAAAGAAAGTTAGCTCACAGCCCAAGCAAGAGACGAGCACAGGTGAAGAAATAAAAAGTTCGATAGGCACCTTATATCGGAATCCTTCGTTCACCTTAAATTTTGGACATTTTCGTCATTCAGCGATTAACAAGTGCATTTGCGACCATGCATTACACCATGGTACGGGTAATTAATAGAAAATGAAATATATAATAAATACCTTTTGAATTATCGGTAAATGAGCATTTCTGTTACGAAATAAATTTCTAGATAACTTTCGTTTTCAAGTTTTCTGTTGACAACGTATAGGATCATTGGTCGTATTCGAATCATCGAGTTTGTTGTCAACGAAAACTGGGCGGAGCAAATGCGCGAAGATTTACTGATGACAACAATTTTGACCCGACTCGAAGCGAAATTGTGGTCAAAGATTTGATGGTTTGACAACATTTTGTCAACGGAAAACATCAAGTGATGATTCGAATAGAACTTGTTGCCAACTATTCCAATTCACGCGATAGTTGTCCTGATTCGAATACGACCAATTGAGACGCTTGACTTTTTGCGTCATTTCCTGCTTTGAAGCTGGTTATCGGTTTCGCTAGAATGATAATAGTTTGACTGGGCAACCAGTCGTTTGTTTGGGAAAATTTTGCGTGACAGATAGTTTCCGACTAAGGGGTCTCCCCACCCTTCGAGTCCCCATGCGCGTGTTCGCCGATTGCTTTGAATTTTTTACCAATTATCGTCAAAGAAAACAGTTTGCTGTAAACAATGAGCCATCATCTGTCCAGATCGTCCAAGATTTGACAAACTGACAGGGTTGGGAACTTGAGGGTTGCTTCTGCAAGGCGTTTTTTATGGCAGTCTTTACTATTTTACTTATAAATTAGCAAAAAAAATTATTTTTTTAAATTTCACGAAACTTCAGGAAATGTTCTTTTATGATGATTATTGAATGTATGGATAGATTTTAGGGTATTTTATCCACGTTTGGTGGTGGTGGAGGGGGGGGGGGGTTATAGCAGCTAGGGGTAGTGCCATAGCCAACGGGCCGAATGCCTATGGCTTAGAGTCATTGTGAAAGAACATCGCGTCTCTTCTGTGTTGAATTTGGAGGTTTCAAACCTTTAATTCCGCTGCATTCCTGATTTCTTGACACTGGTGATCCTGACTCTCAGCTTGGCCATAACGAGCTTGTGAAATCTGCTTGTATATCAGCTCCCCTGTGTGATCGTACATCTGAAAGGGTTTGCTGCGATTTGGGGAGAGAGTCAAGTTGTCGACATAATTATTATGCGTCATGTGCTCTCTTTCTGCATGGTCTGTAAATCTATCGTGAGGTTTCTATCCCTTCACTGCCAAAATTGTCGTTTGCTTCAATATTGTGTATGCAATATCGTTTCAGTGTAAGATTTAAGTCAGTATGATTTACGCAATTTCTAAACGAGTGTCAAACAGTTTTACGCGGCGTCTCATCAGGATCCTGACTGTTTGCAAACGCACATTTTAAATAGCGCATGCATTGATAGTGAAGGGTTACAGGGCATAGTCGGTTTAACACCTTCAGTTAAAGTTTGACTTTTATTTTTTATATAATGTACTTTATTTTATCTGCCCGTTTGACATTTGTCAGGTTTGAAGTGAGTGACACTTTAAATGGCTTGTTTGGAAGGACAAAATCGGTTAGCATGACGTTGGAGTGAGTACTATTTGTTATTTAAATGTCGTCTACCTCAGTTGCATGAATTTTTCAATACGAGTGCTTTTTTAACTGAACAAACAGTTATGATCCAGGGGCCCGTTTCATAAAACTTCGTACGACAAAAATGGTCGTAAGTCAAAACTTAAAGATCCATTTAATTTCTGATTTCTCTATCAAATCCTGTCTTGTGACATCTCTGTGGAATCGTCTTGAAAAGACGATACCACAGATGTGTCACAAGACAGGATTAGATGGATAAATAAATAATAATTGAGACTTTTATATGAAACGGGCCCCAGACCAGAAGGCGAATTGTTTAAATGTCTAGGGTTTAGGACGTTCACGGGTTTTTACCTTTATAAACTTAAAGTAATTGCCATGTCTTCAAACTTTGCATGAAGATAGTAAAATTAGGTTCTATGACAAAACTAGTGAAACAAGCTGGGGTACCGGAACTGTTTTTCACAATTTGAGATTTTTCAAGACTACCCCCTAAAATTGAAGCTTCACAAAAACTCCTACTTTTTTGTACTACATGTGTATGTTTTTTTAATCTTTATTTTCACAAACGAGTTGTATAAGAAATGTCCTAGTTTGTATTACCATAGTAAGAATAAACCCTGAAAAAAATGTTTTTGTCAAGATCAATAAAAAAATGTACGATTTGACTGGATAGGAGTCAAATTTAGCCCACCTACTTTTTACAATGGGAGGTTAAGGCACAGTGAAAATTGCACTATGCATTATAGCAAACTAATTATCAAATTTCTATTATTATTTTTTTAGTAGAAGTGCAAACATAAGGTTTTAGGGAAATAGCAAATAAAAACACAGGGTCTGGATCTTTTAAAAAGAAATATAGACCATTTTATTGAAAAATATGACTTTAAAAAAAGAAATCATTTGATCTATTTAATTTTTATATAATTTATAATAAAACTATACTTCTATGAGCATTTCATGCTTATACTCTGAGAAATTGAAATGAAACCGGATGTAACAAAGTACAACCTACCTTTGGAAACGGTGTATACTATAAACTATGCATCGGACAAAAAAGTTCAAACTCCCGTACGGTAAATAGTGAAAATAGTATTTTATGATCATATGAAATCACAGAATTTTGATAATTATTATATTTTACGCAATCTTGATCTTTTCGGAAATATCACCATGTCAAAAAAGACATTCCGACATCCTAACCCATTTGTGCCCACAATCCCATATATACATGGGACATAGACAAACAGTGTAGACTCTGATCAGACGCCGCATTATTCGGCGTCTGATCAGAGTCTACACTGTTTGCTGATAGGAATTTCAAAATAAAACAAAATGAAAATGAAAATGTTGACCAGGCATCCCTTTGATAAAAAATTGACTAATCCAATATATAAAAATGGATGAATCCACTGGGCGTAAATTTATGGGTTAAGATCACAGATCAGACGGCAAACTGCTCATCATTTGATCAGGCTTTTCACGTATGCCATTCGGATGGTACATTGGGGAAGACCTTATTGTCTCAAAATAAGCTCGTTGATTGGTCCTAAATAACTAAGTGCCCATTGCAAATTCAGTGCCCCTCCCTACAACGACCCTCCCAACAACGACTCTCTCCTGACAACGACCCTTGTCGCAGTTCCCTAAACAAGACAATAATGTCTTACGCTTTCCCTGTGCAATATCGTCTGCTTACATGTACAACTGTCAAGCTGTTTGCAAATATAAGCCAAGTCCTAAGTTTCCCTCCCTATAACGAATCCCTCTGAACAACACACACATTGTGTGTCTCCCATTGGATGTCGTTGAAGAGGGGAAGTACTGTAATACTTCGCGTCGTCCAATATTAATTTTTGATGGCACTGTACAGTGGAGAAAACGTTATTCTTTCCCAATAAACGCGTTTACGCTAAAACTATTATTTCTATTGCAAACAGTTTGGAGCCAGATCAGACGCCGGGTAACCCGGCGTCTGATCAGGCTCCAAACTTTTTGCCACCAAGATAAACATGAATTACCAGAATTGTCCAAAAGTTGCACTTTTCTACGTTTTAGAGTTTTGCGTTTACGATTTTGTACGTTTAAACGGGAAAGAATAACACATTCTCCACTGTATATTCCATATTAGGTACACTCAGCACGGCATAACTAATAACAATATCTCTATATACGTTCCTGCTTTCAATCTGCTTAAAGTGGCCACAATGTCTTCAAAACTAGAAACAAAATACTGAGTTAAGGGTTAAAATAGGTTCAAGGTAAAGCAGACGAAAAATTACTTTACTTTCAACCTGCTTTAAGATATAGCATATGCTGTAGGATATAGGACATATTTCTAATATTTCACATTAACAACTGTTTGAAACGGAACTATTTTTTTCAGTGGAGGAATTATTCAAATGTGTAAAACGACGTGCATGTGGAGTACATGGTTTAATTCATTATCCACTGAGACTTCCAATGGACAATTCTAGATTACAATAACGACTGGTCCATTTTAGACTCTTTAGGGTTGTTTTTATAATATATTACAAAATGACAAACAGTGAAGACCCTGATTAGAGGGCTCCAATAGGATCCCTCTAATCAGGGACTTCACTGTTTGCATTAGACAAATGTACTCTTTACATGTACACTATTGGTAGAGGACGCATATATGCGTCACTCGGGCTCAATGAGTTAAGTAGACGATTTTTAGAGCAGACACTGTTTTTACGTTATTAAAATGGGGTAGCCTTTTTATTCATGCTCTGTCGGGTCTGTACGTGACACATAATGCCCGTATCGTAATGACATTGTGCAATTTGAAAACAGAATATCGACTTCTGGTGTCAAGGACAGTTGGGTAGTATATTCGTAGTCTGATGTGAGTACTATTCGCTTGTCAGTTTTATATTTACTACATGTATATTGTTTTTAACCTTTCTGTTCGCAACGGATGAATTTGTTGTAACTGCTGCAAACAGTCGGGATCCAGATGAGACGCCGAGTTACTCGGCGTCTCATCCGATCCAAACTGTTTGATACGTAAATGCTATTTTCTGAAAAGAAATGCAGGTAGCCTACATAATTATATATTTATCGCTTTCAAAGTTATTGCAGAAATTAATCATATACATGTACATGTACAGTAGAGAAAACGTTATTCGGTTACGTTATAACGGAACGTAACGTAAGCATAATGAAATAAGGGTAGAAAATGATAGTCTTTTGAAAACAAATATATTGATTATTTATTTTAATTAAAATGGCAAAATGAGATCAGACGTTTTGTCACCCGGCGTCTGTTCTGGCTCCAAACTATTTGCACCGGAAATAGCTGTTTAAGCACCACCGCGTTTCATGGGAGAGTATTGAGCTTTCTAAGCTGTAACTCAGCGTTTTTGTCTGGATCCCCAAACTATTTGCTACTCTGTTTATACTTTTTTTAACCCTTTACTCCATAGCATGTTTATAGTTTTGTAGAAAGATGACCTCTTAAAGCAGATTGAAAGTAAAGCAGAATGCGCCTTAGGGCGCATTCTGCTTTACTTTCAGCCTGCTTTAAGCTATAATCTGGCTAGAACAGAAACTATTTCTGATGATATTTACTAATGACGGTTTATATTGTGGTTTTCTTCAGTGGACGAATAATTTAAAGGAGTAAAAAGGCGTAATTTTTGCAAACGGGTTCGGTCAGTTTGTCGCGTAACGTATTGGAAGTGTTCAAGCAGATTATAATTTTGACTTGAAATTAGATGTTAGTTATGGTGCTGAAAAGGTCTTGAGTGGCTCTGTTCGGACTCCAAATTCCATTGAGATTTGATAATATCAAGGAGCTGCTATTTTCAATGCTTTGTTGCAATTCCAGGGCTGCCATAAGTTGACATGAAAAATCATAAGATTTCAAAGTTTGCATTTTTCAAGTGCTATTTTACGAATCGTACCTTTATCACGTAGCCTGTTTCTAGTTGTGTTGACATGTGACTACTTAAAGCAGGCTGGAAGAAAAGCAGAATGCGCATTAAGGCGCACTCTGCTTTACTTTCAGCCTGCTTTAAGCTACCATGTACCAGAAAAAAATCCGAAGATTTGGGAAAGATCCGGAGAAATGGCAGCCCTGCAATTCGTCTGCATTTCCTTTTCGTTTAAACCGGAAATAACAAAGTCCCGCCTCCACACACGTGAGCACACATTTCCACCCCACCCACCAACTGTAAAACTGGGACTCTACCCGAGCGAGCGGAAAAAAATAGCTACAATGTCTTATATATAGGCGACCGAGTTTTAATGTTTTTTATTGTGTACCCTAGACGGTACAAATAGGTAAAAAAAAAAAAAAACAGATTCATTGCACTCGCTCGCTGTAATATTGACTCATTCCTTCCTGAAATATGAAATGAACCGTTCCACGTTCAATTTAAATGGAGTTCATTTTGACTCTTTTTTAACCCATTACCCCTAGCCTGATTCTAGTTTTAAAAATAGGTGACCACTTAAAGCAGGTTGAAAGTAAAGCAGAATGTGCCTTAAGGCACATTCTGCTTTACTTTCAGCCTATTTTAAGCTACTATCTGCTAGAATATAGTTCTTTATATAACCTATTCGTAACTGTATAAATTGGAACTATTTTCCTCTGTGGAGAAATAAATTAAAGGTGTGAAAAGGCGTATTTATGGGGTAATGGGTTAATATGCTATATTAATACCATTGACACTATATTCATACAGTATTTCTGATATGACAAACAGTGCAGACCCTGATCAATGGGTTCCTTTAGGAGCCCTCTGATCTGGGTCTACACGGTTTGCGCATAGAGCAAGTGTACTTGTTCATAGATACACTGTTTGTAAAGGACACTTATATTAGGGCTCAATGAGTTAATGCATAATTTGATCTGGGTCTAAACTGTTTGCAAATAGGCCAAGGGTACTCTTCACAAGCACACTGTTTATAAAGGACAACTATACTAGGGCTCAATGAGTTAATGCATAATTCGATCTGGGTCTAAACTGTTTGCAAATAGGTCAAGTGTACTCTTCACAAGCACACTGTTTATAAAGGACAACTATACTAGGGCTCAATGAGTTAATGCATAATTCGATCTGGGTCTAAACTGTTTGCAAATAGGCCAAGTGTACTCTTCACAAGCACACTGTTTATAAAGGACAACTATACTAGGGCTCAATGAGTTAATTCATAATTCGATCTGGGTCTAAACTGTTTGCAAATAGGCCAAGTGTACTCTTCACAAGCACACTGTTTATAAAGGACAACTATAATAGGGCTCAATGAGTTAATGCATAATTCGATCTGGGTCTAAACTGTTTGCAAATAGGCCAAGTGTACTCTTCACAAGCACACTGTTTATAAAGGACAACTATACTAGGGCTCAATGAGTTAATGCATAATTCGATCTGGGTCTAAACTGTTTGCAAATAGGCCAAGTGTACTCTTCACAAGCACACTGTTTATAAAGGACAACTATACTAGGGCTCAATGAGTTAATGCATAATTCGATCTGGGTCTAAACTGTTTGCAAATAGGCCAAGTGTACTCTTCACAAGCACACTGTTTATAAAGGACAACTATACTAGGGCTCAATGAGTTAATGCATAATTCGATCTGGGTCTAAAGTGTTTGCAAATAGGCCAAGTGTACTCTTCACAAGCACACTGTTTATAAAGGACAACTATACTAGGGCTCAATGAGTTGATGCATAATTTGATCTGGGTCTAAACTGTTGGCAAATAGGCCAAGTGTACTCTTCACAAGCACACTGTTTGTAAATGACACATTTACACATCCCTATGTAATAACGAGTTCAGACACGTGTTCATATCGTAAATAATCTCCTATTCATAACGCTATGTGAACTCATATATAGACTACTCAAAATATGATATGGGTCAATGACACAAACTTACATGTTGACATATATATATACAGTGAACCCCCTCTAAACCGGACATGAGTGGGGACAAACTAAATTTCCGGTTTAGAGGGGCTTCCGGTTTAGAGGGGTTTAAACCAATAGCTTGTTTCTAGTATGGAAGATAGCTGATCACTTAAAGCAGGTTGAACGTAAAGCAGAATGCGCATTAAGGCGCATTCTGCTTTACTTTCAACCTGCTTTAAGCAATCCCCTGCTAGAATATAGAAATTATTTCTGATGATACAAATTCAGTGTACAAATAAATCAAGGTCGCAAAAAGGCGTATTAATGGTGTAATTGGTTAAAATAAAAAAGGGTTTGAAACGGGACCAACGTTTTTGTCCGGTTTAGAGAGAATTCCGGTATTTAGAGGTTCCGGTTTAGAGGGGTTTCACTGTATATAATATGAGCCGTGCCATGAGAATACCTGCCTTATTGCATTGCAAATAGTGTAGATCAAGGCCAGTCGCCCCGCCAAGGGCACATATATGAGCCGTGTCATGAAACTACCTGCATTATTGCATTGCAAATAGTGTAGATCAAGGCCAGTCGCCCCGCCAAGGGCACATATATGAGCCGTGTCATGAAACTACCTGCATTATTGCATTGCAAATAGTGTAGATCAAGGCCAGTCGCCCCGCCAAGGGCACATATATGAGCCGTGTCATGATAATACCTGCATTATTGCATTGCAAATAGTGTAGATCAAGGCCAGTCGCCCCGCCAAGGGCACATATATGAGCCGTGTCATGAAACTACCTGCATTATTGCATTGCAAACAGCGTAGATCAAGGCCAGTCGCCCCGCCAAGGGCACATATATGAGCCGTGTCATGAAACTACCTGCATTATTGCATTGCAAATAGCGTAGATCAAGGCCAGTCGCCCCGCCAAGGGCACATATATGAGCCGTGTCATGAAACTACCTGCATTATTGCATTGCAAACAGCGTAGATCAAGGCCAGTCGCCCCGCCAAGGGCACATATATGAGCCGTGTCATGAAACTATCTGCATTATTGCATTGCAAACAGCGTAGATCAAGGACAGTCGCCCCGCCAAGGGCACATATATGAGCCGTGTCATGAAACTACCTGCATTATTGCATTGCAAACAGCGTAGATCAAGGCCAGTCGCCCCGCCAAGGGCACATATATGAGCCGTGTCATGAAACTACCTGCATTATTGCATTGCAAATAGTGTAGATCAAGGCCAGTCGCCCCGCCAAGGGCACATATATGAGCCGTGTCATAAAACTACCTGCATTATTGCATTGCAAATAGTGTAGATCAAGGCCAGTCGCCCCGCCAAGGGCACATATATGAGCCGTGTCATGAAACTACCTGCATTATTGCATTGCAAATAGTGTAGATCAAGGCCAGTCGCCCCGCCAAGGGCACATATATGAGCCATGTCATGAAACTACCTGCATTATTGCATTGCAAATAGTGTAGATCAAGGCCAGTCGCCCCGCCAAGGGCACATATATGAGCCGTGTCATGAAACTACCTGCATTATTGCATTGCAAATAGTGTAGGTCAAGGCCAGTCGCCCCGCCAAGGGCACATATATGAGCCGTGTCATGAAACTACCTGCATTATTGCATTGCAAATAGTGTAGATCAAGGCCAGTCGCCCCGCCAAGGGCACATATATGAGCCGTGTCATGAAACTACCTGCATTATTGCATTGCAAACAGCGTAGATCAAGGCCAGTCGCCCCGCCAAGGGCACATATATGAGCCGTGTCATGAAACTACCTGCATTATTGCATTGCAAATAGTGTAGGTCAAGGCCAGTCGCCCCGCCAAGGGCACATATATGAGCCGTGTCATGAAACTACCTGCATTATTGCATTGCAAACAGCGTAGATCAAGGCCAATCGCCGCGTCTTCGACGCGTCGGCTGGTCTTGATCTACGCTGTTTGACATCCACGTGCATCTAAAGCATTTAACGGATGTGGCTGTACAGCGTTCCCTCTCTACAACGACACCCAGTGGGAGACAAAAAAGTGTGTGCGTTGTTCGGAGGGAGTCTTTATAGGGAGGGAAATTGATTTACATTTGCAAACAGCTTGAATCCAGATCAGACGCCGCGTTACGCGGCGTCTGATCTGGATTCAAGCTGTTTGTCACTCGTCACTAAGTTTTTTTTCTGTCAAAATGTCCATTATGTAGCTTGGAGAAAAACAGCAGACGACAACTTTAAGCAGACGATATAGTAGCCGTGAATAGGTAGCACATAATTGTTCTGTTTAGGGAACTACGGCAAGGGTCATTGTAAGGAGGGAGTCGTTGTTGGGAGGGCCGTTGTAGGGAGGGAGCACTGTATTATATATGGTATTTGTTAGTGTAGACCAAACTCAGAGACAGAGCATGCTATAACAACGGCGCTTGGTCTGTACAATGTTGCAATGTAATAATACTTGGTTTGTCATGTCATGGCTCATTATAGGAATAAACAACATATTGTTGACGTTCATGACGGTATGACTACATTAGCTTCGGGGGTAAATTTAACGTAAACGCTCGCAGGGGGTAAATTGCGTAAACGCCCGAAGGGCGTTTACGTTAAATTTACCCCCGAAGCTAATGTAGTCATACCGTCATGAGCGGCAAAGAGATGTTGTTTATTCCTTATATTTATATTTATATTTTCTGTCTTGTCAATTAAATGTGTTTATTGGCCAGAATTGTTTTTCTTTATAAGAATTTATCATATACCGGTCAAAGAGGTTTGAAAGATGTAATGTCGATGTAATAGCCATTCCAGTTTCTAAATGTGGTGAGAAAGTAGTCCCAACTACATGTACTGTAACTGTATTAAAAATTCAGGATTTTTTCCAGTTAACTTTCTCTCTGTGAATGGAAAAGACTTACAAGGCAAACAAATAACAGTGCAACTTGAATATCTATTGCCAAAGCACATTCTAAAAATACAGGTCGCGGTTGTTTTCTTAACAAATTTACACACATAGTAACGCGATGGCAACGACCTATGGGTCTGTATCACTCCGCTAGTGTCATATGACCGTCGACCAATGGGAGCTTAGTGTTAAAGCGACTCGCAACCAGATGGTGCATTAAAAATAGTAATTTGTAAATATGTGTCAAACGCTTATATAAATGGTAAAGAATTAGTTTAGGATAAGAAATTCTGTTTAAAAAAAATGTATTTCAATAAAAAAAAATATTGGTCTCTGGTGGGATTAGAACCCGGGGCCCGGCATTGGCGGACAGAAGGCAAAATAGGGGAAACCGCTTAGACCAATGGACCACCGAACTATCCGTTTATCTCGGATCGATTTAACGTATTTCAATGTGTAGCTATCGAAAGTGCATACAACTTCGTAAGTCGGCTCGTGTTTATGTCTGAGCCCGTGTAGAGAAGCAACAACAACAACTATACCGTCTACTAGTCGGTATAGAAAAACGATGGAAAATATCTAAAAATCTAAGATTCGGTGACGATTCTTGAGACTTTTTTTGGACTGATCATATTTTTTTAATGTCAGAAGCCAAATAATGCCACAAATTTGCTTTTATTTGAGTATTTTATTTTATTTTGACAAGTACACCATCCGGTTGCGAGTCCCTTTAAGTGCGCGATGTAGTCTATTTGAAGAAGTCCACGAATAGCACGGGGAAAATCCGAACTGGCTAAAACCAGTTTCGAATTGTAGGTTCATCGAGGGATGACCTTCAATTTTTTAATACGATTACATAAAGACTTTACAGGGTGAATGTTAATATAAAATTATAATAAAAAGTGTTACTGTAGTCAGTACATACATGTTAATGAAGTGTTACTGTGGTTACTTGCCAAAATCGTGAAAACAGGCGATAATGATTAACACAATCCTGAATAATACCTAGTATAAAAGACATAACTGGATAAATATTGACCCTTATCAAAGTAATATACAATGTTACAGTGGTGAGGACGTTTAGTCTAGTGCAAACAGTGTGGAACCTGATCAGACGCCGGGTAACCTTCAACCTGTTTGCCACTCAGATTAAAACTAATCATTAAACTTTTTTTCTCTTTTTTTTAAAAAAATATTTTCTAAATTTTATTTCATTTCATACCGGGGTACTATATTCTTGTAGGTGTGCCCGGTTTTGATCGTCGCTTTGAAATAGAGTTTGTTTTTAGCTGTATCGAGAGGACAAAAAATCAGCTTATGGTTTTAACAGACAGCTAGTTGTGCATTCAGCTGTGCAGTGATTAGGGGTTGGGGTTGGTGTGGTATCCCTTTGTTTAAAATTATGTTGTATTAATTCTAAGCATGCTAGCGACTGATATATCCTACAGTGATTACCTTTGCAAACAGTTTGGATCAAGATGAGACGCCGCGTTACGCGGCGTCTCATCATGATCCAAACTGTTTGACACTCTGACCCTATATTGAAAATCTATTTTTAGAACAGTAGCAGACGACAATACTTATTGTTGTATGAGAAAAAATATGCAGCATGCATTTACAAAACCAACAACATTGCGACGTATGCCCACATCATTTACTTACAGTATATATGATCTTTAAAATTCTCTAAGCAACCAGAGTAGATCCTGTTGAGAGGTCCTACAGGGACTGTCATTCTTAGTCCTCTCTGTTTGCAAAGGTTTTAAAAATACTTATTGATAATTATTTCCTTTTCTAGCATAATTCATATTGTATACTGTATAAGTTAATGTTGTTTGTGGACCATGCATGTACTATATAAATGTTAAATGGCAGTTTGCGTCACCCACTTTGCCATCTAATATTCATTTTATTACACCGAGCTGATCAATCCTTGCCGTGGAATCGTCTCGTTCGTATATTATAAATTATGTTGTGACTTCCAATTTAGCGTCGCCGTGCACGTAACACGGGAAACAACGTCGACGTCTAAGACGTCAAATTGTTTATATCATTACAGAATAGAAAGAAGAACATTAAGACAAGTAGATCGAAGAAACACCGTCTCTTTCATTGTCTAGTTGGCAAATATCCCCCGAGCTTATGGCAAATCGTTTGGATGCCATGTTTGGCATCGTCTAATGACAGGAATCTGAATCAGAAAAAGCAAGATCAAGTTGTCTAGACGCTTACATTTTTGTGAGGAGAAGACAAACGGAAGCAACTCGTACATAAAATGCTTAAAGCTGATAAGGAGTTACATGCCCTTATAGATTTTCTGCGACATTCACATAGCGAAAAGAATATCATAACGAGTGACAGTATTTTTGAATAGATGTAAAAGACATGCAAAATGTTTCATTTTGGTCTATGGGAAATTAACATTGTTACTGAAAGTGAGGTGAAAATTGGTTGTTGATACCAAGTAGGTAATCCATATAAATTAAATTCATTATTATTATTATTATTATTATTATTAACAGGTATTATTATCATTTTCATAGTATATATGTGAAATAGCATAATTGGCCTATGCAAACAATGTTTAATTAATAGGGAAAGGGATATTCTGTTCAAATAAGTGTTTAACCCTTTATATTTACAATCGCCCTATTCAATTCCATTGAAACAAATGCTGTTCATTTCGTATAAACACCACTTTTCGAGAGTGCGGGACTGGTTGATAAGTTTCGAAGGGGAGGCGGGGCATATGCAGTTTTCATTCGCGAATTAATCTTTGAAACTTGGACAGCAAACATTCGGCGGATTTTTCCAAATTTGTTCTTAACCGATCTATGCCTTCCTATTAGTGAAAACCATGATTCCCGACTAAATTTCTTCTTTATTAATGAGAAAAATTGCAAGAAAATTGACATACCTTATAAACAGCGACTATCTGCGTTTCTTTATGACAAAAAACCCGATATATTTATTCTACTTTAAAATGACGTACTTCCAATGACGTCAAAAATCGGCATTTTTTGCGCCAAACTGTCAAGTTGTTGACTTAGAATGTAAACAATGGAACTTATTTTTCTGCTTTCGAATGTACACAGCTTCAGTAAATCGGTCATGGCTGTTCCTTATAGGGTACATGTACACATTATTCGTGTTATCTACCTCTAATATGGATTAAACATACATGCGTACTAACAAAATGTTTATTTAATGTTAGACATTACAGCAAATATATTGTAAATATAAAAAATGAACTGATTTTTTTTCGCCGTTCAAGCGAAATGAACGAAAGAAAATTATCGGCAAATTTGCCGATAATTTTCTGTCGTTCATTTCGCTTGAACGCCGAAAAAATCAGTTCATTTCTTAACACAGCCATAAACGACTTATGGATACTTTGAAAACAGTTCGGAACCATAGCAGACACCGTAAACGCGGCTTCTATCTGAGTTCAAATTGTTTGAATTCGTATCAATATTTTTTTTAACTATTGAACTTTAAATATTTAATTTTGATATAAACATTGCAAAAGACAAATAGTTTGTGTCGTTAAAAGAGTTTAAAGAGACTGTTAAATTGCTGATTAAAGCGTCAGTGCATATTATACGACACTTGCGTCCAAAGAAAACAGTTTAAAGTTAGGCCAGACACCCAGGTTCTTAGCGTCAAGTTTGGCTCCAAACTGTTTGCCTCTCAACCTAAAATAAATTGTCAACGTTTCCAAAATGCATACATTTTTTTTTCATTTTATGTCATCGCGTTTCTATTTAAGGTATCTAGTTCTAGCAATGAGTATACGCCTCCTCTACATACCGTGTACCTACGAAGAGAACACTTATCCTCTACAAACAGTGTAGATCCAGAGGTCTCTGACCAGTGCCTGTCTGTAATGTTTGTCATGTTGCAATATATTACAAAACTACCCATAATAGTCAATACTTGACAAGAGCTTCTATCAGGGCTGCCATAAGTTGACATAAAAAATCCTAAGATTTCCAAATTTGCGTTTTTCAAGTGCGAATTTACGAATCGTACCTTACCCCATATCCTGTTTCTAGTTTTGTTGACACGTGACTACTTGAAGCAGGCTGGAAGTAAAGCGGAATGCGCCTTATGGCGCATTCTGCTTTTCTTTCAGTCTGCTTTAAACTTCTATAAACTGGGAAAAAATCCGAAGATTTAGGAAAAATCCGGAGAAATGGCAGCCCTGCTTATATGAGACTGACATTATTCTTTAAATATTTCAGGAGGGTGAATAAGTTCATGGATACATACTATTGACAAATACATCAGTTCTGCCATTGTTACATGTAGATTTGTGACCAAAGTATGACAGAAAACGAGGCCACAGAAGAAGGCCTCAACAGCATGAAAACTGATCCCCCGAAACCGTTTGTTTGGGGCAACTCCTATGAAGGGATTGTGTACCCGTTCTTCTTTCCGGATGAGACCAAAAAGCATTTAGACAGCATACAGAACTTAGAATGTAGCGCCAGTGATGCCTTTGTTTGCTCTTATCCAAAGTCTGGTGAGTATTTACAGCAAGGAAGACGTTATTCTCCCATTCCGCGCATCAAATACAGGAAAACTTCTCTATTACCACCACTTTTAGTGATTGATATAAGGTGTTTAAGGCATGTGACTGCTAAAAGCAAGGTGCCCGTAAAACGGAAAGCTCCTTTAGGAGCTTTTTGTTTTACTGTCACATAGCTGTAAACTGTCACATAACTTTTATTCATTTGTTTAACCTTTTTTAGGTTTCTTTATATTGAGGTTTTACTGTAAAGAGTTTTAGACTACCCGTTAGGTTTACCGGTTCTACTATCATTTAACAATGCTTTGCATGTGCAAGAACCAGTCGTATAAATTAAGTGTGTGTGTGTATTTAAGCAGCATAAAGCGCGCAAAGTGATGTCATGCAGTTGTATACTTCAATGGGTTGTTTGTCCCTTTCCATACTCGTTCGACGGTAATATTTGGGAAATCTTCATAGCCCATAAAGCGACCATAGAAACTGTAAATCATTGAAGCAAGCCCCAAACGGCCTGAAAACAAGATTGCGTCTGTGGGCGCAAGCTAAAAACATCATACACCGTTGCAAATGTAGAATTACAATACATTAACTCTACTTTGCAGGTACTCACTGGGTTCTGGAGATAGTGTCTATGTTGAAGCGTGGAACCTCTTCAAACAGTGATAAATACAACTTCCTGGACGTGGTTCCCAGCGCTTACATGACAAAAGTACCAGAGCCAAGAATATTTGCCTCCCACCTGAGGTACGACAGACTGCCAGACCAGGCAAAGACAAAGGGGTGTAAAATATTATACTGTTTAAGAAACCCAAAGGACTTGGCCGTGTCTCTGTTTAGTTTCACCAAGAAAAACAAAAGTGTGACGTACTCAGGAACATGGGAGGAATTCCTAGAAGACTTTTTCAAAGGAAATAGTAAGAATTGCACTATGGGAAAAACGTGTTCCTTTCTGTTATACTGTGAAGCTCCCTATAACGAAACATTGGATTTAACAAAAACATTTTACCAAATCCTTTATTAATATATCTCCATAAAATAAAATGGACCTGATATAACGCAATTTGGATATACATATGTAAATCGGACGGGTCCGGCAGCTTCGTTATAAGTGAACTTCACTAGAAACAAAATTGCACACAAACATAATGCAATACTTTTTTATTTTAAAAATGACAAGGTTTAAATTTTACAAAATCTTTGTGTGTGATCTTGCGCCAAACAAATATTTGCAATTTGTATACGTTTAAGCACAAACACCTTTAGTGGGATAAAATAAAGCGTTTCCCTGCGACTTTGATCAAAAAGTCTGATATGACTTCACACTATTTGCAATGTACATAGTTGCATTTATTACGATTACAGTAACTTATATGACAGTGACCAACAGATTGATCATGCTTTACTATGGAACGCCTCGACTGTCTTATGTTAAGAACAGACATTATACTTGGTTCATCGTGTTTATGTTTAATTATATGCAGACGATGTTCATCAGTCAAATACAGTTATTATTTGGTTATTCTTTCACTATGTTAGGTGGTGTTGATATTGCATGCACTCGTCTGACTATTATGTCCTGTTTATAAAAATCATGTTGGGTCAGATTAGTATTGTGTTGTATTAGTTTGTCATTATGTTCTGTTGACTTAAAATTATGTTTGTTCATCCGCTATTATGATGACCCATCATAGCAGCATGTTCGGTTATTTTTTCATTATGTTCGGTGGTGTGGATATTGACTACCGGTATCTTGTCCTGTTAATAAAATTCATGTTGGATTAGATTAGTTTTGTGTTTTGTCAGATTGCCATGATTTTCTGTTGACTTTAAATTATGTTTTGTTCATCGGCTATTATGATGGGTCATCATAGCATCATGTTCGATTATTTTTTCATTATGATCCGTGTTGTTGATATAGCATGCATTTATCTGACTATCATGTCCGGTTAATAAAAATCATGTTGGGTCAGATTAGTATTGTGTTGTGTCAGTTTGCCATGATGTTTTGTTGACTTTAAACTATGTACGGTTGGTTCATCGGCTGTTATCATGGGTCATCATAGCACCATGTTCGACTATTCTTTCGTAATTTTCGGTGGTGTGAAAATGTTGTTTTCATGCCCTTGGTGTTCAATTTTGGTCCCGGTTCCATTACTAAGGGCGAGCTGTACGTTTTCGAGAGTTAATTTGAGCCGCACGATGACAAAGCCTGCCTTTTTGCATTGCAACATTGAACGGACCAAGCACCTTTGTCATCCCAGACTCTGTCTCTGAGTTTGGTCTAAACTGCCAAATACCGTATATAATAGATTCAAGATTCAAGATTCAAAACATTTTATTAAGTAACGTAAACATATACATGTTTCTTGTTACATGATACAATGGATTAGTTATATGGTATACATGACAATATCTTGAAGGAGCTTCACTGGCTTCCAGTTCAACACAGAGTTGAATTCAAAATTCTGACACTCACATACAAAGCCATGTGCAATGATTCTTCAAGGTACATTGTTAGTATGCTGGACGTGTATATACCTCGAAGAGAGTTGCGGTCTGCGAGTAAATCAGTATCGCTGGTTGTGCCGAGAAGTCGTTTGGTGAAGTTTGGAGATAGAAGTTTCATGCATGCAGCCCCAAAGCTCTGGAACTCTCTACCATCAGACATCAGAGATGCGAGCTCAGTTGCAGTCTTCAAAAAACGTCTGAAAACACACTTCTTTAATATTTATTATTAGAACACATTAGGAAATGGATGACTGCTACCTCCGGGCTATGTTCTTGCTGTAGATATTGTGGGTCTAAATGGGAGTTCTGGAATTGTACCGTTTGCCCATGCCTGTTCGGTGGATCTTGATGGTAGGGATTGCCCCTGATCTCTTTGAAACCGACTGGCTTGGGGTTTGCGGTTTAATTCAGGGACAGCTTCTTATCTTGATGTTTTATAAAGTAAGGGTGTAATTTCAGCCATGGAACATGTAGGTCCCGCGGGTGTGGGGTGGAGAGGGTAGATGACTGCTACCCTAGGACTATGTTCATTCTGTATATGTTATGGGTTTGTACCGTTGACCAATGCCTGTCTGGTGAATCTTTGATGGTAGGGATATGGCTCTGATCTCTTTTGAAACCAGCTGGCGGGGTCTGTGGTATAATTCTTGGACAGCTTTCACCATTTTGAATCATGTCATTGATCTTCTATAGAGATTTTAGTTATGGTCGCATGCTATTTTTCCTAGTTATGTTACATTAGATGGCCTGCATTGGGTCCTCTGCTATTATTTCTATTAGTCGGCAATCTTTAGCCGGTTGGTTCATTGCTGATTGAGGGGGGTAGTGTGATCGCCGTTTTTGGGGCTGTCTTTTGTATGTTTATTCTTATTTATTTTAGATCTAATTATAGTTATTTGTGTTTTGTCGATGGCCTGCATTGGGCGCTCTACCATTATTTATATCAGTCGGCAATACTTAGCCGGTCGGTTCATTGCTGATTGATGGGGGTAATGTGATCGCCGTTTTGGGGGTCTGTTTTTTTATATGTTTATTCATGTTTTATTTTAGATCTAATTGTAGTTATTTTGTCTTTTCTCGATTTATAGGTACATATGTGTTATTTCATGTAAAGCGCTTTTGAACGCACAATCCCTGTGTGAAAAGAGCGCTATATAAACCTGTATAATAATAAATAATAATAATAATAATATCATTGTATGGACTATGTTGTCCGACTAAGTAAACATCTATAGGTGAATATCTAATTCCACTATAATTCTGGAATAATTTATAATACCTGAGGCTGGACGTATCCAAACCACATAGCTCTTAATATATATATACACATGTAATCATCTGTGAACGTAGTGTAACCCTCAGCAGGTACTGACCATTTAGGATGAATTTAATACAGCTACATAACATGCTTTAGATGCACATAAGTGTCAAATAGTGTAGATCAAGACCAACCGCCGCGTTTTTGACGCGGCGGCTGACCATGATCTACATTGTTTGAAATGCAATAAATAAGGTTTTCTCATGACACGGCTCATTAATGTCTCTTAATCTCTTCTTCAGCAAAATGTTTATTGGAGGTCACTTGCCATGGTTAGCTCACTATTTATTTTCTTTACATTTAGAACACATTTGCTTCTGAGGATTTAGATTTTGTCAAACAGACAACTTATTAGAACCTGCTTAGACGTCGAGTATTCCGCGTCGGATCAGGATCAAAACAGTTGAAACCTCGAGTAAAGTAAATTGTCAATATGTTTTTCTTAGAATTATTTTTTCAAACCTGTCATTGCACTACGAATGAATAGCGTTCATGCCAATGTACAGCGGAGAAGATTTTATATATGTTACAGTCAATATGTGTAATCAGTCATTTTACGAAATGATTAAAAAAATTCAGTCATTATGTCAATGGACTGTTTCACTTAGTCATTTCACAAAATGCCTGAAATTTTTAGTCATTTTATGAAATGACTGAAATTGACAGGCCACTTCTACACAAAATGGCTAGAAACCTTTAACATGATTCAGACAATGTGCCAAATGACTTTTATTTAATTAATTCAACAACAGTTGTTCATTCATGTCTTTCAATATGCATAATATTGTTTCAAACTTAATATCTAACAATTATTTCAGAAACATTGCATGCATTTTTTGAGGATTTAAGAGACTTGATTTATATTAAATTTAATATGCATGTATTGTTTCAATAGTGTAGTTTGTAATTTTTAAGATACACCAATCATTACGATTGAATAAATAAAGCTAAAGTCAATTTAGTCATTTCGTGAAATAACTGAAGGTGTTTTAGTCTTTTCACGAAATGACTGAACATTTTTGGCGTTTCATCAATGACTAAGTGAAACAGTCATTTCACGTGATGACTGAATCTTTTAATCATGTCATGAAATGACTGACTACACAGATTTACTGTAACATATATCCGTCTTTATCTATTTCACTGCCAAGTGTTATCATGTGCTTTGACCCTCTTATCGCCAAAATATCGTCTGCATTTGAAATGTCCCCTGCAATATTTATAAAATCAGTTTTAAGGTTTTTTGGCTGAAGAAATATCGATACGAGTGTCAAACAGTATGGATCCTGATCCGACGCCGCGTTAAATTGCGTTCTTCGGTGCCATTGGCAGTGAAAGAGTTAAATAAGTCTAATATGAAAATATGATTTAATGTAGAAAATGGCAGGAAGCAGTTTGGGGCCTGATCTGATCCTAAACTGTATTTGCAGTGGACAGTTATATGCATTTTAACATGAAGACATTTATTTGTGAAGAATGACGTCTTCTCTACGTTAACTCATTATTCCCTGAAACTTCTAATGGACGATTCCAGTTTGCAAGAAAGGCTGTTCTATTTTAGACTATTAAGGGTTGATTTTTGTAATAAATTTCAAAATACCAAACAGTGAAGTCCCTGACCAGAGGGCTCCTACTGGACTTCACTATTTGTATAGGACAAACGTACTCTTCACAGGTACTGATTTGGTAAAGGACGCATATATGCGTCACTAGGGCTCAATGAGTTAATAGTATTTTGTATCACTATTGTTTTGCATTGCAGTCCTCTATTCTTCCTGGTTTGACCATGTAAAGTCCTGGGAACAGGTGAAACAAACAGAACAAAGAAATCCAATCCTGTTTGTGTTTTATGAAGACCTCAAAGAGGTAAGGAGGATCTACAGCAGTAGAAAAGACGTTATTCTTTCCAATTTAACCCTTTCATTCTCAATGGCGCCTTAAAGCAAGTTTGCAAACAGTTTGGGTCCTGATCAGACGCCGCGAAATGTGGCGTCTGATTAGCATCAAAACTGTTTGCAAACTTAGGATCAAAACTGTTTGACACTGTTTTGAATTTTTTTCAGTCATTCTGCCTTATTTCTAAACTTTTAAACAACACTACAGACAACAATACTGAAGAAGACGACAATGAAACGGTGAAGGGGTAAAATTCTTACGAAAAAGTTGGCAGTGAAAGTGTTAAAAACAAATGAAACGCAATGTAATAACATGTAAAAACTACAAATTTGTAAAACATTCTGTTTTATTTAAACTGAGTGGCAAACAGTTAAGACCAAGGTCAGACGCCGTTGTCAGATCTAGGACTCGATTCATACATCATCGTACGACAAAAACGGTCGTAAGTTAAAACTTAAATACATTTAATTTCATAAGCCTAGATCGAATAAGTTGAACTTCGATATCTCAAACTCGGTTATGTCGAACATACCCGTATTTTTATACCCTGTTCGGCCATTAGGTCCATCTGATTGCTTTCGTTATATCAAATTTTCGTTATATCAGATCCATTTTACTATAAGTCACTCAGAGATAGGGACTACATTCTGTTTCGTTATATCCAATAGTTCGTTATACCCAAGTTCGTTATAAGCGAACTTCACTGTATTCATTTCAAACTAAGTGGCAAACAGTTTGGAGCCTGATCAGAAAGTGAAAGTGAACTAATAATTTTAGCAAACAATATCCGATTTATATTTCTACAGAATACCTACAACGAGATCAAACGAATATCCGAGTTTCTCGGAATAGATGCCGACGGGGCGATGATCGAGGGCATTATCAAGAATACAAACATAGCGAGCATGCGCGGACAGAGGTTTACCTACTTCCCACATCCGGCGGAAATTCTGGATTCAGACCACATGGAAATATTATTCAGAAAAGGTAAAATGTAATGGCCTTCCATTTGTCTCTAGCGGCCCATAGATTGGACATTGGCAACAGTGCAGGCTCAGATCAGACGCCGCATATTGCGGCGTCTGATCTGAGTCTGCACTGTTTTCTAACGGAAATTGCTATAAAAAAGTTAAAAGATTAGATCAGACGTAATTAGATCAGACGACCTTTAAATGAGAATGACTTATCTCATATATAAGCATGGAACAATCCACCATTTAATAAACTGGACAAACGCAAAGGGACAAAGAGGTATTTTGTTATTGTTTTTTACTTAACAAATTAATCTGGGTCATTTGGAGACCCAAAAGTATACCAAATTTATTCAAAGCACGTACAAAACAGGATAAAAATGACAGGCGATTAAAGATTGCAAACAACTTGTAAACATGAAGCAAAGTCAAAGTTGAGAATGCATTTATTCAAAGCAAACGCATGAAAATGAAATAGTTATTTGAAATATTGACGTTTTATCAAACTCTGACTAAAAACTGATTTACGATTGCAAACGTCTTCATTTATATTTTAAGAATATAGGTCTTTACACTGTAGATGTAGATGCTGTTGTTAAGATAAAGTTTTTGATTTTAAGGTGATAAACATCATTCGTTGACTTCGTAAATGTTTAGGCCCTTCATGACTACATATCCTTTCCACGCCCATAACGTATTAAAACGTTTTGACGTTTATGGCACATTTTGGCTTCCGTAGAATGAAAAGTTATGATTCGCACATCGCGTTGGAAGACTTTTCTGAAAGGCCAGGTTCGGCACTGCCTATTTCTAGAATATCAATGGTCTCCTGCAAAATGTGACACTTTCAGGCAGCATCCAAAATGGATCCAGACACAAATTTGCAATATTGGAAAAAGGCGAATGCCAGAGGGGCCGAAACGGTCCATCTTTCTACTTTCGGTTTAAAATGTACTCGGCCTTTTTGTCAAAACCCGTTAAAATAGCACTCATGCTGGAATTCAGTAACACTGACATGTCAACACAACGCTCACAAAGCTCAAACTGAGCTCAGGATCCACTTGTTTTTTCTTTTTTTTTCTTTTTTTTTTTAAAGTCGTTTGGGTATTGCGTGAACGCGATTTAAATATAGTTCTTCTAAAAACAGATAGTCACTTTCGGTTTCGTGTTGACACGTCAGAGTAGTTTTGAGATGTCGGAGTGTAGTGTTTATTCAGAAAATGAGCTCAAAAGTAGTCCGGTAGTGTCTGTGTTATGTGTACAAAATCGTCCGGGCTTGCTAAGGATATATAAGGGAACTGTGTATATAGTACTATATACACATCGTTTCTGAAACGAAGCCTCTTGTGATCAGGGTCTACATTGCTTGATATGTTTCAAAACACGACTGGGACACATCCACGAAGATCCAGAACATTCTGGTCATTTTTCAAATACATAAATGTATGTAAACGTCAATTTTTACATGCCAATAGTGTACGATTTAGATTGTATTCCGACTGTTTTAGTCATATAGCGACCTATACTTAGATACGTAATCCTTTTCCGTTTAAACAAAACTACATGTAGTTTTGTTTAAACGGAAAAGGAAAACGTTCGCCCATTTCAGTTCCATTGAAAAAATGACATTAGTTCACATAGATGCAATTACTCGAGGGGGCGGTACTTGAGGATATCTTACGCAGAGGAGGCGGGACTTATTGATCTTTTCTTCGCGATTTAACCTTTTGAACTCGGAGAGCAAAAATCTGACTGCATTTCTTTATGATAAAAATAATCAATATAATCATCTTACTTTAAAAATTACGTAAATCGGCATTTTCGCAACGAACTGTCAAATTTATAACGTTAGAATGTACATGTAAACAGTGGAATTTATTTTGCTGCGTTCGAATGTACAAAACTTCAATAATGCGGTTATGGCTGTTTCCTTTCAGGGTACACATTATTCCTGCAAACGACCTCAAATATGGATTAATCATTCATGTTTACTAATAAAATGTTCATTTAATATTAGAAGTTACAGCAACTTTAATGTAAAAATGAAAAATGAACTAAACAAATTCAGCTATTCTCTTAATTAAACGCAAATCAAATTCATGAATGTGAAAAGAATAGCAACTTCTTGAACATATAGACGATTATTAGACATTTGAGTGGCAAACAGTTTAGGTAAGTTTATTTTGGAACCTGATTAGTCTCCGGGCTACCCGGTGTCTAATCTGGATCCAAATTGTTTGCAATGTATATACTAGTTTAACTGATTTGTGCCCACGATCCCATATATTGGACATAGGCCAACAGTGTAGACTCTGATCAGACGCCGCATAATACACTGTTTGCTGATAGGAATTTCAATATAAAACAAAATGAAAATGAAATTTTTTACCCGGCATCCCTTTGATAAAAATGGACTAGTCCAATATATAAACATGGAAGAATCCACTGGGTATAAATGGGTTAAATATAAAAGCTGTTATATGGGAAGAATAATCATTTTTGGTACTGTATGACGTCACAAATGACATCGGAATAACATCGTCACATCTGGGGCCCGTTTCATAAAATTTCTAATGATAAATGCTGGTGTAAGTCAAAACTTTAAAATACATTTAACTTCCGATTTCTCTATCTAATCCTGTTTTGTGACATCTTTTTGGAATCGTCTTTTCAAGACGATTCCAAAACGATGTCACAAGACAAGATTAGATGGAAAAATTATTAATTACTAAAACTTTTATAATCTGACTTATGACAACATTTGTCGTACGAAGCTTTATGAAACGGACCCCTGCTTAGTATCAGGGCTACCCGGTGTCTAATCTGGCTCCAAATTGTTTACAATGGAAATAATTGGGGAAGAATAATCCTTTTTGGTACTATATGGCGTCACACATGACATCAGAATAACATCGTCATATCTGTATTTTATCTTACAGGCGCGGTAGGAGATTGGCGTGCATGGTTCTCGCCTGAACAAGACAGTCGGATGGATGCATTATTATCAGAACAGATGAAAGATTCGGATTTAAACTTTAAGTTCCAACTTGAAGACACAACTGATAATGGTTAAACCACGTATGAACAATGTGCTTGTAGCGTTAAAATGGGGAACTAACGAGTGCTGTGAAATAAAAGTGTGAACGTCTTGTAATATACGAATGAGCTGCGTACGGAATCCTGTTAGGGCCAATATTTTTTCTGTTTTTCAATTTTAGTTAAACGCGGAAAAAAGATGCGAGAATGCAATGGTGCTATCTCGCATCTCTTTTCGGTACTTTTTGTCATCAAATCCAATAGTATTTTGTTTTTTAAAAAAGAAACAAAGTCGAAAACTGATGCGAGATTGCAACAGGGCTGCCATAAGTTGACATGAAAAATCCTAAAATTTTGAAATTTGCATTTTTCAAGTGCGAATTTACGAATCGTACCTTTACCCCATAGCCTGTTTCTAGTTTTGTTGACACGTGATTACTTAAAGCATGCTGGAAGTAAAGCAGAATGCGCCTTATGGCGCATTCTGCTTTATTTCAGCCTGCTTTAAGCTACCATGTACTAGAAAAAAAATCGAAGATTTAGGAAAATTCCGAAGAAATGGCAGCCCTGTTTCTACCCTGCAATGTCGCATCTTCTTTCGACGTTTTTTACTTAAGACACTATAGGATTTGATGACAAAAAGTTGATCTAACGAAAAATGGCGAGATAACACCTTTGCATTCTCGCATTCTTTTTCGGCGTTATACTGAAATCGTAAAGCAGAAAAATTATTGTCCCTAACAGGGTTCCGTAGCTGTGTCTGAGAAAACCAGACTACAGAAAAAACTTTCTATTACGCCACGACCACCCTCTATCACGGCCAACTCATTATCACGACCACTAAATCGTCTTAATTATTATGTGTTTACAACAGGTGACTGTTTAAAGCATGGCGATAATAAAACAGAAAGCTCCTGTAGGAGCTTTCTGTTTTTAACTGTCACCTTGCTTTAAAGCGTCACATGTCTTTCATACAATCAGTTCGCTTTTGTTATAGTGGTCGTAATAGAGAGGGTTTACTGTAATTGCATTGAAAACAATGCAGAGACTGTAGACTAGCAAAGACGCGGGGACTTTTCTGTGTCTGTAGTGTTTGACAATCAAAAGTATATACAGTTCTATAGTCCCTAACTTGTAAAACTTTGTAGACGATAAAACTTTGATGGTGTTTAGTATTTGAATACACCGCTTTGCATTGCAATAAAAATGAAAATACTACGGGGGAGAAGAAATTATTCTTGCCCATTTAAAAGGAAATGTAACTGGATGTTCGTATCAATAAGAGGGCGACTGAGATGTAGATCTATGTGGCCTAAGATAGGAGGGATTAGTTTGACACCAGTCTTTATAAACCAATTCAGAACCCGGAATCAAAATCGGGTCGCCAAGATCGCAGTTAATCGCTGTCAGTACATCAACATAAACGCGTGCTTGTCCAGCAACTTCAGCAAGGCCGTACACGTGATAACAAGCGAGGTTTTACGCAAGCACTGTCAGTACATCACCATAAACGCGTGCTTGTCCAGCAACTTCAGCAAAGCCGTACACGTGATAACAAGCGAGGTTAAACGTAAGCACTGTCATAACATCACCATAAACGCGTGCTTGTCCAGCAACTTCAGCAAGGCCGTACACGTGGTAACAAGCGAGGTTAAACGTAAGCACTGTCAGAACATCAGCATAAACGCGAGCTTGTCCAGCAACTCCAGTAAGGCCGTACACGTGGTAACAAGCGAGATTTTACGTAAGCACTGTCAGTACATCACCATAAACGCGTGCTTGTCCAGCAACTCCAGCAAGGCCGTACACGTGGTAACAAGCGAGGTTTTACGTAAGCACTGTCAGTACATCACCATAAACGCATGCTGGTCTAGCAACTTTTGCAAGGCCGTACATGAACACGTGATAACAAGCGAGGTTTTACGCATGAACTGTCAGTACATCACCATAAATGCGTGCTTGTCCAGCAACTTCAGTAAGGCCGTACACGTGATAACAAACGAGGTTTTACGTAAGCACTGTCAGTACATCACCATAAACGCGTGCTTGTCCAGCAACTCCAGTAAGGCCATACACGTGGTAACAAGCGAGGTTTTACGTAAGCACTGTCAGTACATCACCATAAACGCGTGCTTGTCCAGCAACTCCAGTAAGGCCGTACACGTGGTAACAAACGAGGTTTTACGTAAGCACTGTCAGTACATCACCATAAACGCGTGCTTGTCCAGCAACTCCAGTAAGGCCGTACACGTGGTAACAAGCGAGGTTTTATGCATGAACTATCAGTATATTACCATAAACGTAGCAAGTGCCGTACACGCCAGGGCTGCCATTTCTCCGGATTTTTCCTAAGTATTCGGATTTTTATCCTAGCAGATCGTAGCTTAAAACATGCTGAATGAAAAGCCCCAGCAGAATGTGCCTTAAGGCGCATTCTGCCTACTTTCAACCTGTTTAAAGCAGTCATGTGTCTTCAAAACAAGAAACAGACTATAGGGTAAAGGTGCGATTAGTAAAATTGCGTCTGAAAAATTGAAAAATTGAAATCTAAGGATTTTTATGATCAACTTATGGCAGCCCTGACACGTGATAATAAACCTACAGGCTGTGAGAATCATGGTTTTTGTTCTTTTACGTGAAATACGTCCTGAGTTCTATATCTGAGGGTATGGGAACGACAGGGAATCGAACTAGGAGCACATACAATCAGTCAATTACAGAAACCGCAGTGAGCGCCAAATGTATTACCGGGCGTTTTAATAAAGACACTGCTCAGACCCGGTATCATATACACTCGTGTCGCCAGGTTAACCCTTAGCCTGCCACTCACGACTATAGCTCCATATGCAAACAGCTTGGATCCGGATGAGACGCCGAGTAACTCGGCGTCTCATCCGGATCCAAGCTGTTTGACACTCGGACAACATTTTCAGCAATTTTGAGCAACTTTGAAGCACTTTGAAACTTGAAGCAGACGAGAAATATAGCAGACGACAATTTATTTGGCGGGCTAAGGGTTAACATCGCCTCAACCCTTTCACTGCCAAATATGTCCTGAATGTCTTACCCTTTCACTGTTTCATTGTCGTCTGCTTCAGTTTTGTTGTTTGCAAGTAAACTTCAATGTAATATGTCTTAAAACATATCGGTAAGAGCGTCAAACAGTGTGGATTTAGATCAGACGCCGCGTAAGGTCAGCCAAACCATTTTTTAGGGAAAACAGCATTCCGCATTCAGTATTGGACCAACCAATTCGAGTGATATATTTTTCATATCTATTCGAAGAAATTGATTATTCTATTTATTATATACATTTTAACGACATTTTTACACAAAAAAACCCACACAAAATTAATTATTTATGCGCAGCGACGTCACAAAAATTATTATGACGTGACGTCACTAAAATATTATCATTACAAGACTAAGTGATGATATCAACAGTGACGATATCAAGTTTATCTAACTGAGAAATCTCTATAAACCATTGATAGGTATATAATAAAGCATTATACATGTATTCTATTTCATACTTCATAATATAAGCTTACCATTTATGCACATGTTCGCCAGTGTTATAGGCTGATTGGTGCCTGATCAGATACCGTGTTACGGGGAGTCTGAGCGGGGTACAAATTGATTGACGATTGCATTGACATTTCTTTTATCAAAGAGTTTTACATTAACTTATTGACTATTTTAACCAATCAGAACTGATCAGAAATCTAGGTCACTGGTCACTTGATGGAAACACAATACTTTCATTGGCGAATGGCCAGTCCGCGGTCCCAGCCAGCACACCTATATCGGGCCGATGTCGGCTTAAGGTCGGAATATCGGAAGAGCCTGCCGACATCATGCCGATATCGGCACGCTGTAGGGCCGATATCGCATATTTTCTTTAAATGTTTCATTAAGGTTATAATGAAGCCATTTCAGCATCGTGATGTAAGTTATCAATAAACAAATAGCAGATATTGATCTACTTTATTATTTTCTATATATCGGTTTGGAAATATCGGGTCGACATCGGACCGACATTACACATTATTTGCAATATCGGCCCGACATCGGATCGATATTGGTGTGTTGTTGTAAATTTGTGTTAAACAATAAGACAGTTCAGTTGGCCTGCAAAAACAATTTTGTATGTGTGAGCAAACATTATTTTCATAATTGCATCCCATTTATATGTATCTCGGGTTTATTATATCGGCCCAACGTCGGCTAGACATAACCAGTCAATGTTTTACCCTATTTCCAAGGGAGATAACTGCTAAAATCAAGAAAGATCACTCTAGTTAACATTGCCGCCATTTTCTCCAAGTTCAAATGAAGATGCTTTGTGTAAACAAAGGAAGTGAAATTTGCACCCAGTCTTCACCAATGCTAAGGTAATAGAATCTGTTTTAATTAGAAAATATATTTCAAGTGTTTAGAAAGTATCTAAAGGTATTTATCTGTGTCAGTTCTGTCAAAAAAGTTATTAAAACAGATTTGTCACATATTTTCGCGACATGATCGATTTGAATTTTGAGATAGAAATTTCAGAGGTGCTGTTATTTTACTTTTTCACTATTGTAATCAGGTTTAGGAGATGAATAGTTGAGTAAACTGATTTATATAATAAAATACAACTTTTTACCTTATAATTATGGATTGATTTTTATGTATAATGTTACTATTTTGAACAAAACAAGAAACAATATTATACAAATTATATAGAGCCTGTAAGGCAGCATATATAGCGATCATTTTGACCAGTTACACGGGTCTAGGTTAACATTTTGTAGCTAAATTTATAATGATATACATGTAAGCCGAAATCGTATACTTTTATAGAATGCTGATATGAATTTAGGTGATGTATGATTATTAAATGCTTTCAATTATTTTTCTTACAGATCAATCTGTCACTAGTCGTTGGAAAGAGCACATGTGGCCGATACGGTAACGCGTGTCTGTTCACAGTTGCTGGGGAGCACATGTGTGAAGTAGCTTGACTGTTATGGCACGATAATCCAGAAACCATTTGGAATATTGAAAGCTGCTGTTAGAAGTAAGTGCAAAATACTAAGTCAGAAAGATCTCGAAGCAGTAATTAACTGCTCCTAGGTATGATATTTCTCGTCAGAACTCTAATTATTGTAGCCGGGTTGAGTCCATAGTAAATAGTGAGAGATTTGTGTAAGCGGTCCAGATCGCTTATATGGGAGACTAGTACGCTTGCCCGGTATTAAGCAAGGGGTCTCCGGGTTCGAGTCCCAGTCTGGATGCATATTTTTCTCACCATGTTACACATGTACCGTGATGTACGTAGTACTCGAGTTGAGATTATGGTTAAATGGTGAGAGCGGTCAGATGGCTCTGTCAGTAGAGCAATTTAATGCTCAGTAAGCGAGGGGTTTGCATATTTCTCTTACCAATTAAAACATTAATTTTGCCCCCAACTTAAATAACCTGCATAATTGATATGTAAGATGTAATTCGCAAAGTGTACAAAGATAATAAAAAGAAACTCGAGTAGTGTTCTTGATGTAGTTAAAGAATTCAGGACAAATTCTTGTATATAGCTAGAGGATTGATGTGTAGCAGACCTGTCTGCGTTTAATATATGGTCAGGTGAGAGATTTGAGCAAGCGGTCAGAAGGCTCAGTCGGTAGAGCACTCACCCTGTAAGTGAGGGGTCTGCGTTCAAGTCAAGGCCTTGTCACAGTTGCATAGTTTTCTCATCAATTGTTACACACATTCCGGGTAACAATCTGATGTTTTGAGGATAGAGTTTCTAGAGTAAACTTTAGTGATCAGTGTATTTTCTTTTATTAAATCTACAAACAAAACCTGATAGTTATGTCATTTTGTAAATACTAGGAAAATATATCATACCGGTACATAAACAATCAATCGCAGCAATAAACAGTGCCTCTGCCCCCAACCGTGACAGGGCTTCAGATTAGTCGAGGGAGTAAACTGAACAAATCCAACATTTTCTTACTCATTACAGCACCAAATCTTATGGTGTTGCTACTCTTTAGAACTATTTCATCGAGACGATTCTAATTAACTATAACACCATATAGGCTTTAATGCAGAATAAGATTTAGGTTTAGAAATACTTCCTTTATCTGAAGCTCT
Source organism: Gari tellinella (assembly GCA_922989275.2). NCBI lineage: Eukaryota > Metazoa > Mollusca > Bivalvia > Cardiida > Psammobiidae > Gari > Gari tellinella. The sequence goes on from OV277870.1 coordinate 14,931,012, forward strand.
GTTTGCATTTGCTCCTAAACATAATACAGTCAAACTTTGATATCTCGAACACGTTTAACTAGATCCATCTGATAGTTTGATATATGAACTGCATTATTTCATGCTTGGTTAAGTCGAAGATGCCCATATTTCAAAGTTAAAACGTGGCTTAGCCACGTTTGAACTTTGAAATACGGGTATGCTCGACAAAACCGACTTCGAGACATCGAAGTTCGACTGTACATGTAATATAACTCAAATTGTTTTTAAAATATCATGAATTCTGGTAATACTTTATATAATGCTTTCATATTTTCAGTAGCTGTCCAGAAACAATTCAACGGAAGGAATTATGCGGTGTTGAGTTTGTTGTTAGGTAGTAGCTGAGGACCGCAAGTGATCCAGAAATAATTCAACAGAATGACTAATGCCGGAGTAGAGTTTGTTATCTAAGGAAGTGACTGAGGACTGCAAGTGATCCAGAAATAATTCAACAGAATGACTAATGCCGGAGTAGAGTTTGTTATTAGGAAGTGACTGAGGACTGCAAGTGATCCAGAAATAATTCAACGGAATGACTAATGCTGGAGTAGAATTTGTTATGTAGTGGCTGAGGACCGCAATTGATCCAGAAATAATTCAACGGAACGACTAATGCCGAAGTAGTGTTTATTTCTGTTAAGTAGTGGCTGAGGACCGCAAGTGATCCAGAAATAATTCAACGGAATGACTAATGCCGGAGTAGAGTTTGTTGTTGTTAGGTAGTGACTGAGGACCGCAAGTGATCCAGATAATTCAACGGAACGACTAATGCAGGTGGTCTATCCTGAAAAAAGGACTTTGTGTATGCATAATTTTTTTAATTTTTGGGGGGGGGGGGGGGGGGGGTTTAAAACATTTTGGAATTCAGATGAGACGCCAAGTTACTTAGCATTACATCTGGATCCCAACTGTTTGCATATGTACTTTTCGTACCTATCCGTTCAACATGCAAACCCTTTCATGTATGTTAAATTTATGTTTTGAAAAAGAAATCTATTTAAGGTTGAGGACTCCTAATGAGTTTGGACTGGTATCAGTAAGCTACCGAGATGGATTGGCCATTCTCGTCACCTGTCGGCCCGTACCGAACTGTGCTATTTAAGCATAGTTTGGAATGTACTGTAATGTGGCGAACAGGGTGGATTGCTACATACATAGCATGCCGATTTCTGTCTGATCTCGTTAGGTGTGATCAACCGTAACCCTTTAACTGCTTCAAAACTCTGTGCATGCACAAGTTCTCTAGTCATCTGCTTTGACTTTAAAACCTTTTTGCTCCAAGTTAGGTATAGATATTGGGTGAGTGTCAAACGGCTTGGATCTTGATTAGGCGCTGAGTAACTTGACATCTCATCAGGACCCAAGCTGATTGAATATGATACTAATATATGTAATGACATGATGCTGGTAAAGGGTCAAGCTACATGTTGTATGTATACATGTAAGTTTTTTAAAGATGTGAATCTGCTTTACTCTACTTCTTTACTTAATTGTTAATGCTTTGTATTAATTTACTACACATAAAAAGTAAATAAAAGTAGTTATATAACATTGTGTTGGTTATAGAAAGTTACCCTTGCATGGATGTACATCTAGCATCATGATGAAAAGGACTTTGGGGCTTTTTATCATTATATGCCAAGAAAAATTAATTTGGAACAATTGCAATGTGGCCTTTGATTCAGTATATCAGTAGCTGCTTTGTTGTCTTTCATTTTTAGTTAAGCCTGAAAGTCCTTTTTCTCATGTTGTTGGCTGCATTATTTGTAAAACATGATTGTTGTAATCAGTGTTATTGTGGTCTGATGTTGGAAATTCTGTCAGACCTTCAACCCTTATCCTACCATTTGTGTCTACAGTGTCTGATGGAAATAGCTATGGTGGAAGATGAGATGCCGAGTAACAGATATTGATATGATGTCCAACCGATATAATGCAGCAGACATGATGACAACCGCTATATGTCGGACCGACATCTAATCAATGTCAAACCGATATGAAATAGCGGACATCATGCCGACATGTTATGATATCGGGCCAACATCGAATCGATGTCAAACCGATATGACATAGCCGACATCGATATGATGTCGGAACAATATCGGGCCGACATCGATTCGATGTCAAACCAATATTTGATACAGCCGACATCAGGCCGACATCAATACGATGTCGGCCCGATTAGCAAAGAGCATGTATATCGGGCCGATATCGGGTCCAATATCGGCTGCAAATGGAAAAGATGTAGGCCCGATGTCGGCAGGGTATATCCGCCCGATATCGGGCCGACATCAAACCGATATATACACAACCGATATCGTGCCGACAACAAACCGATATCGGGCCGATATACCCTGCCGACATCGGGCCGACATCTTTTCCGTTTGCAGCCGATATTGGACCCGACATCGGCCCGATATAGAGAGCGATATCTTACCGATGTCGGCCCGATATAGAATGCTGGCTGGGGTATTGATCCATGTATGTCGCACATCACCAATGAGTTCAGCAAAGAAATAGATGTCCGTCGTTGGCAATCGATTGCGAGTAGGCTACTGGTCTGAAATACAGTGGAGAAAACGTCATTCTTCCGTTTAAACGCAAACGCAAACTGGCAACTTTTTGACAATTCTGACAACCAGTTTTAATCTGAGTGGCAAACAGTTTGGAGCCTGATCAGACATCGGGTAAACCCGGCGTCTGATCTGGCTCCAAACTGTTTGCAATGAAATTAATAGTTTAAGCGTAAATGCGGTTATTTTGAAAGAATACGTTTACCCTACTGTACTCTGCACGCTGCACACGGGGCACAAACTGCTAACCTAAACCGCGAACAGAGGTAACTGAACACACTAGAGAAGTTTTCGGAAAATCTGTTTATAGATGAAACAAACAAAAAACATTGATAAAGACATGCTTACACAAAGAATACTGTACCCCCCCCCCCCCCCCCCCCCCCTCCTTCCCCCTCCAAACAATTTAACCTTGACGCATATCTTTTCAAAAGATAGTACTTGTTACAGTGGAGAAAACGTTATTCTTTCCCAATAAACGCGTTTACGCTAAAACTATTGCAAACCGTTTGGAGCCAGATTACACGGAGTCTGATCAGGCTCCAAACTGTTTGCCACCACGATAATCACGAATTATCAGAATTGTCCAAAAGTTGCATTTGTCTACGTTTTAGTGTTTTGCGTTTCGTTTCGTTTAAACGGGAAAGAATAACGTATTCTCCACTGTACATTATTATGAAATATATTCCTCTACAGACAGAATATATGTACCGTGGTTAGGAATTATACCCTATATTCAATATTCTGTAAAATGCATGTGTGACATACATGTATCATTTTAAAGAACAATGCTTTACCAACACGGTGGTATAATGCACTACAAGATCACATAAGTCAATTAGTCACAACATGAGCCTAAATTACCCCTACTTTAGGACACTAGAACATGGTTCGCGTTACACCATCGTGTCGGCAAAGAATTGTTCTTTAAGATGATATATCACACATGCATTTTGCACTTATTATTTCGAAGTTATTGATCAGTAGCCAAAACTTAAAAAATGCACTCGTACATCTATAGCGGAACAAACGTGTCTTGATGTTAGTTTAAGCTTTGAATGGACAGTGTTTTTTGTTGCTTGGTCTCTCGGTTTGCACGTTACAATTTATTGTTCAAATCAACCCTAAATATATACAAATGGACAGTATGAATTATATTTAATTGGAAAGTGAAGAAATCATAATCCATTTGAAATCCCATGGGCGAATAAATTAAACGATCACTGAATCAGCTTCTATTTAATGATTTTGCAAGTAGCTATCCGGGAAATCGACTTCTATAACGAGCTTTTGTTTGATCCGACACAGCTAGGTTTCCGCCGTTACATGTAGACCATATTTATTGAATGCAGATATTCCAATAACATTATACAGTACAAAATCGAAAACCTGACTCCCAAAACCCGGACGTCTCTAAAAAGTTAGACAAGTTTTCGGTTTGGTGTCCAAAACATTTATCCTTCTTCAACAAATGTTTTAAAATGTCACAAACAGAGTCCATAGTGGGTGGTGTTCTTAAACTGACTTTAACCCCAAGACAAAAAAAAGTACGAATGTCATGCTTCGGGGAATTCTTTTTACTACTCATCGAACATGGTGTTTCCACATCAAAACACCACTCACCGTTCTCTATTGTTTTTCAATGTGTACGCACGTGCGCTACTTATCGGATGTTCCGATCTCTGAGTAGAGTCTACTCTTTTCGGAGAAGTAGCAACTAATTGGAGGGCGTGTACAAGTTGGTTTAAAGATATTGTATTTTAAATAGTTTAAAAAGGATTGGAACGAAAGCTAAGTTTAAAAGTACCGTTTCCTTTCCTTTCCTTTGTACAGGTTAAAAGTAAAGTAGCTTTTGGACTGGATTAAAGCCGCATTGTGTTTTTGAGAAACCTGCATAAAACGATTGTTTGGGGTCCCATTTGAACTACGTGGGACGTGATTCTTTCACAAAAACCGGCTTTATCTAAGAAATTCGCTTTTTGAATTTTATTTATAATATTTTGGTGCTGCACAAATTAAAAAGCCTCCCTTGTGAATGGAAAGAAGGACAACTCTGTAAATACAGGGCTCCAGATAACGGAAGTATTTCGAAAACTAAAATCTTTATTTCTGCTTTTAAACCCAATGTTGTCATACTCATTAAAAGTGTTTCGAAGAGACGGTTTAATCAGTAGTAACACCATAGCATTCGGTGCTGAAATGAGTGAAAAAATGTTAGATTAGTTCAGATTACTCCCGCTTACATAGTTATCTGGAACATCTGGTTAACCCTTATTCAGCTGCACAGACGTCCGCTTTGATATTGTTATCTGCAAAATTTGTTCAGTTTAGATTTATGCATTGTTTTAATTAAACAAACCTTAAGACGAGTGTCAAACAGTTTGGATCCAGATGAGACGCCGCGTTACGCGGCGTCTTTCTAGATTCAAACAGCTTGTAAACTCCGTAAAGTTACGAACAGTAGGCACAGGGTTAAACACTATGAGATCCAGTGAAACGTGTAAATTTTATTCACTTGGGGTAAGCGATTAATTTTTTTACGGGAGTCTATACCTTGAGCTTGCTGAAAATGACTGTTTCAGCCTTCTCCGCTCTCTAACACAAACGCTTCTTTTTGGATCTTCACCAAACTTGCTACAAATGTTTATTAGCATAGAATCTAGGCCAGGTTCAATATCTAGCAAAATCGCATGAGGCATGTCTGAGTTATTGCCCTTGAATAATTAAAAAATGAAATTTTTAGTCGTTCAAGGGCAATAACCCCAAAATGCCTTGTGCGATTTTGGCCGTTAAGATGACTGACCTAGATTTAATATTAATAAACATTTTCAACAAGTTTGGTGAATATCTGGTATAATCTGTATGTGTTAGAAAGCAAAAAATGCTGAAACAGTCATTTTTAATACTTAAAGGGCCAAAAACTCAGACATGCCACATGCGATTTTTGTAATAATCAAACTTGACCTAAATCTTATATAATTAAATATTTTCAGGAAGTTTAGTGAATATCCGATAAAAACTGTATGTGTTAGGGTGCAAAAATGACTGAAACCGTCATTTTTTATTAATAAAAAGGCAATAACTCAGATATACCTTATGCGATTTTAGTAGTAATCAAAACAAACCTTGATTTTATATCAATAAACATTTCAGCAAGTTTGGTGACGATCAAATAAAACGTATTTGTGTTTGAGAGCAAAACTTGCTGAAAACAGTCATTTTTTAATACATAAAGGGCAAAAACTCAGATATGCCATATGCAAATTTAGTAATAATCAAACTAGACCTAAATTTTATATGAATAAATATTTTCAGCATGTTTGGTGAATATCCGATAAAAGCTCTTTGTTTTAGAGAGCAAAAATGACTGAAACAGTCATTTTTTATTAATTAACAGGCAAAAAACTCAAAAAAACCTTATGCGATTTTAGTAGTAATCAAACTAAACCTTGATTTTATATCAATGACCATTTTCAGCAAGTTTGTGGAAGATCGGATAAAAAACAGTTGAGTTAGAGAGCGGACAAAAAAGTGTAATAGTCTAACTGACTGATGGATGGACGGGCGGAGGTAGATACGGTTGCCCCCAGTGAAGTTGATTTCTGCTGTATCACGTGATACTAAGTCGTGTGTTTATGTTTATTACAGACGTTCTATTTTCGGTTTGTCATGATTTTAAATCGCCCTTTTTGGTAATTTAGGTCCGTGTTCATCATTTCATAGATCAGTTTGGCACATAAGAATGTTCAAACATTATTATTTACCGTTATTGTATTTCAGGCATTAAGAAAAGGTCTGAAAACACAATGGGACTTTAAGTACTGATGGCCTGCATTAAACTACCGACTGTTTAAACATCTAACAATTTAACTTGTTTAGAATGGCCCGGAAATGTTCAATGTTCATAGGGTTGGCCGCTTTTATTGAACGTAGGTATTACAATATCATTGTTCTTTTATAAGTATACCATTTCCGGTACTTGATGACCTGTTCGGCCATACGTAAGATTTGTTTGTTAACTACGTCAGTTTCTGCCATCTATAGGCTATTTGGACTCGACCATATTCAGGACCTACATACAGTGGAAAGACGTTATTTTTTCCCAATAAACGCGTTTATAGATACTAAAATTATTATTTCAACTGCAAACAGTTTGGAGCCAGATTAGACGCCGGGTAAGCTGGCGCCTGCCTAGCTCCAAACTGTTTGCAACTCGGATTAAAAGGTATAGAGGATTTTTCAAAAATATTTCATATTTTACACTTAAGTACATTTGCATTTGCGTTTCGTTTGGCGTTTATGTACATGTACGTTAGTTTTATAGACGCTATGTACATGCCTTACCCCGGATTCATAAGTTACTTGCAAACAGTGTGATTCTGATGAGACGCCGAGTATCGCAGCCTCTGATCAGAATCTAAACTGTTTGAAATTCATCTCTATATCTCTTAAGTCAAAACACCTAAAATTAAAATTTGAATAATTAAAGCAGTCGACAATTGTTTAACATTTATGACGTCATGGCAGAGAAGGGGTTAAACAGCATCAATGTATTTTGTAAACAGTAACTGTTGGAGTTATATTGGACACCGAGTGGCTCTTCCTGTGAAATCAGATTTGTAATGACTTGAACAGTGCACGGTGGGGAATACATTATTATTTCCGTGACCATGAACCAAATTGTTTGTAACAGAGATTATATTAAATCAACATTGTCAACAAATCTAACGAATGTCTATTACATTTCGTTTAAACGGGTACTATACGTTAATTCCTCTGTAATACCAGTGCCCATCAGAGACATGCTATAGTGTAACGTTACACCAGTGTCAAGAGAAATATTCGTAGTACTGTTCCGTTACACGCTTTCTGTTATACCAGTGATCATCAGAAGCATACAGTACTGTGACGTCAGAACAGTAAATTACCCGCTCTGTAATACCAGTGCCCATCCGGAGAGGCATACAATCGTAACGTTACTTCAGTGTCCAGAGGAATATAGTGGACAACATTATTGTGCCTTTACACGCTTTCTGTAATACCAGTGACCATCAGAGGCATACATCACTGACTGTGACGCCAGACCTGTGTCAAGCGGCATTCTATTACTGAGACATAATATATAACACGCTTTCTGTAATATCAGATATATGCTCTTTTCTGTAGCGATTGACCAGTGCCAAGCGGCAGATAATACCGTGACGTTACACGTCTTCAAGTGCAAAACGGAGGCAAACAGTATTGTGCCGTTACACCAGCGCATAGAGACAGACTTTCGCGAACTAAGCCTAGAATGTTAGTAATTACATGTATTTTGAAAAACTTTTTCATCATAGCTCTGATATCGTATAACTTGAACGCTGGAGAAGTGTCGTTTACTAAGTATAGAAAGGTTAGTGATAGAAAATGGACAGTATTCTTTCGTGACGTCATCGCATGGTCACCACAACGGTGCTGTATCGAATGTAAATACCATGACTTTTGCTTTGGTGTCAGCTACCAGAACACGACAGGGAAATGCCTTTTGTCGTCGGAGTTTGACATCGGCGGGATTGCTGTCACGGCCCCGGGTTGGGCTCTTTACCATAAGGAAGGTAATATAATACTGTGGAAACGTTATTCTGACGTCATTTGTTACGTCATATAGTGGGTAAAGAATACGGTATTCTTTCCCGTATTTATTAAAAGAAAAACTTAACGAAATGCATTGGAATTCAGGGATTGGCAATTTCTCGAAGTTGCAAATTGTTGGTGAGTCTGATCGGGCCCTTAAGAGTTTGCATAGAACATATAGTGAATCTTACATGAGTGCCCATTCTCTATCATTTTTAATAAACGAGTTGATAAAAATAATGTTCAACATAAACGTGTTTATTTGGAAAGAATAGCATTATCTCCACTGTTAAAAAATTATACATTTGTTTCGTGTAATCAGAACTGTAATTTTATTTTTATGTGTGTGTTTATTTTCAGAATGGTTGTTGGTTTTTCGAGCGGTGTCAGGCGTGGGCTCAGACCCTTACTCTGCCTGGACGACGGGCTCGAGCACAACCAATGACCCAAGTTGTGTCAATATGAGTTCAAACACCTGCTCCCAACATTACCGTAATACAATTGTAAACAGCTGGTCGAATATTGGTAAAATAGAGGTCAGTACCGATTCCGACGCTGCTATATCATCACCATTCAGTGTCATGACGTCATCTTTTTTAAAAAGATGTCGTCTGATTTTATTTCAGAAAAAAATTGTTCCTTACAATTCCGTTAATTTACTCGTTTTTTGGTAAAGACGGGGATTCTATACCCTCGGTCGGTCTATTCTTGTCGGACACTCGCTAAAGCTCGTTTCCGACTGAAAATAGACCAAACTCGGTGCGAAATAATTTTAATAACTTAGATGAGTGAAATAGATATAAAGCTCGCCAAGTCTTGCGTCATATTACTTGAGTCAACCCGTTTAATCTTTATATTTGATGAGCACTTTAGTAGTATTCTCTTTTTATTAAAGCCATCGACAATTGACATTCCAAAAGCAGACTTGGCGTCATTTCGATATGACGTCATCAGCGATAACTGATCGAACGATATAACATTATCGCTTACATAAATACAAACAAAACGTATAAATAAAGCCTTGATTTGCTATAAAGTGTGATATGATTGAAATGTCATTAACACTTTAAAGCGACTCGCAACCAGATGGTGCATTAAAAATAGTAATTTGTAAATATGTATCAAACGCTTATATAAATGGTAAAGAATTAGTTTAGGATAAGAAATTCTGTTTAAAAAAATGTATTTCAATAAAAAAAAATATTGGTCTCTGGTGGGATTCGAACCCGGGGCCCGGCATTGGCGGACAGAAGGCAAAATAGGGGAAACCGCTTAGACCAATGGACCACGGAACTATCCGTTTATCTCGGATCGATTTAACGTATTTCAATGTGTAGCGATCGAAAGTGCATACAACTTCGTAATTCGGCTCGTGATTATGTCTGAGCCCGTGTAGAGAAGCAACAACAACAACTATACCGTCTACTAGTCGGTATAGAAAAACGATGGAAAATATCTAAAAATCTAAGATTCGGTGACGATTCTTGAGACTTTTTTTGGACTGGTCATATTTTTTTAATGTCAGAAGCCAAATAATGCCACAAATTTGCTTTTATTTGAGTATTTTATTTTATTTTGACAAGTACACCATCCGGTTGCGAGTCCCTTTAAAGTAAGAGTAGCCAGAATCCTTTATTCTAGCGCAATCTAAACGCTCTGGTTTAGTTGTTTTATTTTGCGGCATTAAAAACTATTTTAACGGTTGCAAGGTATGTATTATTAGCAAATCAGAAATTGATAATTGATATAGATATTTCGTAAGAATAGCGTTTTAAAAAATCGAAGTGCAGTAAAATACAGAAAATTGCATTTTCGTCATCTGGGTCCAAACGCCTAGACCCAATACGAACACTTCATACATGCGACCTTCGGGACTGATAAGGGTCCATGCTTATAAAGCATTTGAGTGGAGTCTGAAAACGTTCTCAATCATTTGATTGGTCAGATTTGAGCCTAGGCTCAAATCTGACCAATCAAATGCTTGAGAATGTACTCCGACCCAACTCAAAAGCTTTCTAAGCGTTGGGCCTGATTCCAAACAGTTTAATTGGAAATAACAGTTTTAGCATAAACACATCTATTGAGAAAATACTGGTTATTGACCCCTTTATGACGTCACAAATGATGTCACAATGACGTGCTTCTCTACTATATTGCTTCATTCTTGTTTCAGGTGAAGTTTTCCATTTATAAACACCAAGCTGAGAAGGCCCACATTATATTTGACGGCGTCGGAACAGATTTGGAAAATTGGTTTGATCAGTCAAAAGTGATTTCTTCCAATTGGCCTAATTTGAAAACAGGGACGTATCTACATTTTTCGATTGCTGGGTAAGATTTCAAACATTGCATGTCCCCATCCTCTACAGCTGGCCCCAAGGTTATTGCACGGCGCGTCCACGCGCGTCCACGCGCCGTGCACTTTGTATTCGTTCGTGGTTGCTAGGCATGGGTGTCGCCATATTGGCAAAAGCTATCATTCGGAACCCTCGATTTTTATCTATCAAGTGGTTATTTTGAGCATTCAAAAGCACTAGGCTATTCAGTCCGGATCTAATCGAAGGGGTTGTCGTTTACGAACTTTAGTGTTCTTTTTGCGAATTTTATTGCAGTTTAAAAAAGAATCAGAATGTCCTGCAGTTACTCTATTGTAACGAAATTGAAGGCTGCTACAAAACAAAACATAAATAATCGAAATTGAATCGGTATTTTTGAGTTTCTGGTTCTCTTACAATACTATTGGGCGGAAGCGAGTGAAAATCCTCCTTTCTGCATCGCATAAGCCATTTTGATAAAATCGTAGGATGTGATGAATAAATCGAATGGATAAACACTCACTGACTGTTACTTATTTCCGATATCCTCCGGGGATGGACAAGCACATACAGAATACTACGAATATTATCAAAATGCGATTTCTAAACAACAAGTATGGCTACTTTTTGTAGATTGTATACGTAGGTTTCTCTATTGATTTAGTTTAGTTTCGGAAATGATGCAATTAAATTTTCTCCCTTCGATTTCTCGTCGTTACATTATTACAATCGAACCTGGATATCACGAACTCAGCACGAAATTTCCCGCATTTCTACAGTTTAAAATCATCATTTTTAGTTTGATTCAGTTCCTTAAACGTGGATAGGACAGCATTGTTTTCACGTAGATCTAGACTAGGCTTATTTATACATACTTTTTTAAAACGGAACGGGACTGGTTATATGTAGTTATCGTGTTAGTTCGACATGTTCCGTGTACGGTTGAACACATTCGGTACTTAAGACATATATCGACACGGAACGTATCGGAAATAAACGGAAACTAACGAGAGTTTAGCCAGGTTAAAAATAGCTAATTCTATTTATATAGTTTCAATTACTGACATACCTACATGTATCTGTATTCATTTACCTAACACGGGACACACACACTTTTTAGACAAAAACTATTCTTTTTTTCTTCAGGGAATAATATAAGTTCAGCGCGGTATGTGTCGGGGATCCACTGTGTCCCTACCCTGTTCGCTATGTGTACAGACCGTCTTCGTACACAGGCTATTTTTCCATCGTTCTTCATTCATTCATTAACATGTTTTAATATGTTTAATGTTCAAGACTCTACATAGCAAGTATCATAATAAGAGTGATCAAATGAATGAATGCCTAACTCTACAGTGGTCAGTGCTACTCTGTGATTGGTCAGTGGGCGGTACCAACACAGTGAGTGACTTGGCTTATCAGCAAGCACGTCTGTTAGACTGTAGTAAATGTAACAATATGCAGCTAGAAGGTACATGTGGAAAACAAGTCGTTGAAGAGTAGAGAAATATGAGTTGTAAGTTTCAAAACCTACTGTTACATGTACTTATATTTTTGGTCTCACCAATGGGATAACTCATTTACGAAATGACAAACAATGTACACCCTGATCAGGGTGTTATTGTGGAAGCCCTCTGATCTAAGTCCACACTGTTTACATCTGACAAATGTACTCTTGCAACGAAGTAAAATCTTATATACAAACAGTGCAAACACTGACCAGAGGGCTCTTATTGAACTCATCTGACTCAGCCTGTGAGACTGAGCTGAGTCTACATCAGATTTGCACACTGAGGACAAATGTACTCTCCACGGGTACACTTCGTAAATACGTGTTAACATATTTTGTCTATACAGTTCAGTTTTCCCCTGAAACTTCTTGCAAAACTTGCGATAAAATAAGAAAAACAAAAACAACAGAAACAGTGAACACACTGACCAGCTCTTGCGAGAACCATCTGACTTGGCTCGACAGTTTTACGATTTAAGGGATAAGTGTATAATCATCACACGTACACTGTTTGTGGATATGTATAATCTAAATATGTTCTATGTAGTGAAGTTGTTCCTCGAAACATCTTGCAATGATTATACCTACTTTCAATGAATTAAAAACACAAGCAGTACATATTCTGATCAGCTGAGGATGGGACTGATTTTCCGTATATGTTAAACACTTAAAACACTTATAAATAACTTCCTGTAAAAAATCCCACCACAAGTTAAAAATAACATTACATAAAAGATCTAGACTACTGTTTAGTTGTTACTGTATTTGGTTCATACGCATATAGAGGATAATTTTGCGTTAATCTGTGTGTTGTACATAATGTATTTTTGTAAGATAAAGTTCATATTAATTTCTTGAAATATGCTGTGGTCACTTGAAATTTTTGAGTTATGTTTTTGTCAGACAGTTGGAATTTACTATGGTAGATTTAATCAGGGATCTTAAAATCAAAAATCTTGATTTTATGCAGATTGATCTATCTAGATTTATTTCGAAATACTCAAGTTGCCTGTTTCTAGTTTTAAGTTACTTAAGTTTAACCCATAACCCCATAAATACGGCCTTTTACGCCTTTAAATAATTTCTCTATTGAAGAAAATTGTTCGACTTTATGTAGTAATGAAATATGTGCTATAAAAATATGTTCTATATCCTCGAAGATTGCAGCTTATGGGGCATTCTGCTTTACTGTTTGAGGGCCACAAGGGAGATTAGTTGCTTGTGTGTTCTAATTGCGTTACCCTCTTGAAATAAAGTCTTTATTATTATGTTTATAATTATTATTATTATTACTTTCAACCTGCTTTAAGTGGCCACCTATTTTCAATACTAGAAACAGGCTATGGGGTAACTTGTTAAGGTACTTGAAGCAGGATGAAAGTAAAGCTGAATATGCCATAAGGCACATTCTGCTTTATTTTCAGCCTTCTTTAAGGCACGGAGCTGTTATTACTCCGTGTTTAAGGTAATATCTTGTTGAAATAGAAAGTGTAACTTTCTTATGGTGCTTAATGATTAGGCTATTCATGGCTGTATAATGTGGAATTATTTTCTTCACCGGAGGGATATATTAAAGGTGTAAAAGGCATATTTATGGGGTTAAGTATCGACAGTATTTTCTTCCAGTTTCAAGATGTCATATAACTGGTTCAAAACTGCGCCTCAGTTATTTTGTACTTTGTTTTTATAACAACTTAAAACTTCTAGCTCATTTACATATTTCAGCTGATTCATCTGCACGTTCACTGCTAAAAACTTGTAAAATAACTGCTTAAAAATTGCCTTTTACTGGCTCTGAAACACACTTTTTTAAGAAGATTGACCAGTTATTTGCAGTTTGATATAACTGGTAGAAACTGGTAACGCCATGCCCTGCAGTTGTTTTGTAGTTTTTTAAAACTGCTTAAACTGCTAGCTCATTTGCATATTTCGGCTCATTTCATTGCATTATCACTGCTAAAAACAGGGTTTAAAAACCTGCAAGCTAACTGTCTTTTACTGGTTAAAAACAAAACACCCACTAATTCTCTACAAGCTAACTGCCTTCTTTTTTCCTAAGGGGGCCAACTAAAGGTAAATGTCCAAACAAAATCTTGCGTGAAAGTTGCGAGATTTGAAAACTGATTCTTACACAAATGGTCCAATGATTAACTTTTACAAGCTTTCACAAACAAGTTCTCAACTTAAAAAACATGGCTGCCTGTGGGTCGGCCAGTTTTCCTTATTAAGGAATATATGGACAAACGTATGTTAAAAAGCAACACACGTTACAATCTTATTTTAAACTACTGGCACAATTTGAAAATTTCTTGACATGATCCATGGCAGCCCGCTTCTAAATTAGTAAAATTCCTATCTAAGCTTTGAAAAATTGCCGCATATAGATGGGACTTATATTTCTTATATGGCTAAAGGTCAAACTTAATTAAAAACGCCAAGATGTGTTTGCTATATTAAAAAACGGACAAGTCATAAGTGGCGCTATGTTGAGTTAAAAACGGGGCCACTGAGTCAAATAGTCGAAATAACTGAATAACACTCTATAGGGACCAATTTTTGTCTTTGATCTTCCAATAAACTGACTTGTGTGGTGGTCTGGACGGGATCTAGGTATCATTTGAATATAGGTAATCTGTATTTAAAAACTAGGTCATCTGCATTCAAAAACTAGGGCACTTGTTAATACTGTATCGGCTAAAAAAATCAAATCCGATTGAAATTTGGTCAGAGCATGTGTCTGAATGTAAAGGCAAAACATTGAACCGTTGTCTAAAATCCTAAACATTGTAACACCTATAGATCACAATTATCAATTAATCAGTAACAAATTTGATTGTGTGTGGCTGTTTATAAATTCTAGTCAATGTGTTATATGGGTTACCCGCGGTCAAAAAATTACAGGCCATAAGATCAGATCATAGTTGACATTTGTTAACAATCTAGAAGCTATACATCTCATTAGTTCTTAACCCTCTACCTGATAGCATTGTTTCTAGTATTGAAGATATGTGACTACTTATTTTTAAAGCAGGTTGAAAGTAAAGCAGAATGTGCCCTAAGGCGCATTCTGCTTTACTTTCAGCCTGCTTTAAGCTATTAACTGCTAGAATAAGGAAAGTATTAAATATGACACATATTCATTACGGTATAATTTGGAACTATTTTCTTCAGCGGATGCATAAAATGAATGTGCTAAAAGTCGCTTCTATAAGGGAAAGGGTTAATGAAGTGTTCAGGGGCGTAGCTTGGCCAAAATGAAAGTGTAGGCATACCTTCTCTAGGGGGGTCCGGGGACATGCTCCCCCGGGAAAATTTTGAGTTCTACAACACTGGATACGCATTTAAGGAGGGTCTGGGAAGACATTAATATGAAGAAAAGCTTCAAAAACCAGACAATTTTATTTGTTTGCAAAAGAATATGTCTGTATATTTTTCTTGAAAAAAACCCACCAACACCCAACAACAACAACCCCACATCAGTGAGTATATTATAGGGTCTGATACCGTATTTTTCATTAACAGACTCGCTACTTGAAATTATTCGGCCGTAACTTTATTTTCGGGACAAGTTGATCGAGCACACTACAGGCCCGTAGATAGGCCAAAGTAACTACCAATTTATGGAACACACTCTTACTAGGAGGGGATGGGGATTAATTCCTAGATGGCATTTGGCTTGTTCTGAGGATGTTTTTTGCGTCCAAGACATGTACAATTCGGCAATAAATCTATGTAAAAAGTCGGCTGAAAATAACATAAATTGTCTGTTCTAGGTTAATAATTTATGATAATGTAATGGTTGACAGGTTGTCTTCAATTAATCTGTAAGTTAATTAGACTCTAACACCTTCCTATTCCTATTTTATTGCATTTTTTTTACTTTTTAAATTGTTGCAAGTATGAGGGCAGTATGTACGCAGTAGCGCGTGTTTTGCATACAAAGCAGCTACATGTACAAATGCACATGCATGCCAACGGGGTGACCAGAGCAATGAATAAGTGTACGCTTTCTTACTAGGTGGTTCGGGTGTATGCGCCCCCGAGACATTTTTATTCCTAGATAGTCTCCAGATGTGTTCTGATGTCTTTTCCCGCGTTTGATAATGGCAAAATACTAACATGAATCTATGTAAAAATAATTGGGATTCACCCCTAACCCCCCCCCCCCCTTAGATGACAATTTTATTGCTTTTTCTGCATTTTAGCCCACCTGAGCCGAAGGCTCAAGGTGAGCTGTTGTGATCGCCCGCCGCCCGTCTGTTCGTGCTTACGAAAGGGTACTTACGTGGCTAAAATTCTTAGCCCCATAATTGAAAAACATTAACCTGGCCCTCTCTTGTGACATTAACCTGGCCATTTCTTGTGACATTAACCTGGCCATTTGTGGAACATAGGGTTAGGGGTAGGGTTAGCCTCCAGATCATTATTTTTCAAGTTAGAGCAAAAAGAAAATGTTGGTTGTGTGGCTAGACACTCAAAAGAAAACACTAGAAAATAGCCACATAGGTATCCTCCCGTAAGAACGTCCGTCTGTCCGTCCGTTCAAATTTACTTCAAGCGACATCTCCTCTGAAACCGAGAGTTTGAGGGAAAAACTAAATTGCTGACGGTGTTCCTTGGATGCTTCTCTACAGAAATTGTTAAAATGAAATTCAAATGTGGATTACTTATTTAAACAAGATTTTTGTAAAAAACCACTATTCCCACACCTTAGATATTTCATGAATAGTATCTTCTACTAGATCACTTTTAAAATTGTAAAAAATCAAAACCCTAGGGTCAAATTTGACTCAACCCTAGCCATATCCAGTGCCACTTGATGCAGGTCTGACAGTAAAAACTCTAATGATCCGTTTTTATACAGACCCATTGTATCTTCCAGGCTAAGAAGCTACCCTTTTACTAAAGGCAACATTTTTGCAAACAGTTTGGATCCAGGTCAGATGCCACATAATGCTGCATCTAATCTGGATCTAAACTATTTGCCACTCATTTACATATTTTCTTATATTTAGAAAATATAAGTTATGATTTTTTACATATTTCACAAACAAACATTTGGAGCAGACAACAGTTCAGCATGATAATACCAATAACTGACCCATAGCTAGCTCTGAACTCAGGTCACTGAGATACATAACGGAAATGATGATGTCTGCTATTTTATGCTCCAGCACAACTTAGTTCTAGGCATATTGTTTTTGGTCTGTCTGTTTGTTTGTTTGTGTTTTGGTTGTTTGTCTTTCTGTCTATCAGTCCACAATTAATTCTTGGCCATAAACAGTATGGATCCAGGTCAGATGCCACATACTCATAAATGCTGCATCTAATCTGGATCCAAATTATTTGCCACTCATTTACATATAGTTTCTTATATTTAGAAAATGTAAATTATGATATTTATTAACCTATTAACCCATACATAATCCTTTTTATGTCTTTAATTTATTCTTCCACAGAAGAAAATAATTTCACTTTATACAGTCATTGTTGTTGTTAACAATTGCTTCAAATGACATCTCCTCATATACCGCTGAAAAGATTTCAACCAAGCTTTACAGGAATGTTCCTTGGGTCAAGTTCTTTCAAAATTGTTCAAAGAATAAAAAACAATGTAGAACTCTGGTTGCCATGGCAACCAAGTGAAAAAATAAGGAAATCTTAAAATCTTAAAAAATCTTCTTGTCTGAAACTACAAGGACCAGAGCTTAGATATTTGGCACATAGCATCATCTACAGGTCCTCTATCAAGTTTGTACAAAATATGCCCCTGGGGTCAAAATTGGTCCCGCTCCGGGGGTTCACAGTTTTACATAGAGTTATATAGTGAAATTTTCAAACGTCTTCTCCTCTGAAACTAATATGGCCAGAGCTTTGATATTTGGCATGGTGACACTTCTAGATGTCTTATACCAATAATATTCAAATGGTTCTGGTCGATTGCATATCATCTACAGGTCCTCTATCAAGTTGTACAAATTATGTCCCTGGGGTCAAAATTGGCCCCACCCCGGGGGTCACAGTTTTCAAACGTCTTCTTTTCTGAAGCTAATATGGCCAGAGCTTTGATATTCGGCATGGTGTTACTTCTAGATGTCCTTTATTTATTTTGTTCTAATGGTTCCAGTCTGTTGCATATGTAGGTCACAGGAGCTAAAAATAGATTTTTTCAATGGAAACTTAAAAAAATCTTCTTGTCTAGAACCCTAGTACCCTGATCTTAGATATGTTGAACATAGCATCATCTACAGGTCCTCTATCAAGATTGTTCAAATTATACCCCTCGGGTAAAAAATGACCCCATCCTGGACATAAATCATTATCTCCATTTTGATGTACAGCTATTCTCAGGTGAGCGAAATATGCCCCATGGGGCTCCTGTTTATTTTTTGGACTTCTGAAAAAAAGTGTAGGCACGTGCCTACTTGCCGCCAATGGTTTTATCGAGCTTTTTTGTCTCATTCAAATCAAGTCAGAATATGATTCAGGTTTGGTTACACACAGGTTCACTATAGTATAGGTTTACACCAAACAACACTCTACAGAGTACGTTTTACACTGAATATTCAATGTAGTTTGTTAGAATGTTTGCCTCATATTAATGTAGGTTAAGTTAGAATGTAGGTTATGCATTTGAAAAAATAGGTCAAAGGGTATCAGGGGGTCACAATCAAATCACCAAAAGATTAACAGTTTGACATGGTCTACACACATTAGCGCTTTAGGGCCACATTGGTCCCTTTGTTTCTGTGTTTCATTGCTTAACCAAGAGTAAAATGAGTAAAGAATAAACAAAATTTATTAAACAATTACTTCAAGTTACAAATCATTCATTTCTTTCTATCGTAGGTTCATTTTGAATTTAACACTGATTCAACCACCCCATCTGCGTTTTTTTATGCCGTGCACCATTTCTTTCTTGCACTCTTGCAGCAATTGTGTACTTGTAAGGCTTTTGAAGTCATTCTCAAGCTTTCTCAAGCATTTGATTGGTTAGATTTGAGCCTAGGCTCAAATCTGACCAATCAAATTGCTTGAGAACAAACTCATACCTAACTCGAATGCTTTATAACCTTGGACCCAGAGATGCCATTTATCCGTATTCAAAGTAATTCTTCAGGGCTTTTTTCTTAATTTCTCCGAACCTGTTGATTTTTCCAAAACATTCTGATTTTATATAAAGTTTATGCTTATCTAAAGTTTATTTTGCATAGATCTATGTTTTATAAAGGTCATGGCTGTAAATGCTGTAATATAGATCTATTGTGTTGAAAAGATGGTTTTAAAAACAAACGCACACGAACAGCGCGTGTTAACCCGTTTTCATGTATATGCCCCACCCGAAATATTTGTATCCTAGTAGATGGTAGCGTAAAGCAGACCGAAAAGTAAAGAATAAGGCACATTCTGCTTAACTTTCAACTTGCTTTACGTGTTTTGGTAGTCGCATGTCTTCAGGGTTAAAGGTACCTTTCTTAAAAGCACGTTTGAAAAAAAGAAAATTTGGAAATCTAAGCATTTTTATGATCAACTATGGCAGCCCTGCAGCACAAAATAATAGTTTATACGTCCGTATTCTGACTGGCCGTAGATGGTATGGCGATGTCACCCTATACATCCGTCCGGGTTTTCCAGGGCTGCCATTTCTCCGGATTTTTCCTAAATCTTCGGATTTTTTCTAGTATATGTTAGCTTAAAGCAGACTTAAAGTAAAGCAGAATGCGCCTTAAGACGCAATCTGCTTTACTTCCAGCCTGTTTCAAGTAGTCACATGTCAACAAAACTAGAAACAGACGACTGGGTAAAGGTACGTTTCGTAAAATCAAACTTGAAAAATGCTAATTTGGAAATCAAAGGATTGTTCATGTCAACTCATGGCAGCCCTGGTTTTCCGAATTTTTCTCATGCTTTGACATTGGGCATATGGAGCTTAAATTTGGTAAATAACTTTTTTTGTGATGAACTTGACATTGGGCTTACATGTCGTCACAATTTGTCAACTTTTAAATGAGTTATACCCGGTTGAGAACCAAAAAAATAATAAAATAGATCGCGTCCTTTTTTCCAGTTTGCGTTTCGGTTGCATTTGTCAAGTTTTCCATGAGCTTTCGGGGCTTACACTATTTTCCATTTACCTTTTTGAAACATTTCAGTGTGATAAAAGTAATTTGTTTGTATAGTGCACCCTCTCTACAACGACATCCAATGCGATACACAGATTGAGTGTGATGTTCGGAGGGAGAAGTTATAGAGAGGTGAAATTAAGACTTGGCTTTCATTTGCAAACAGCTCAAATCCTGATCAGACGCCGCGTTACGTGGCGTCTGATCTGGTTTCAAGCTGTTTGTCACTCATCGAACAGTCGGGTGTGTAAACAATAGATAATTACGCCGACTCGACCAACGGATGTCTTTGTTGACGTAAATGTGAAAAGCCCACAGGGGCGATTTGTACCAATGCATTATTTTACTACTGCTTAGGTGTTTAAGGGGCTACTGAAACCTTTCGTTATAACGTGTTTTTCATTCTTTTGCATTTTCGTAACAATAGATCTTTTAACAATTGAAAAAAGAACTAATTCGGCCGGGACCGGCGGTGTTTTTCGTAGTAGACCGTTATTTCGTAATAACGAGAATCGTAGTATCGGGAATAGACTGTATTTATTATATCAAAATATAAACTTACATGTTACTTTGAGAGAAAAAGCACACGATAATTTTAAGCAGACGGTATTGCAGCAGTAAAAGCGTTTGACATAATTGTCTGCGGAAAACTGCGACAAAGGTCGTTATAAGGAGGGAATCGTTGTTTGGAAGACCGTTGTAGGAAGGGAACACTGTAACTTATAACCCCTGCACTTAAACAGGGTGTCCCGATTTCAAGGCGGCTGTTTACAGAAGATATCGATATTTCCTATACACGTGCTCGTTATGTACAAATGGAAAAGTTTATTTACTTTGTCACAATTATAGGCCAATTTTATTCAACTGGCAGGGCGGAGCTAACCTTTTGCAAAGATAAACTAATTTACTTTCGATTTAGGGGTGTTATGTATAGTTCCCAATTATATCGTTATTGTCCGATACTTTCAACATGGAGAAACACAATTTATGTGTGCGTCCATATCCACGTATGTTGAACCTTATATGTCACAAAAAATTATATGTCACAATTTGTCACAATTGTGACGTATACGTGCGAATTCATCACAATGAGGATTGCGACAGCCACGTATATGTCACAACGTGACTTTTTGATAGGGTTGACATTAGAACCGTATATGTCACAAAATTGCGATTTTTTCACAACGTGACTTTTTGATAGGATTGACATTAGAAACATATAAATGTTTGTTTATTATAGTGTCATTGTTTATTATAGTGTCACCCCTAGCGAAGTAGGGCCAGTCACATTTGTGACGTATACGTTTTGTGACATATAAGGCTCTAACAAAACGTATATGTCACAACGTACCTTTTTGATAGGGTAGACTTTAGAAAGGTATAACAAACAATTATACATTTCTAATGTCAATCCTATCAAAAAGTCACGTTGTGAAAAAATCGCAATTTTGTGACATATACGGTTCTAATGCAAGCCTATCAAAAAGTCACGTTGTGACATATACGTGGCTGTCGCAAACCTCATTGTGATGAATTCGCACGTATACGTCACAATTGTGACGTATACGTTTTGTGACATATAAGGTTCTCATCGAAGAGCCTTATATAAGGTCTTTTCGTAGAGCCTTATATGTCACAAAACGTATACGTCACAATTGTGACATATAAGTTTTTGTGACATATAAGGTTCAACACACGTACAATTGGTATATACAGTGACCCCCTCTACAACAACACCCAAATGAGGACAAAGATTGCGTGTGTTGTTCGGAGAGAGTTTTTATAGGGTGAGAAAATTAAGACTTGGTTTACATTTGCAAACAGCTTGAATCCAGATCAGACGACGCGTAACGCGGTGTCTGATCTGAATTCAAGCTGTTTGTCATTCTCTATTACATTCCTTCTGTCAAAATGTCCATTAATATGTATTGTTGTGAAAAAACCGGCAGACGACAATGGTAAATTTCGATAATAAAATAGCGTGCTGTCGCCCCTAAAGTTGAAATAAAATGGTCCTCATCGAAACTCCGCCCTGACAGGTCAATAAAATCGGTCTATACAAATGGACATGTTTATTGACTTTGTCACCATTATTACTCAAACTGTTTCGTTTGCTCAAGAATTGCCACCGGTTTCTACCCCTCACTACAATGACGTCATGAATTTTTAAATAATTGTCGTCTGCTTCTATCTCTCAAATTTAAATTTTAGGTAGTTTGAAATAAGAAATATTGAAATAAGTATTAACCCTTCCACTCTTAATGACGCGAAAAAGGCGTGTTTGCAAACAAATTGGATCCGGATCAGACGCCGCGTTACGCGGCGTCTGAATCGGATACAAACTGTTTGACACTCGTATCGATATGTTTTATGTCATACTACATTGACTCTTAATTTGAAACGATCATGCAAACAACAAAATTGAAGCAGACGACAATGAGACGGTGAAGGGGTAAACATTTCACGATTTATTTGGCAACGAAAGAATTGAACAGTTTAGGTCTTAATTACGCATCTGATCATATGTAAACCAAAATACTTTTTTATGAAAATCATTCATGTTGTTAGCATTCTTTTAATGGTTTAACCAGGTTTAACCCGAAATATTCGGATTTTATTGAAATAAAGTTTATTCTGCTATTTTGTCTAGATCTATGGTTTATTACTGTTCTTGCAATGACTGTAAATAATGTGATATATTGTTTGGAAAAGACGGTTTTGAACGCAAATTTAAATAAAAAGCACGTTTTCATGAATACAGGCGAACTTCGATATCTCGAACTCGCTTTACTCGAACTATCTGAAAGTTCGAAACATGAGCATCATTATTTCATGCTCGGTTCAGTCGAACATACTTAAATTTTAAAGTTAAAACGTTGCTAAGCCACGTTTTAACTTTGAAATACGGGTATGTTCGACTTAACCGAGTCGATATATCGAAGTACGACTGTATGCATCTTTAGCAACATTCAATACTATTTAATTTCAACCTACTTTAAGTGTTTAAGTGGTTACATGAACACAACAGAACAGAACATATTTCATTTTGACTTTTACGTACAGTATTTTGTCAATGCTCAAATGTCATGTAGACTATGGCGGAATCAATTGGTCTTTTTAACTAGTACCATATATATATACGTACATTAATCGAAGATAAACTTTCTTGATTGCTTTTTTAATCGATAAAGAGTAGTCTGTGGCAGTGTAAAAATGCGGACTGATGTGGAACTAACATCATTTATTCATTTATTCTACTCAATGTTTCAATTGAATAGTTATTTTTAGGCCAATAAAAATCCACCGAGCATATATGTAGCTCCAAAATGCAGAATGAAATATCGCATAAAGCTCCTATACGAGCTTATTGCACTACTTCATCCCTACGTGTCTTCAAAGCGAGAAACAGGCTGTGCGATCAAGAGTTAAAGGTGCGATTCTTTAAATCGCGTTTAAAAAATAGGAAAAATGGAAATCTTAGGATTGTTTAACTTATCGCAGCCCTGTGATAACCCCATGATACGGCGTTTGAAAAGTATCTATCATGTTTATTGTTTAATGTTAATGTAGTTATGTGTCTTTCCTCGCTTTGTATGTACATTTATATACAGTGTTCCCTCTCTACAGCGGCACTCCGAACAATGACTCCCTCCTTACAACGACCACTGCCGCTGTTCATCAAACAAGACAATTAAATGTTTAATACTTTCAATTCTGCAATATCGTCTGCTTAAAACTGTCGTCTGCTGTTTTTCCCAAAGTTACACATTGGACAATTTGACAGAAAGAACATAATGATGATTGACAAACAGCTTGAATTCAGATCAGATGCCGCTTAACGCAGCGTCTGGTCCGGATACAAGCTGTTTGCTATAATTGTAAGCCAATTTCACTCCCTATAACGAATCCCTCGGAACAACGCACACACTTTTTTGTCTCCCATTGGGAGTCGTTGTAGAGAGAGGCACTGTAATTTAATGTGAAGCGCTTTTGAACGCACATCTCTCGTGTGAAAAGAGCGCTAAATAAATCTGGTATTATAATATAATAGTAATAATAATAATTAAAAGAATATCTGTATGTTAGGTCGGTATAATAATAATAATATCTGTATGTTAGGTAGGTATAATTATAATAATAATAATATATGTATGTTAGAGCGGTATAATATGAATAATAATAATAATTTATGTATGTTAGGTCGGTATAATAATAATAATAATAATATATGTTTGTTAGGTCGGTATAATTATGATAACAATAATATATGAATGTTAGGTCTGTTTATTGATAAAGATATATGTACTCGTATGTTAGGTCGGAATAATAGTGATATAATAATTATAATAAAAATAATATATGTTTGTTAGGTCTGTATAATAATAATAATAATATTAATAATAATGATAATAGTACATATATATAAGTATATTAGGTCGGTATAATAATATTAATAAAAATCATTATAATAATAATAATGTATGTATGTTAGGTCGGTATAATAATATTATAAATAAAAATAATACTAATAATATATGTATTTTAGGTCGGTATAATAATAATAATATATGTATGTTAAGTCGGTATAATAATAATAATATTAATAATATCTGTATCCTAGGTCTGGTTCTTCAAGACGATTTTACATAGTCGAGAGCTATAGTGGCTGCCAGAATGATCCCACCTACACCGCCGCCATTACGAGTTCACACGGTATTTGTGACTATGATACACAACCATTGTATCCCCAGTTCTTATTCTCCACAACAGACGGAATGGGCCAGCCGAATTCCATGACAGGTCAGTACATTAATCCATTCACCCCTGCAACCTCAAATGGACAATTCCTGTTCAAATTTAGTCTTAAGTACTTTTTTGGACTTTTAAAAAAAATGTTTAGATATAATATTATTTCAACATAGCTAAAACATTTATAGTGCAGGTTCTGATTAGAGGGTTCCTTTTGGAAACCTGGGATCATGATCATCACTGTTAGCATAGGTCCTATGTCCCTTAAATGAGACGCTAGACCATAATGGGTTGATAATCCTTTCACTCTCAATGACGCAAAAAGCGCGTTTACAAACAGGTTGGGTCCTAATCAGACGCCGCGTCACGCGGCGTCTGATCAGGACCCAAACTTTTTGATACTGTTATCGATATTTATTAAGTCATGGGCCTACAACCTTAAACTTAACTTTGAAACGTGTCTTGCAGACAACAATACTAAAGCAGACGACAATAGAGCGGTGAAGGGGTAGAAATCTCCCGGATAATTTGATCATTGAAGAGTTAAGGCAATACTTTAAGCATAACATGTTGAACATGACATCTTGAATGTGATCACTGCTTATTGAAATATGGGTGACAAACAGATTGGGGCCAGTAAAGACCGGGTAATTTGACGTCTGATCTGACTCAAAACTGTTTGCGATAAAAAAAAAAACTCTTTCTTTAACCCATAACCCCCATAGCCTGTTTCTAGTATTGAAGGTACGTGACCACTTAAAGCAGGTTGAAAGTAAAACAGAATGCGCCTTAAGGCGCATTCTGATTTACTTTCAGCCTGCTTTAAGCTATCATCTCTAAGAATATAGAGCATACTTCTTATAAAACATAATCATAGCTCTATAAATCTGTTCTCCTTTCTTCAGAGAAAGAAATAAATGAAATGCGTATTTATGGGGTAATGGGTTAACCATTCATCATCATCTCATCTTATCATTACTCATCATTCATCGGCGCCATTGATTTATGTTGTGTCGCAGTGCCGGAAAACCCTACTCATCTGGCCATCCAATTATTCAATAAATACTCAATTTACACTGCCATGTATTCCAAAATTTCCATTTTTGTACACTCACGAATATGTATCGTCAGAAACATATCTTATACCCTTGCAGATGGAAGTTTAAAGCAGGCTGAATGAAAAACATAATATAGTGTCTTAATTAAGGCGCATTCTGCTCTACTTTTAATCTGTTATAAGTGGCCACATTTCTTCAAAGCTAGTTATGATGTACAGTGCTCCCTCTTTACAACGAACCTATCAACAACGACTCCCTCCTTACAACGACCCTAGCCGCAGTTTCCAAAAACCGGACAATTATGTCTAATGCTTTTATTGTTGCAATATCGTCTGCTTAGAATTGTCGTCTGCTTTTTTTTCTTAAAGTGATTTAATAGACATTTTGACAGGAAAAATCTTAATGACGAGTGACAAACAGCTTGAATCCAGATAAGACGCCGCCTAAAGCGGCGTCTGATCTGGGTTCAAGCTGTTTGCAAATGTTAGCAGATTTCCTTCCCTATAACGACTCCCTCCGAACACCGCACATACTTTTTGTCTCCGATTGGGTGTATTTGTAGTAAGGAAGCGCTGTATATCGCATATATGTGCATGTGTAATTATGCCTATTCTGTAGAAATGCCAACAATGTTCCTCCTTGTAATAATCATGTTGATTTCTCTTGTTTCAGGAATGGACCTCGCCGATGATATTGCTATTTTCATACGAGCAGCATAGACAAAGTTACAGCGTTCCCTCCCTACAACGACCCTCCAAACAACGACTCCCTCCTTACAACGACCCTTGCATCAGTTCCCTATAACATACAATAGAACACATCCACCCGCTAGGCGCACTATAAACAGGACATTAACGTTTTACTGCTGCAATATAGTCTGCTTAAGTTGTCATATGCTTGTTTTTTTTTTAAATTAAAGTTACATATAAGAGTACATTTTGTTAGAACAAGTATAATGACGAGTGAAAAACAGTTTAAATCCAGATCAGACGCCGCGTTACGCGGCGTCTTATCTGGATTCAAGCTGTTTGCAAATGTAAGCCAAGTCTTAATTTACCCTCCCTATAACGACTCCCTCCATACAATCTGTGTCTACCACTGCGTATCGTTGTAGAGAGGGCGCACTGTTATATGGAACACGTTTAGGATTTAGAAGGCCTTCACTGTTTCACTGTCAAGTTTTATTGTCTACTTTAACCATATCACCGCCAAACGATCGTCTGCACGGATAGTGTCGTCTGCATTTGTTTTAAAGTCAGATTTGGGGAATTTTTGTTTTAATAACGAACTTAAAGGCAAACGCAAGTACAGTATAGGAATAAACAACATCTTTTTGCCGTTCATGACGGTGTGAACACATAAGCTTCGCTGGGGGTAAGTTTCGTAAACGCCCCGAGGGCGTTTACGATAAACTTACCCTGCGAAGCTAATGTGTTCATACCGTGTGAACGGCAAAAAGATGTTGTTTATTCCTGATATTTATATTTTTATCTTCTGTCTTTCCGTTTAATGTGTATTTTGACCAGATTATTTTTCATGTATATGAAATATCATATACCGTCCAAATAGGTTTGATAGATGTAATCCTGTATGTACATGTAACAGCCTTTCGATCTCTTTAATATACGGTATACAAAGTAGTCCAAAATATATGTTTCGGAGTTGATTACAAAGTCAAGCTTTTACCCAGTAAACTGTCGCTTTGTGCTTAATGAGCACTTATAAGACATTACAAATAAACAATACAACTTAAAGTCCCATTGTGTTTTCAGACCTTTTCTCAATGCCTGAAATACGATAACGGTTAATAATAATGTTTGAACATTCTTATGGGCCAAACTGATCTATGAAATGATGAAGACGGACCTAAATCACCAAAAAGGGCTATTTAAAATCATAACAAACCGAAAATAGCACGCCTGACATAAACATTTCCACACGGCTTAGTATCACGTGATACAGCCGAATACAACTTCACTGGGGGGGGGAACCGTAATCCATCAGTCAGTTAGACTATCACACTTTTTTGTCCGCTCTCTAACTCAACTATTTTTTATCCGATCTTCTACAAACTTGCTGAAAATGTTCATTGATCTAAAATCAAGGTTTAGTTTGATTACTACTAAAATCGCATAAGGTATTTTTGAGTTATTGCCTGTTAATTAATAAAAAATGACTGTTTCAGTCATTTTTGCACTCTTAAACAAACAGCTTTTATCGGATATTCACCAAACATGCTGACAATACTTATTCATATAAAAGTTAGGCTAGTTTGATTATTACAAAAATCGCATGTGGCATATCTGAGTTTTTGCCCTTTATGTATTAAAAAATGACTGTTTTCAGCAAGTTTTGCTCTCTAACACAAATACGTTTTATTGGATCTTCACCAAACTTGCTGAAAATGTTTATTGATATAAAATCACGGTTCAGTTTCATAACTACTAAAATCGCATAAGGTATATCTGAGTTTTTGCCTGTTTATTAATGGAAAATGACGGTTTCAGTCACTTTTTGCACTCTAACACATAGAGTTTTTATCGGATATTCATTAAACTTGCTGAAAATGTTTAATTATATAAAATTTAGGTCTAGTTTGATTATTACCAAAAATCGCATGGGGCATATCTGAGTTTTTGCCCGTTATGTATTAAAAAATGATTGTTTCAGCATTTTTCAGCAAGAACTCAGACATGCCTTATGCGATTTTGCTAGATATTAAACCTGACCTAGATTCTATACTAATAAACATTTGTAGCAAGTTTGGTGAAGACCCAAAAAGAAGTGTTTGAGTTAGAGAGCGGACAAGGCTGAAACAGTCATTTTCAGCAAGCTCAAGGTATAGATTCTCCATAGTTTATTTAAACCATTTACCCACGGTGAAAGTAATGTACACGTTGTTATTGAATCTCATAGTGTTTAACCCTGTGCCTACTTTACGGAGTTTACAAACTATTTGAATCTAAAAAGACGCCGCGTAACGCGGCGTCTCATCTGGATCCAAACTATTTGACACTCGTCTTAAGGTTTGTTTAATTAAAACAATGCATAATAGATCTAAACTGAACACATTTTGCAGACGACAATGTCGAAGCAGACGTCTGTGCAGCAGAATAAGGGTTAACAGGGTCATTTTCAGTGTTCCAGCTAAAGATGTTATCGGGAGTAATCTGAACTAATCTAACATTTTCTCACTCATTTCAGCACCGAATGCTATGGTGTTACTACTGATTAAACCGTCTCTTCGAGACACTTTTAATGAGTATGACACCATTGGGATTAAAAGCAGAAATAAAGATTTTAGTTTTCGAAATACTTCCGTTATCTGGAGCCCTGTATTTACAGAGTTGTCCTTCTTTCCATTCACAAGGGAGGTTTTTAATTTGTGCAGCACTAAAATATTATAAATAAAATTTAAAAAGCGAATTTCCTAGATAAAGCCGGTTTTGTGAAAGAATCACGTCCTACGTAGTTCAAATGGGACCCCAAACAACGGTTTTATGCAGGTTTCTCAAAAACACAATGCGGCTTTAAATATCTATTATTAAAGCATATTTTAATAATTAGGCCACGCATGTTTATTTCAGCCTTATTACACGCCATAGCAACCATTTGCTGGTCGATAGGTCGGTATCTCTCCGGTTGAGACTCCGCCCTCTTTCTAACTGGCTGGAACCAGTTTCGATGTGTATGCTCATTGAGAAATGGCCCGCATATTTTTACTACGATTACATAAAGACTTTACAGGGTGATTGTAAATATTATAAAGTGAATCCCTCCAAACCGGATCCTCTTAATACCGGAATTCTCTCTGAACCGGACAAAAATATGGTCCCGTTTCCAAACCTTCTTTATTTCTAATTACACCATGAATACACACTTTATAAATTCATATGTATAATCAGAAATGTTTTCTATATTATAGTAGATGATAACTTAAAGCAGGTTAAATGTAAAGCAGAATGCACCTTAAGGCGCATTCTGCTTTACTTCCAACCTGCTTTAAGTGGTCAACTATCTTCAATACTAGAAACAAAACTATGGGAATGGGTTTAAAACCCCTTTAAAAGGGAAACCTCTAAACCATAAATTTATGTTGTCTCCACTCATGTCCTGTATAGAGGGGTTTCAGTGTATATATATACATTTAAAGAGGCTCGCAACAAGATATAGCATTAAAATAGTAATTTGTAAATATATGTCAAACGCTTATATAAACGGGTCAAAATAATAGTATGATAAGAAATTCTGTTTAAAAAATGCATTTCAATAAAACATTATTATTGGGCTCTGGAGGGATTCCAACCCGGCATGCGGGGACAGGAAGCAAACTACGACAGCCACTTAGACCGCTCGACTAGCCGGACTATCTATATCTCTGGGATATATTTAACGTAGTTTACTGTGTAGCGCTGTATAGTACATTATTCGGCCCGGGTTTATGTCTGACCCGTGATCAATTTCTGTTGCGTCTTTCGATGCTATAGAATAAATATAGGATAAAGCAATGGAAACTATCTGAAAAAAAATAAGATTTGAAGACTTTTCTTGGTGATGTTTTTAGACTGATTATATATTTCTAATGCCAGATGCACGATAATGCTACACATATAGAGGATAACTGTATCTTTCAGTGTAAGATCGAAATTTAATCCATTGAGTGAACATCAGACGTAATATTTTCACGAGTGGCTTCGCCACTCGTGAAAATATAACAGTCTGATGTTCACGAAATGGATTAAATTCAATCTTACACTGAAAAAACACAGTTATTCTATTTTTGATGCTTTTAAGCCACTTTTTAAACGAAATTGTTTGACAATTGAAAGCGAAAGTACATTATTTATCCCGTGTTGAGC
Source organism: Gari tellinella (assembly GCA_922989275.2). Taxonomy (NCBI): domain Eukaryota; kingdom Metazoa; phylum Mollusca; class Bivalvia; order Cardiida; family Psammobiidae; genus Gari; species Gari tellinella. The sequence goes on from OV277870.1 coordinate 14,961,833, forward strand.
CCCAAGTTTTATGTCGAACACATGTCACAGTTGGCGGTACAATGACGTCACTTATTTATTGATTTGACGTCAACGGAATTACGTCGTTACTCCCGATCTTGGATTCGTGTTCTTCCGTTGAGTGGTTCGCGACAAAAGGGACTGCCGGAATTGAACGATAAGACACGATTAACTACGATTCTTGGGGAGCCCTACGGGGAAAACTCATAAAAGAAGCACGAGCGACGATAACTCCACTGCTTGAAGCAGTGGATTACCAAGTGATAATCCACTGCTTTTTCACGGTAATCCACCGAAAAGCATAAATAAATGGTTTTATTTGAATATTTTATTTTATTTTTGCAAATACACCATCTGGTTGCGAGTCGCTTTAAACCTGCCTTATCCGATAACGTTCGCGCTAATGAACGATGACGTGTTTTTATGACAAAATGCTCACTGGAACCAAAGTTTTGTTGGCACCTGTTTAACTTCTGTTTCGTCGAGGCAGTTAAGTATATCATGCCACATGTTGAGAGTAGTGCAGGACTTTCAGTTTGTGATACGCATTGGCATTATAATTTTATCTTTATTAACACATTACACCATACCCTGTTTCAAGTTATGATGACAGGTTCCAAGATTATAACGCTTTTGAGTTTCTGTTATCGCACTCAATCATTTGACTGGTCAGATTTGAGCTTATGCCTATGCTCAAATCTGACCAATCAAGTGCTTGGGAACGATATCTGACTCAACTCAAACTCTTTATAATCTTGGACCAAGGTGGCCTCAATGCGCCTTCTGCTTTACTTTCAGTCTGCTTTAAGCTGTCACTTGCTAGGATATTGGAACTATTTATTATAGTGCATAACCATAAATGTATGAAATGGGACTACTTTCTTCGGCGACAGCATCGATACAAAGAACAAGGTATTTTTTGCGATATACAGCGCTCCCTCTCTACAAAGGAGCTTTCTGTGTTACATTCACCTTCATTTTAGCAGCCACCTGTCTTATATACAGTAGAACCTTTCTATTCCCCATCTCATCTATCCCGTAGTCCGGAGGACAGTTGGGGCACTACAAATGACCTGCCAACCAGCTCCGTCCATTCCGTTCTGTTTTTAGCTTTCCGCACCGTTTCCTTCAGACCCATGCCTGTCCAATCTGCAATGACGTCTTGCCAACGTTTTCTCTGTCGACCTCTTCTTCTGCCTCCGCTTACTTGGCCTTGTAGAATGGTCTTTGAGAGTCCTGAAGATCTTGTAACGTGACCGTACCATCTCAGCTTCCGCTTTTTCACGGTTGTCAGCAAATCCTCAAATGTTCCAATGGCTTCCCTTATCCTGCTGTAGACATCTTCATTTGTGATGTGCTCAGTGTATGATATACACAATAGTTTTCTGAAGCACCTCATCTCCAGTGCACTTATCCTGCGTTCCAAATCTGCGTTCAAGGTCAAAGATTCACTTGCATACATGAATATGGACATCACCAGTGCACGCATAAACCTTATTTTTGAGCTGAGGCTTGTGCTTCGGTCATCCCATATTGGCGTCAGCTTTGCTCATATTGGCTTCGCTAAAACGAAGGCTAATTGATTGTATAAAGACAGGTGGCAATTTAATACAAGGTGACAGTTAAACAGAAAGTTCCTCAAGAACTGTTACCTTGCTTTAAGCAGTCACCTGCCTTAAATACATGATATTTAGCACAATTGAGTAGTCGTAATAGAGAGGTTCTACTGTACCTTACAATTAGCACTAGTAAGTGGTCGTAATAGAGAGGTTCTACTGTACCTTACAATTAGCACTAGTAAGTGGTCGTAATAGAGAGGTTCTACTGTACCATACATTTAGCACTAGTAAGTGGTCGTAATAGAGAGGTTCTACTGTACCTTACAATTAGCACTAGTAAGTGGTCGTAATAGAGAGGTTCTACTGTACCTTACATTTAGCACTAGTAAGTGGTCGTAATAGAGAGGTTCTACTTTACCTTACAATTAGCACTAGTAAGTGGTCGTAATAAAGAGGTTCTACTGTACCTTACAATTAGCACTAGTAAGTGGTCGTAATAAAGAGGTTCTACTGTACCTTACAATTAGCACTAGTAAGTGGTCGTAATAGAGAGGTTCTACTGTACCTTACATTTAGCACTAGTAAGTGGTCGTAATAGAGAGGTTATACTGAACCTTACAATTAGCACTAGTAAGTGGTCGTAATAAAGAGGTTCTACTGTACCTTACAATTAGCACTAGTAAGTGGTCGTAATAGAGAGGTTCTACTGTACCTTACAATTAGCACTAGTAAGTGGTCGTAATAAAGAGGTTCTACTGTACCTTACATTTAGCACTAGTAAGTGGTCGTAATAGAGAGGTTCTACTGTACCTTACAATTAGCACTAGTAAGTGGTCGTAATAGAGAGGTTCTACTGTACCTTACATTTAGCACTAGTAAGTGGTCGTTATAGAGAGGTTCTACTGTACCTTACAATTAGCACTAGTAAGTGGTCGTAATAAAGAGGTTCTACTGTACCTTACAATTAGCACTAGTAAGTGGTCGTAATAGAGAGGTTCTACTGTACCTAACAATTAGCACTAGTAAGTGGTCGTAATAGAGAGGTTCTACTGTACCTTACAATTAGCACTAGTAAGTGGTCGTAATAAAGAGGTTCTACTGTTCCTTACAATTAGCACTAGTAAGTGGTCGTAATAGAGAGGTTCTACTGTACCTTACAATTAGCACTAGTAAGTGGTCGTAATAAAGAGGTTTTGCTGTATTATGATGATGGGACATAAATAAAGATTACTTGTGCGGCTGTTGTCTACGTGATAAATTGTTATTATATACATGTAATAATTATAAGATAGCACTTAAATTACTAGCGTATTCCACGATAAAAACGGAATATCACCACAGCGTGTGACCCGGGGTCTTGTATCAGTTCGAGTCGGTTGTGTAATCCAGATCTCACGAGAGGCGTAGCCTCGGGTGTGATCTGGATTACACAACCGACGAGAACTGATACAAGACCCCGGATCACACGCTGTGGTGATATTCCTTTTATTATATACCTAAACTGTTTGCGACTAGATCTATATCTAGATCTATATGTTGTTCAATCGCATAATCAAATACACGCATACATGTAGGCCCCTATATGTTAAAGATTCTACGTTCATATGCAATCTTAAACTATTTATTTGGAAGTCATGTGACTACAAATAAATGACGTGCTTATTTGTTTGATTACGTATTACTTTGTTCTCGAATGAATCCGTTATTTTAGAAGTGGCGTTTGCAAATAACGGTTATTTAAGCGTTTTAGAGTGTGAGTTCAACTGTTTAAAGCTTTATCCTTTGGAGGAAAACATTAGTAAAAATGGATGTTGTGGGTTATTTACGCTTAAAATGGAAATTAACTATTCAAAGTTGATCAACGCTTAGTTTCATTTTTTTTAAATGGCATCGGAACCGGGAATTCCAAATTCAAATTCAAATTCTTTATTTCGCTCAGTATATGTTTTCACATGAATACAATAACATTAATTCCGAAACGTCACGCGCAACGCTTTTTATATAAATAAACCGTGTACGAATTGTGTGCATACAAGCAGTGACGTCAACATTGTGAAGAATATATATATATGCCATCTGATACGGACCATCTGATACGGAAAAAGATTGTTGGGCCTGTATTCGCTTGTTTTTAGAACAGGTATATGATAATATTAGTTACACGGTATTTCGGCAGGGTGTACGGGCTTGTATGACGGTTTTGGATTCCGTATTTCCTTCGCGCTCAGGAAATACGGAATCCAAAACCGTCATACAAGCCCGTACACCCTGCCGAAATGCCGTGTAACGAATTTATTTCCAGTCTAGATCCAATACAAGAAAGAAAACATGCATAGTCTGAAAAAGTTTTACTGTCTTGACCCTAAAATTGACACTTGAAATTGACATCTGTTCAGTACATTTCAAACTCACACGCTACTCCATGGTTTAGTACAATAGGTATACAGTTAAACTTCGACGATATCAGGAACTCGCATAAGTAGAATGTATCTGCATTCCTACAGTTTAATGCAATAATTTCTAAACCGCATTATGTCGAACATATTCCGTATTTCAAGTTTAAAAAGTGGTTAAGCCACCATTTAGCTTTGAATTACGGATATGTTCGACTGAAATGAAATCAAGATAGACCCTATCGAAGATCGACTGTATCTAACATGGTTGCGTCATCACATTGGACTGTGAACATCTTAAACTGTTCATTTCAAGGATATTTTGAACGGAGAGTTCTCGGAGAGTATTTACGTTTTATGAAACACTGTAACGGTTAATTAACAATGAATGGAAATAATCAGCAATGAACAAATAAACACGTGGTTCAGTGTCTAGGCATATCGAGTTCTGCCTGTTTTGGTTGATTTCGATAAACATATTGATCTAAATAAAACTGAATCCAATGTCAATTTCATTATAGACCAGTGACAAGTGTCGTTGTCATTACAATGTTCATTTCACGTCCCGTCGTTTGTTTATCATGGTGACGACGTGGGTGGGGTAATCAGGGAAAGCAAAGCAAGAAACTAGCATATTATCGATATCTGAATTACATTCACACATAATGATCGATTCAAGACAGTTTTTAATTAAGATTTCTTTTGATTGCTTGGAAAACAACTGCTTAATAAACCGAAAAAGAGAGATTGTTTACGCGAATCGAGCAAGGGAACAACATCTAACTAGTCACGTGACCCGTACTACCCGGCAAAATCAATGTGTACGGTCTCGTACACAGTGGTCACGTGTGCAGTTTCAGCCTATCAGAGTCCAAGAATTTATGATGACTGGAAATAACAGGTTTTATTTGTTTACTTTAACCATATCACCGCCAAACGATCGTCTGCACAGAGAATCTAACAGATGCATTTATAAATACACACATATCGTAAACAAACATGCCCCCTATGATCATTCTGTACATATATCACTGAAGTGCACCCTGTAATTTCGGACCTTTTGATTTATACCGCCACAGGTAGGCAGTTTGCAAATGCCGCCCACTTTTAAAGGGACTCGCAACCGGATGGTGTACTTGTCAAAATAAAATACTCAAATAAAAACAAATTTGTGGAATTATTTGGCTTCTGACATTAAAAAAATATGATCAGTCCAAAAAATGTCTCAAGAATCGTCACCGAATCTTAGTTTTTTTTAGATATTTCCCATCGTTTTTCTATAGCGTCAGCTGACGGTATAGTTGTTGTTGTTGCTTCTCTACACGGGCTCAGACATACACCCGAGCCGAATAAAGTACTATCAATCGCTACCAGTGAAGTACGTTAATTCGCTACCATATATATAAAGAGCATTGGTAGCCGAGGGGGTAAAGGCGTTTCCTCTTTTTTCATGTTTGTCTCCGCATGGAGGGTCACGGGTTCGAATCTCACCAGAGCTTCTTCTTTTTTCTTTTTTTTTGAAATGCATTTTTTAACAGATTTATTATCCTAAACTAAATCTTACCCATTTATATAAGCATTTGACATATATTTACAAATTACTATTTTTAATGCTAAATCCGGTTGCGAGCCTCTTTAAGATACTAAGAGGTGTCCATAGTTTCACACACTCAAGTCAGAAAGGCCAATTATAAAGTAATCTTCACCGTCTTTTAAATTAGTGTTGCAATATGAAATTGCTAAAACTACGATAAAAGATGATCAAATCAGTCAAATTCTTTCCAACAGTCAATAACCATGTTTTGTTTTGGAAACGAAACGACATTATTTCAAAAGATTTCTTTGATAGAGTCCTAGTGCGCCGAAGCGGGTGGTTGTGTTATATTGTTCGTTATATGTAAACAGGGCTGCCATAAATTGACATGAAAAAATCCTAAGATTTCAAAATTTGCATTTTTCAATTGCGAATTAACGAATCGTACCTTTACCCCATAGCCTGTTTCTAGTTTGTTGATACGTGACTACTTAAAGCAGGCTGGAAGTAAAGCAGAATGCGCCTTATGGCGCATTCTGCTTTACTTTCAGCCTGCTTTAAGCAACCATGCTCTAGAAAAAAGTCCGAAGATTTGGGAAAAATCCGGAGAAATGGCAGCCCTGTGTAAAGCGTCCGAAACTACCATGTTGTACAGTGCTTCCTTCCTTCAACGGGCCTCTGAACAACGACGCCTCCTTACAGCAACGCTTGTCACTGTTCCCAAACACGACATATATGTCCAACGATTTCACGGCTGCAATATAATCTGCTTAAATAAATACGAAAGACTCAAACAGGAAACGCAACACAAACAATACACCCACCTCTCAAGCAGAACACACACACACAGTCATACCATAACAAACACACACATACACACACGCACACGTACAATCCCATTCTTTCATCTACACACTAAATAGAAAACAACACGCAAGACAAACATAAAGCAAAGTGAATATAGGAGCCCGCCTTGGTACGGTCAGCAGCAATCAATAATTAATTATAAATTAACCATTAACCACCACTGGGGGGTTAAACCTGGGTTTAGGGGCGCCCAACCTCACTCTTATCTCCTATATTCACCTATAAAGACGAACAGTGTACATAAAATATAAACCCTGTTCCACAACCTTACAATCAAAAAGACCGCCAGCACAGTAAGCAAATACATGTAAAACATCTAATAAAAATTCTATGACAAGATCATTAGTAACATAGGAAAGAATTAAACATTCAAGCCCGTGTTAAAAATAACCTACTATGGCAACGGTCAAATTGTACTCAAGCGACTAGTCTGTAGTCACGAGTAACTGTAAGACATGGAAGGGTTCAGGGTACGACAGAGAGGGAGAGAAAAAACAAAGCACGAAAATCCGACATTACTCTCCCGGTAAAGGACTTAAACTTAATCTATTTTTTTTCTCAAACTTACATATTTGACATTTTAACAGAAGAAAACGGGTGACAAACATTTTTAATCCAGATCAGACGCCGTGTAACGCAGATCAGGATGCAAATTGTTTGCAAATGTAAGCCATTGTCCCTCCATATAACAACCACCTCCCAATAGCACAAATGTTTGTACCCCAGTGGGTGTTGTTGTAGAAAGGGGGCATTGTACTAAAAGAGGGTACATTCTATCAATTAGTTTTAGGAGAGAAACACACTACATGTACGCTGTTTTGCTTTCACTTAAATCCTAACCTTTGTTGTGTGTTTGTGAAGTACGTGAACATTATTGAAATAAAATATGCTTAAACCATTACCCAATATATATGCCTTTTTACGCCTTTTATTTATTCCTTCACTGAAGAAAATAGTTGTTATTTATATAGTCATAAATATGTATGATAAAAATTATTTTCTATATTTTAGTAGATGTTAACTTAAAGCAGGCTGAAAGAAATGCAGAATGCGCCCTAAGGACACATAATTTCAAAATTAGAAACAGGCTATGGGGTAATTGGTTAAACCAATTAGTTTTCATCCAACGGTGGTAGTTCACTATAGTCGAACATAGCAAAGTCAGTTTTGTATATTTTTTGTATCTTTTTAATAGTTTCTCTGTCAACCTTCTGATATGCGTCAACAAGCGCCGCTCTTCGCTGTGCCTTTTGATCATCACGTGACAAAGGGTTCGTTGCAATAACATCCATTATCCTTTCTGATAAATATGAAGCGTTGTGTAGATCACGTGTAGCAATATCTTTCGGAAGTGACACAGTATCCTTCAGATATCCCTGAATTTGGAATGACCGCCATATCCGTTCGGCCATACTATGGTAACCAATACATTTCATAGCTACGCTACGTGTTGTAAAATAGTAAACAGTTTCAACAAGTCCTGGTATGGTACTTTGCACTCTTTGGCCATAAAGTTTGTCTAACAGAATCTTCTCTTTGTTCTTTTCTACGTGTAATACTTTGAGAGCGTATTCCATATCGTTTGCGAATGTTTCCTGTTTAACAAGCAGCATTTTGTTATATTCACATGGTCTACACAGTGATGAAATGGGTGCCCAGTGATCATTTAACTCTTCTCCATCGAAAGCCATGTTTACAACGTTCTCAAGAAACATTTGGAAAGATACATTTCTTGGACATTCATTTCCACGTGATGTGTTTCTAAAGATGTTATCCTCTGCCATGAGGGGTAAATAAAACTTATCAATATACGCCGAGAAAAGTCTGGAATACGGATCACGTGATACGAAAACAACAAGTGCTTGTTTGAGATGACGGTCAGCGGAAATATTTTTTATTTCCTTGAAACCACCATGGACTCTAACGCGTGCTCTTGTGAAAACTTCGTCCGCATGTTCAACGCCATTGTCCAATATTTCAAAGGCCTGTACCCAAAATGTTGAACCACATTTGGGAACTTTGCAGAAGGTAATATTATACATTGGAGAAAAGTAATATATTGGATTGGACTTTCGGTTGTATTTGCCGGTTGTTGAAAGAGATGTCTGTCCACATGCTTTCCAAACACGTTTAATCCGAATGTTTTGGACGTGTTTGGTCATTTCGAAATTGATATCAGCTGATTTTGATGTAACAAACTGATAGAAAGCGGGGCGAAAACCTGCAATAGAAACGACTGTTTTACAACATGTAGGAGACGTAGGAGTTAGGACATGTACAATATGCCTTTTAATTCCATCAGAAGCTAGGTTTCTAGGTTTAAAGACAAAACTAACAATATGTGGCATTGTCTACCATATAAAATGTCACGACTGCAAAAAAGATTGCATTTGAGAAACTAGCAGAGCACTAGGAAAACGAATCAAGGAACATGTGACCAGAAACTTCTTATATTTTTTTGATGATTTCAATCTTTGGAACCCTCTATAGTAATACCCAAAATAAGTGTTTAGATCATTTACAAAATAGGGTTTAGGCCCAATTTTTTTTTAACTCTCTACAGTATTATTCAATGTTATTAGTGTTTTCTTCTGACCTGTCTCGGTTATTTTTAGATTGTAACATTCTAACACTTTAAAAGGTATGAGTATTCTCTACATCCAGTTAGAGATACGGAAATCTGTAATTTTTGTGCGTAATGTACAGAAGCGGATATATTATTCTTTCCCGTTTAAACGCAAACGCAATGCACTAAACTGTAGAAATTTACTTTTAGAAGTTTAAACTATATTTTTAATATGAGTAGCGAACATGTTGGAGCCTGATCAGACGCCGGGTTAACCGGCGTCTGATGTGGCTCCAACCTGTTTGCAATGGAAATAATAGTTTTAGTATATAAATGCGTTTATTTGGGAAATAATAAAATATCAGTAAAGTTAGCGCAGCTGTCTCGTGCTGCACACTGATCATGCTGATCTCAAGTTGGAAAGTGTACGACTATATACATCCAATGTTACCCTGTTATCCATTTACCATCATGAACTATTCTGTTCTAAAAATAACTCTGGCAGGTCAGAAAAATCGCACAATACCATTTCTCTGTTTATACATTATTATCAGTTGCAAATCCTACTACACGTATCAAATACATTTAAAAAGGAAATATTGATTTTAGAATTTTCGCTATTAATCTCCTAGTTTCCCTTTATTCCATACCTCTGTAGTTCAGTTTGAAACCATCTTTAGTTATCATGACCAAGCTTGGGTGGTAACACCTAGAACCGTAGAAAGTTTGGGTCAAAGCAGGGAGCCGAGCACTTACTCGGCTAGCGTCTAGGCAAATAATCATTCAGGCGTCTCATGTGAGGCCCGTACCTAATATTTGATAGCTGGGTTAGTAAAATCCATTGAAAAACCTATTGATATTGAATAATAAGGGTAGATTGTACTGTGCATTTATCGATTTAGAAAGGACATTTGACTCTATAAATAGAAATGCGTTGTGGCTTAAATTGTATAAACAGGGTATTGGTGGGAAACTTCTTCGGATAATGCGTGCATTGTATGCCTCGGTTAAATCATGTGTTAAACATTGCAATTCTCTTTCAGATTTCTTCGACATATCGGTGGGCCTAAGACAAGGGGAGACAAATTCACCTATAATGTTCACACTTTTTATTGAGGACCTCGACTTATACATGCAGGATAGAATAAATTGCGGACTTTCGTTTTATGATTTGACTCTTGTACTCCTTCTCTTTGCAGACGACATGATTGTAATAGGACATTCTCCAGAAGACTTGCAAAATAACTTGAATAAATTAGAAGAATATTGTAATAAATGGGGTTTAGAAGTTAATGTGGACAAAACAAAAATTGTGGTTTTTAGAAAAAGGGGCGGGCTATTAGAAAATGAAAATTGGTTGTATAAAGGTGAAAGAATAAAAATAGTAAACAATTTTAATTACTTAGGCGTAGTGTTTAATTATACCGGTACTTTTGTTTTAACCAATCAATTTGTTTATGGAAAAGCACTGAAGGCTATGAATGTATTGTTATTAAATATTAAGAAGTTTGATCTTAAGCCTAAATTATGTTTACAGTTGTTTGATGCTTTTGTGTCTTCAATTCTTAACTATGAATCGCCGATTTGGAGATTTACAAAGTCAAAATATCTAGAACGCATCCATTTGAAATTTTGTAAAAATATTTTAGGTGTAAAGCTTAGTGCTTGTAATAATGCAGTTTATGGGGAATTAGGTAGATTCCCGTTATATGTATATAGATATGTAAATATTGTTAAGTATTGGTTAAAAATTCAATCTTCAGATAACATTATCATTAGACATGTATACCAGCGTACACTAGAGGATTGTGAGAATGGTATGAAGAACTGGGCTACATGTGTAAAGAATTTGTTATCTGAATATGGATTCATGTATATATGGCAGCAGCCGTTCCAGGTTGTCAATGACAAAGTTTTCTTAACAATGTTTAAGCAAAGAATACAAGACGGTTTTATTCAAAAATGGTTTGGTGATATTGGTAATAATAATAAGCTGACTTTATACAAGGAATTGAAAATTTCATTCGGCTTTGAAGAATATTTAGATTTTATTACCGCAAGAGAGAACCGTATATTTTAGTCTAAAATTCGAATTTCAGCTCATACGCTAAAAATTGAAACTGGCAGATATTCTAGAAACAGATTGAAAAGACATGGACGTATTTGTATTTTTTGTGATAAAAATGAAATTGAAGATGAATATCATTTTGTACTAGTGTGTCAGGCCTATAATCAAATACGAAGAACATATATCAAACTATATTTTATAAACAGACCTAGTATGTTTAAATTCCTACAATTATTGAACTCTTCAAAAGGTATTATAACTAGACTTTCTAAATATTTAACAGAAGCATTCAAAATAAGAAAAAGTCTTATTATTTCATAGTATTTTTTTAAACTCATCCTCGAAATGAGTTTCTACACTTCAACAGTAAAAAATCTAAATGTATTTGATTGATAGGAAATAAGAAATACAGTGTATTAACCCATTACCCCATAGCCTTGTTTCTAGTATTGAAGATAGGTAAAAACTTAGAGTGGGATGAAAGTAAAGCAGAAAGCACCGTAAGGCACATTCTGCTTTGTTTTCAGCCTGCTTTAGGCTACCACCTACTAGGATATAGAAACTTTAATTGTAAAGGTACATATTAAGCAGAATTATTTCCTACAGCGGAAGCATAAAGTGAAGGCGTAGCAAGGCGTATTTATAATATGCATGAGTCCTGCTATTTGCAGGCAACATCAGCGACAAAACACATGATTTATACATTAAGCCACGTGAACCACAGTGCATAATGCCCGTATTATGTCTGGACAACGACAGTATTGGTAAAGGGTGTGTACTATTATTGTTACAATTTTTTGGAACATGAAACTTATATCGTAATAACGAGATAATGAAACGCTAATTGCTTTTCGAAGAAGATGATAAACACCATATTTCATTCATATAAACATATTGTAGAAGTAGTATAACAAAGGTAGGGTATACCAGTTTTTAAGATATAAAACGTCAAATTCATTATGGGCAATAAACATATTACGGGCAATAAACACTGTTTTTCTATGTATGTTTTCCCAAAAAGGCTTATCTTTCTATACATAAATTAACGCTTAAACAACACAATACATTCACATATTACATTGCCAAAACATTACAGTTATATATATTATATATGTATATTGTTTTTCATATGGATACTGTTCAATATTGGGTTTGCCTCTTTTCGAAACGAAACAAAAGTGGCAATCATTCAATTGGACAGTATTCTATGCTATTCCCTGGAAAAGCTCACATAAGCATTATGATGTCGATATAATGTGAGCATCAATACAACTTAACATACATTTTTTTTCAAGTGATTGCAATCCTTGCAAATGTTGTGTTTATCTTAAAAAACACTGAGCATGTTTATGAAAGACAACGTGCAGGTAAAAGTGACACAGAAAGCTCCTGTTTGAGCCTTCTGTCAAACTTTTATCCTGACCGTGTAGCAATCCGACTTTTGATATATGTATAGTCAACATTGAATTAAGCAACGATCAGATAGAAAACTATTAAGTCAGTTCTACATAAGGGAATTGCATACGTCAGGACAAAAATAACACAGAAAGCTCCCTATTGAGATTTCCTTGTAATTTTTATCCTGAACAGTGGAGCCCCCTGTCTTTAGATACAATTACATGTATGTACATTCGGCATGGTAAAAACAACTATATGATATAACTATCTTTAGTCAGTATTTCATAAGCCAGATAAATAAGTTGCACAATACAAGCAAGATAACACACAACGCTCCTAAGTAGGCTTTCTGTGCAATTTTCTCCCGGGTTGTGCAGACATGCATGTATGTACATTAGAATTGCCTTAAACCTCTATATTACTGGGTACTATTGAAAAGTAACACAGCAAGCTCCTGCTTGAGCCTTCTGCCAAACTTTTATCCTGACCGTGAAATTAGCCGTCTTTAGATATGTGTATAGTCAGTACTAAATTAAGCAACGATAAGATAGAAAACTATTTAATATATTCTGCATGTGGCAATTGCATAAGTTTGGCCAAAACTAACACAGAAAGCTCCCTATTGAGCTTTCCGTGTAATTTTTATCATGAGCATCTTTAGATATAATTACATGTATATACATTCGGCATGGTTTAAACAAAGATATGATATTACTAACTACATGTATATTTAGTCAGTATTTCATAATGCAGTTGAATAAGTTGCACAATACAAGTAAAATAAAACACAAAGCTCCTAAGTAAGCTTCCTTTGCCACTTTCTCCTGAATTGTGCAGTCAACTGCCTCAAGATATGCAAGTATATACATTTAACATTGCTTTTAACATCTATACCATTGAAAACTATTTACACATTCTTTCATAATGAGATTGCACAATTCAGGTAAAAAATAACATAGAAAGCGTTTGAATGAGCTTTCCGTGTGATTTTTGGCCTGAACTGTGCAGTCGTTTGTCTTTAGAAATACATTTATTCTTCATGATTAAAAACAAACCACCATGTGAGATAACGCTCTTTAATCGGCTTTTCGTAAATACATTGTCCAATACAGGCCAAACACAACACAGAAAGCTTCTAGATTAGCCTTCCGCGCTACTTCTGTCCTGAATTGTGGAGTCATTCACTCATTGTGCAGAGTAAAAAGTAACACAGAAAGAGACAATTTGAGCTTTCTGCGCCACTTTTATTTCATTTAAGTACAAAACTTATTCCTGGGGGATTAAAAATGCCATTATCTGGACTGACTTTTGGATATCAGGGTTTAAATTCTATGCGTTAGTCTTCAGCTTGAAATGATCCATTATAATTCTACAAAATATACTCAGGTTTTTAACCTCAGCGTAATTTTTAGAATTAAAAAGATTAAAAAGTTTGATAATGTTTGGATGTGTATAATGTGTCCTTCTAATAAACTTGCTTCGTTGTAAACTGAATTCAGGGCTTATCAAAAGATAGTGAAATTCATCTCCGATATCTCTACAGTACGGACATTTTCTTTCATTGGCAGGAATACTTTTCCATCGACCGGCTTATATAGGTAATCTATGATTTCTTGTTCTGAAAGCTACAAGAGATTTACAGAGATAGGGGAGTTTGTATATATACTGTGTTCGTTCGAACTTTGATTTTACTAATTTATAGAAATTTGTGTTATATGTAGCTTCTATAACAGAATACCAGTTTTGACTATATATATCTTTAAGTTTTTGTCCTATTGATCTTGTTAAACATTTACTACTAAACAGGGTTTGGCAGTACCAAATTCCAGAATATCCAGAGGTGCATAATATTTTTTGGATGTTATCAAACCATGGAGATTTAAATTGTCTCTGTGAATACAAGTTAAAATTTAAAAGGTAAACATGCGTTTACAACTTCAGATTTTCAGTAGAGTAACTGTTTTCAAGTAATTTGGCCCAGTATGATACAATTCTACTCTTTACATCAACAATAAGAGGCGTAATATTAAATTCATCGTAAATCATGTATGAAGGTGTTGATCTTTTCATGTTAAATATATACTTATAAAATTTCAATTGAATTTTTCCAAAATGTCGATGTTACTATATCCCCATATTTCACAACCATAAAGCAGAATTGGTTTTACTGTTTTTTCAAATAGATAGATTTGCAAGTCATAAGGAAGTGACAATCTCTTAATTCCTCAAGTAAAGCAAAAAGAGCTTTGTTTGTTTGCTCTGCAATAAATGATTTTGTTTTTAAAAACGATCCAGATTTGATGAAAAATAGTCCTAGATATTTATATTCATTTACAATTTCCACCGTTTCGTTGCCTATTCTAAAAGTTTGTTTGCATTTAGAATAACCTTTTGAAATTATCATTATCTTTGTTTTTGAAATATTTATCTTTAGTTTTCAAGTGCCACAATACTTTTTGAAAATATTTAGTGAATGTTGGAAGTCGTTTTCATCGTCGCTAAAAAATAATAGTATCGTCTGCATATGACAAGATATAAAGTTTGAGATATATTCTTAAATCGTCCGAAATTGATTCTTTGACGATTCCACCTACTCTGTTTACTTCTAAATAATTTGCTAAATCGTTAAGGTAGAGGGAAAATAGAAATGGTGATAATGTTTCGCCTTGTCTTACGCCTTCTAAACATTCAAATTGTTGTGAAATACCCTCATTGGTTTGAATTTGTGATTTTATATTTTGATACATATCATATATAACTTTAAAACACTTACCAGTGACATTTAGTTCAATAGGTTTAACCCACAGCCCGTGCCGCCAAACTGAGTCAAAGGCTTGTTTGAAATCAACAAAGCAGCAGTAAAGCTTTTGACGTCCTGTTTGCACTATGTCAATCAAGTTTTTAAGAATAAATATGTTATCAACAGTTGAGTGTTGTTTTCGGAAACCTGCTTGAGTGTTGCTGATAAGATTATTTTTTCTGCATAATTATTAAGTCTTTTATTAATGATTAAAGTAAATAGCTTCCAAAAACAGCTAAGTAATGATATTGTGTGATAATTTTCTGGTTCTCTTGGATTTCCATTATTTTTGTAAATTGGTTTTATAATACCATCTGTCCAGCTGTTTGGGATGAGACCTGTGTCAAGTATTATATTAAATAGTTTAACATAAATGGGTAACATATAACTTAAGGAGTGCTTTATATGTTCATTTAATACATGTATATTGTCACTGCCTGGTGACGTATTGTTTTTGAGGGATTTAACAGCATTGATGATCTCCGTTTCGGTAATGGTTTTGTTTATTTCCTCATTTGGAGGGTTGTCTGAAGTGTACTGTTCACTTGTTGCATAATTGACTGTGTTGGTATCTTGTGCTTCATTTAAGGATTTAAAATGATTATGAAAGTCGTTTAATGATGCTAATGGAGTTGCTGATTGTTTGTCGCTATTTATTATTTTCCAATAATGTTTTGGGTCTTTTGTTTTGATGTTTCTTAGTTTATCTGCTTTTGATGCATTATAATTTTCCTGTGTTTTATAAAGAGTGTTTTTATACTGTTTGCTGATAGTTTTCAATTTGTTTTTAAAATAATGCGTAATTTGCGTGTGAACTGAATTTTTAGTTCTTGTTTTGGTGTTTTTGTACCAAAACTTTTTTCTGATTTTTTCATGAACACAAGTGCTATATTATCGACAAATTCATCAATGTCTGTTTGATTAAGGTAGCTGTTTACGATCGATACTGCAAGCGGATTTTTCTAATTAATTGTCGTGATTGATGATTTTCCCCCCAATTTTATAGCTGACGGATGAAAATGGTACACATCCCATCAGAATATGCCAATTAACAAAATAAATTTTATTTTTTTTACGATTTTATAAGAACATTTAAAAAAAGATTCGAACAACGCTATCATAGCCATCTTTATTTATCACATGATTAAAATTGCCCAAAATACTCTTTATAAACATATCTAGGGATCAGTGTTTCAGATTTTTAAAATACCGCTTCAAACCTTTGTTATGTAACATCAAAGTTTTTCTACGGTTTAAAGTCGACCACTATTACGTCACGCTTTATAACGGACCACTGGAGCTACTTATACATTTTCTGAGACAGAGTTCCCTCGGGGAGATAATACCCTTTTATCTGCTTCAAACCGCACGAAAATCGAACCCCAACTGCGAAAGTTAGGGGTGTTCAAAAATACCGCTTGCTTCAAATTATGTAATGCCGGAAACTCCAATTAACTGACTGAGGTGTCAATTAGGCTCTCGTGACCGCCCGGTATTCAACTAAGACCTTCATTTTCAACAAATAACATGACCCAGCTTATCATCAACCATTTCGTTATTCTCCGCCCCAAATTAACAAAGCCAATCATATAAAAATAACGATTTTAATACGATAAAAGTCGTTAATCACCTCTGACAGCTTCGCAAGAAACCACCTATCTAGTCACGTAATCTACGCAATTGAGGCACCCAGCGGGGATTCTGACGCGTGATTTACCGGTAAAATGACAGAAAAAAGCAAAAGAGAATTTGGTAACTTGTAGAAAATACCGTTATCTATCAGGATTTGTAAAAAAGTATAAAACGTCTATTTTACAATTTATTTCTATAAATAGGTCAGGCCGAGCCGTTGCCTGAATAATTTTCTCATGCTCTACGGTAGACTACCTGTATTTTTACACGTAGTGAGAACAATGAGGGAATCAATGAATGGACTGGCTTAATGTAATTTAATATTGTAATAACGCAGAACACATGCTCAAATCAACCAATATCGAAATCTTGAAAAGTGAGAACACTTTTTGAAATAAAAAGAATAGTGAAAGAAGCCCTTGCGAACCGACAGCGGAGTCAATAAATAAACAGTGACGATAGTCTGTAGCTACCCTCCGTCTACACACCTTCCTTCAAATAAAATCAGACCAATCAAAAACTTGAGAACGATCACAGAGTCTGTTTGCTCTATCGGACCGAACGATCTCAGGCTCATAGCAAAACGCTTTATAACATTTGGACCAGTGGAAAACGCCATTGATCAGGAGGTTACGGAACTATAGTTTTTGTCATTGATGTTTCTGTTCGTTCGATTTAATCAATTAAGCACCCTCAATAAGATTAATTCATTAATTATGTTAATAACAAAAGGTATTAACCATTTTGTGTCTAGCGTACCATTAGCTCGTACATGTATGGGTAATGCAGACTCTGATATGGATGAAAACTGGTTGCTATTAAACTGGAATTTCAATGAAAAATACATATTATTTAAAATTAGACCAGGCGCCCATAAAATTAAAATGGACACATCCAATTCAGAAATATGGAATATTCCACTTGGCATAAATATTGGATTTAAGTTAATGCGCCATGAGTTGTAATGACACATATAAATTGATTCAGTCTATGGTCATATTGGGTAGGTGTCAGTATAACACCTTTATTTTTCAAATTGTTATTCAAAATCAACCTTATATTGAGTATGATATTTGACTTGTTCTTTTAATGATGGAGAATTTGCTTGATCCAAGGGAAATAACTCATTTGGCCTAAACATGGGACTAACTGATGTTCACATGGACCGGTGGCTTATGCTTTTCCTAAAAGAGTGGTGCAATAATATATATGTGATATTTGGATTCAGTTTAGTTAATGTGTCATTAATTGTACTGAGAAGACACATATGATCTGTTTTAGTCTCGGGTCATATTCTACATGTCTTTTCAGTATAGTTCTTTCAGATTGCAATTCATTTTCAACTCTATCTTATGTGTATGATAGTTGATATGTTGATTTAATGATGGATAATTGCTTGATCCAAGGAAAATAACTCATTTGACCTGAGCATGAGACTAACTGATGTTCACATGGACCGGTTGCTTATGCTTTTCTTAAATGAGTGGTGCAATAATAATTATGTGATAGTTGGATTCAATTTGGCTAATGTGTCATGAATTATACTGAGAAGACACATATGATCTGTTTTAGTCTCATGTCATATTCTACATGTGCCTTTTCAGTATAATTCTCTCAGATTGCTAGTTAATTTCAACTCTATCTTATCTTATGTGTATGATAGTTGCTATACTGTTTTTAAGTTACGTGCTTTTAGTCTCTTATAACTCTAATTAGAGTGGTAGTGTACTAAATGAGTATTGGTGTGTTATGTATTTATTGATGTATTGTACACTGAAGAGAAATAAATAAATAAATGTGTAAACTTACCTGTTGAAGTATTTCTGTCACTGGCGCTCAAACTATAAAGATAGCCTATTCCAATACAAACAACAACTGAGACTAGAAGCCATTGTTTCTTTACACCCATGGGAACCATCACCGTGGGAGTGATCTCGTTGGCTAATTGCATGTCACCAATATATATGGTACTCGTCGTCTGCGATATATGTCGTCTGCTACAATTAGTAAAGTCAACCCTTATCCTGCTCTGATATCGTCTGCTTTAAAATAATTGCCGTCTGCAAAATGTTTTAAATTTATATTATCCAGTTTTTCAGTTAAGAAATCTTAAGACAAGACGCATGACGCGGCGTCTGATCTGGATCCAAACTGTTTGCAAATCACCGTAAAGTCGCGATACGCAGTATAAGGTTTAATAAAAAAAAAGGTATTTCATTTTTCTTTCAGATAAGAAAACTGGAGTGTCAAACAGATTGGATCCAGATGAGATGCCGAGTTACTCGGTGTCTCATCTGGATCCAGACTGTTTGCAACAGTTACTTCGATTTCGCCCACAACGTACAGAGGTTTAGAACAACTGGATCGGAAATGTTAGCTTCGTAGCAAGACTGTTGGTTATATACTACTCAAAGTTTGCTAAGCACCAAGGGGTAAAGTACAGTAACCCTATCACTTCTCGTCTCATTACTTTTTACATTTTTGTTCGATTTCTTTCAAATGTTTAGATGTTCTGGCAGAAGGTTTACTTTACAGATTGCGATAAGTTGTACCCTTGTGCAGGTCGTGTAGGCTCAATTCGAGGAAATTGAATCAAAATGTGAAATTGTTGAGAGTTCAACACCTTTTTCAAAACCATTGAATTCTACATTCTAATATTCTAAGAGATTTTACAATGGGTACAATTGAACATTGAAAGGTAAAATATTGTTTTACAAACGAATACTATCTCTATGAACATTAAAATGTAGAATTCAATGAATTTGAAAAAAAAATGAAGAATTCTCAGAATTTTCACATTTTGATAATTTCTAAGTTTAAAAATTTTAAAATCAGTAAAGTAAACCTTTGGTCAAAAGATCTCCAAATTTGGAAGAAATCGAACAAAATTGATAGAAATTATGTGATAATAAGTGATAGGGTCAATGTATTGGTACCAATGGAGATTTTACCCTTGTATGGTGCTTAGCAAATTTTGAGTAGTATATATATACTCAGTCAAAAAAGAAAGAACCCACTTTTGTATTCTAAATTATCAGCGTCTTATTCATAAACTGCATTTGAATTTTGTATCATAGAAAGAAGCAGACGACATGAAATAATTGTGGCTAAATAACTTGCATATTGTATTGAAAATAAAAGGTCCATAACTCTTTTTCTGAAACAGCATTTTTGCTTAGGATTTTTGTTCCATGGAATCGAAACAATTGTTCTCATATTCAGCAGCAGCTAGAACTTTTTCTGAAAGAAAATAAAATCACTTTAGACTTTCATTCATGACAATATTAACGGCTTTATTGAGACTAGAAAGTCTTATAATATCAAATTACCTCCCTTTGCATTGAAATAAGAACAAACTTTAAGTGTTTAATTATCGTTGCTTGTGTCATTTAACCTGAATGTTTTTACTGGAATACATTGGTGATCATATGGGCCTTTAAAACCTAAAACAAAACTGAAGTTGATAAAGTACTTTTAAAGATATTGAGCTTGAAAATTTACTGAGTGTATAGTAAAAGTTAACAAGTGGGCAACTTACTTTTTTGCTGCAAATAGGCCTGATTTAAATCCTATAGAACACATGTGGGA
Organism: Gari tellinella; assembly: GCA_922989275.2. Taxonomy (NCBI): domain Eukaryota; kingdom Metazoa; phylum Mollusca; class Bivalvia; order Cardiida; family Psammobiidae; genus Gari; species Gari tellinella. The sequence goes on from OV277870.1 coordinate 14,982,238, forward strand.
CGAAATAGGACGTCGTGTTCGAACAAATCACACAATCAACACGGTAAATGACTTTGCATCAGCTTTACAAGTTAAATTGAACAATTTTCCTGCGTCATTATTACAGCGTTATTACAGCGTTACGTCAACAGCGTTCGCCGCCGATTCATGACATGCATTGGACAAAATGGTGGATTCATGAGATAATGACTCCAAATTCAATACTTACAGCCTAATTTGGGTGCTTTTACCACATTCAAAATGAAATTAAACCTTTCTTGTTTGTGAACCCAGTCTTATCAAAGAAAGTGTCATTTTTGAAATTGACCCCTATGTCATTTCGCTCAATATTTTACAGAAAAATAAATATCGCGTCGACTTCAATATTTCACAGAACGTCACTAAGGAATTGTTCTTCAATCCAGATAAAAATAATAGTCACAAAATATTTCAGTTCCTAGTATATAGATAGAATATACGATGGGTACTTTCTTTTTTGGCTGAGTATATATAAAAATTATGCTTGTACATGTACATGTAAGATGTACAGTATTTACTGTTCACTGGTGTTACATGTAGCTTACTTTATTGATTCCTAAAAGTTAGATACCTTCCCGAGATATTGAGCTTTTCCGCATGTACAATGCTCCCTCTCTAAAACGATACCAAATACTGTATTTAATACAGCAACATGAAGTGGTTTAGATGTATTGTCCGATTTTTCTGACCTGTCGGAGTTATTTTTAGAACAGAATAGTTAATAATAATGGTAAATAGGTACACAAAATGCAAAATATTTGAAACCTTTAATACACTATTTCTTTGATGTCCAATTCTTCATCCATCACTTACAAAATTAAAGCTTAAAATTTATTGCACAACTATAGCGTTAAAGACATCTCCTGACGACCTTTTGGTCAGAACGCCTTGCCAGACAATTTCATTGCAAAAACCATGGGTCTTGTGCATATTGAACCATTGAAGCGTCTTATGTGAGACCCGACCTTTATATTTGATAGTTTGGTTAGAAATAACCATTGAAAAGGAATATAGCATGAGTATAATCAGGGCCTCATCAGGTAAACTGAGATTGGTATACCCGCTTGCAGCATTATCTGCATGCTTTTTCTCGCCTATCGAGAACAATGGGGGTATTCCATCAATGGACTGAGGAAAGGTCTTTAAATGATACGGATATCCGAATGAAAGCACGTTCTGGACGAATAATACGTGCATGTATACAAAATTGTACGCTATTGAACACTGTACAAGACTGATATTTACGCTTATATGCCATATAAATAGAGGATCTTATATGAGTGTTCATTATTTATCATTTTTAATAAACGAGTTTACTTAAATTATACGACGCGAACTTGGCGAGCGTCATATTTATTTTAGTCGACGGGTTTATTAAAAATGATAAATAATGAGCACGAATGTGAGATTCTATTTATATGTCACATAAATGGTGTTTCGGCATGATTAGGTTAGTCATCTGCAAGGATATTGGAAATATTTCTTATAGTGTAGATATCTATATCCATAAATGTGAGAAGTTGAACTACTTTCTTTTAGTGAAATAATAAATTAAAGGCGTAAATATGCGTATTTGTGGGGTAATTTGTTAAGTATGAACATGTACAATAAATGTAGATCCACACACCTTCTTGATTCTAAGTGGTATACAGTGGAGCTACAACAACACCCACTGGGAGACAAATACTGTGTGTGTTGTTCGGAGGGAGTTGTTATAGGAAGAGAAGATTTATACCCTTAGCGTACATTCGAAAACAGTTGAACCCAGATCAGACGCCGCGTAACGGTTTGATTTGGTTTCAAACTGTTTGTTACTCGTCTTTATATTTCTTCTGTCATAATATCCAATACGTAACTTTTAGCAAACGCCAATTGTGAACAGGAAACATTGCAGTAGTGAAAGCCTTATACATAATGGTCTTATTGTAGGAACATCAGTAACAGTCGTTGTAAGAAGGGAATCGTTATTCGGAGGGCCGTTGTAGAAAGGGAGCACTGTACAGTTTTCTCATCTACTACAACTCCATATATAGGTGTGGCAATATACATGTTTGTGTTTTACTGTATGTGCGAGGTCATTCTGAAAAATGTAGACTAAAATCCCCTATATTTAGGTCACCAAAAAGAAGGTTAATTGATTTCTAAAAAGGGACATGTTGCAGGTTAAAGCGAGGTGAAAGTAAAACAGAAATTGCTCAAAGGAGCTAAATCTGTGTTACATTCACCTTCATTTTAGCAACCACCTGTCTTAACCCTTTTACTCTCAATGTCGCTTAAACGCGCGTTTACAAACAGTTTGGATCCTAATCAGACGCCGCGTAACGCGGCGTCTGATCAAGATCCAAATTGTTTGACACTCGTTTTGGAATTTCGTCAGTCATACTTCCTTAATATTTAGCTTTGAATCGACATTGCATACAACAAAATGGAAGCAGGCGACAATGTAACGGCGAAGGGGTAAAAATCTCCCGAATAATTTTATCATGAAAGGGTTAAAGACCTAACACATTAAGCACTAGTTATTAGTAGTTAACGGTCGTTATAGAGAGGATTTGCTGTATTATGATGATGAGACGTGCAAAAAGATTACTTGTGCGGCTGTTGTCTTTGTAATAAATTGTTATCATATAATAAGATAGTACTTAAATAACTAGCGTATTCCACGATAACAGGTTTTGTTATATACCTATTCTAAAAACAATCGAATACAGGCCATACAATCTTTTTCCATATCAGATGGTCCGTATCAGATGGCATATATGCTACACAATGTTGACGTCACTGCTTTTATGCAACACAAGTTGTACACGATCTATTAATATAAAGAAGCGTTGCGCGTGACGTTTCGGAATTCCAGGTCCGATGCTATTTTTAAAAAAAGTTGAAACTAAGAATTGGTCAAGTTTGAATAGTTCATTTCCATTTTAAGCGTGAATAACCCAAATAAACCAATTTTACTAATGTTTTCCTCCAAAGGATAAAGCTTAAAACAGTTCAACTCGAGCTCTGAAACGCTTAAATGACCGTTATTTGCAAAACGCCATTTCTTAAATAACGGATTTATTGGTGGTCACATGACTTCCATAAATAGTTTTGCATAGAACTCAGGATTTTTAACATATAGGGGCCTGCATGTATGCGTATATTTGATTATTTGGTTGAACAATATATAGATCTAGATCTAGTCCCAAACAGTTTAGGTATATAATAAAAGGAACATCACCACAGTGTGTGATCCGGGGTCTTGTATCAGTTCTCGTTGGTCGTGTAATCCAGATCACACTCGAGGCTGCGCCTCTCGTGAGATCTGGATTACACGACCAACGAGAACTGATACAAGACCCCGGATCACACACTGTGGTGATATTCCGTTTTTATTTGCTCGTAATATCTAAAAGGCTATTAACTCTTGCCATACATGTGCCTCAGTTATTACCTTCCCAAACAGTTTATATCACGCGGCGTCTCATTAGGACCCAAGCTGTGTGTCATTCTGATATTGCCTTAAACAAGACTTTTGAAAGGTCTTTTTTTGAGAACAGAATCAGACGAAAAATGTTGAAGACGAAAATATTACGCATGATGCAAAGAGTACGATCACAGCGTACAGTTATAAACCATACCTTTATCTTCGTGTACAGTGGAGAAGGCGTTATTCTGTCCCGTATAAATGCAAACGGAACGCAAACGCGATGCAATGAAATGGCACAGGTGACACAATTTTGAAAAACCCTATTATTCATTTTAATTTGAATGGCAAATAGGCATGGACCCGGCGTCTGAGTAAAACTTCTCCACTTCAACCACCAAAAAGACTGACTGCCTGTAGAAAAGCAAGGTGGGGTCTATCAGCAAGATTAAAGCTAAACAGAAAGCTTCTAATGAGTTTTCCGTCGTGCCTTCATCTGGCCCCCAACAGTATCCTGCCCTAATAATAAGATAATTTAAATACGTCAGTGGTCGCAGTAGAGAGACCTCGCTATACATGTTCGAGCTGATATATGAAGGGAGGTAATACACAACTTCTGATTAGTGGGTTAAAGACACAATTTGGTAAGCACATAAACACTCACATTAAGCGGTACGGATGTATGACTTTACCTTTGAAACATTATTCAGCGGAGCTGAATGGTATCTATTTAGACCACCATTTCAACCAATAATATTTGATCAGAAATTTAGAATTAAGAGCACCTGTTGAAACTGAATAGTCTGATTGGATATTAGCCAGGGCTCCAGATAAGGGGCATATTTCAAAACTTAAAATCTTTATTTGAGCATTAAACCATATGGTGTCACTACTCATTTGAATTATCTCTTCAAGACGATCAAAATGAGTGGTAACACCATAGGGTTTGGTGCTGAAATGAGTGAGAAAATGTTAGATTTGTTCAGTTCACTCCCCTCTTATCTGGAACCCTGAAACTGTAGCCAGGCTGGTCTTTGCATTATTACAGTTATGTGAGTGTACAATTAAGAGACACAGGCTATATGTGTTTACTACACTGAGCTGATGACATCATGCTTCTATTTCAAGCTATGATATCAGATGTCTTTTTAAAGATAGACAGTGGAAGCAAGGTGTTTTGTTTAATAATGGTTTACTACCAATTTATTTTAATTGTTAACTATTTGAACAAATTTACCATACAATGATAGAAATATAATAAATGGCCTCGAGTGAGTTAAACACAAGTGTGTTGTTTCATCATTTATTTACAAGAGTGAGGTGTTTTAGAACTTGTACAGCAGACTGCTGTTCTGTATGAGCATGCACAGTTTATTTAGTTAATAGTTTGTTTCAAGAAACTCCAAATGAATAAAGTTTGATATATAGAACAAATGTTTAATCTGAGGATCTCCTACCAGTAGCTAGGATACGGGTTAAGTATTGTTTTGCATTTCTATACATTATAGTTTTTAGTCAGAGTTATGCTATATCATTGAATGTGTAGTTTTTGCTTTTCATTCCAAGATATCGCAATTCTTTGAAAAACCCCAATTTCATACAATTTTGCACACCCATCTTCAGCATTAACTCCACCACCCATTCCACTGAATATCTTATTTAAAGATATTTCTTGTTCTTTGTCTTTTTTAGACAATCTAAATGGTATCGAGGGTCAAAAACCGACCGGTAATACAACACCAGATATTGGGTATAAGGTCGTATTCGATATCTAAGAGTAATCACTCTTTCTGATGCTATCTGTTAGGTCTTACCGTCGGGTCGCTGGTGAATCCTGGTGTCGTATCAACAATTCTTAATCATTTGCCTAGGTTCTGTACAGTTCTGTTGAACTCAAACTATTTGTAAATATGGCCGTCTATGTCTTGTCTACCCTCGGTGGTTATTTTTATTAACAGTGATTAAGACGCCAGTCGGATCAATATAACCAGAACCAGGCACGGGTTTACCGAGGAGCACATGCGGGGAGGCCCATTTCCGGGGAGGCCCACGGAATTCCCTCGCCTGTGCCTCCCCTAAAAACAATTCTGGTTCCGTGCCTGACTATCAGGATTAAAGACTCGTGGTCACAGAGACAAGTATCGAAGTATTCCTTCGACATTAGGGAGGAGTCATTTTTCAGACAGTCACCTAGCGTTAGAACTGAACTACTGGTTCCTATTTTAAAATATTCTTATTTTCTAATTCTTGTTATAGTTGTACAAGTGCAACATTGACCTTAACATTGATTCATTTCTCTTCTTCGTATTGTTTTCAAATTTATGAATTAGAATAATGATATTGTTATTATAAATGTTTAAAATAATAATTAACAGAAAAACAAATATAACACTAATATTTTGATAATATTTTTAGAACAATATTAAAAATAAAAATATAGAAATATAAATTAAAATTTCGAAATAGTAATTGAAATGTTACAATAAGAATTAGAAAGAGAAAACAAGAACGGCAAGCTTGAAATAATAATAAGAATTTTAAAATCAAAATAGAAAGTTTATAAATCATAATAAGAATTATAAAATGAAAAAAGCAAAGTTGAAAATAAAAGGCGGTACAACCACTCCATATACAGTGGAGAAAACGTTATTCTGACGTCATTCGTGACGTCATACAGTGTAGACAACGTTATTCTTTCCCAATAAACGCGTTCATGCTAAAACTATAGTCGAACTTCGATATCTCGAAGTCGGTTTTGTCGAACATACCCGTATTTCAAAGATAAAACGTGGCTAAACCACGTTTCAACTTTGAAATACGGGTGTGTTCGACTTAACCGAGCATGATATAATGCAATCCATGTGTCGACAAATAAATGGAGTTAAACGAGTTCGAGATATCGAGGTTCGACTGTATTTCTATTGCAAACAGTTTGGAGCCAGATCACACGCCGGGTAACCCGGCGACTGATCAGGCTCCAAACTGTTTGCCACCACGATAAACATGAATTACCAGAATTGTCCAAAAGTTGCACTTTTCTACGTTTTAGTGTTTTGCGTTTCGTTTCGTTTTAACTGGAAAGAATAACGTTTTTCCCACTGTACTGGAGTAAAGTAGTTTCTCACACGTAAACCGTTTGTGCGTACAGGGGTGTGTTTTATTTACATAATCATGATTATGATTAAACTAATAATCAGAATCATGATTCAAGTGATAAAAAACAGCGTGATTAGACAATGATTATGATATCAAACTGCTAGCGTCTGATTAGTATCCAAACTGTTGAAAAATTACCCTTGTACTCGGGATAAGGCAACGGAGGAGTTAATTCAAATACACATTTATTTCGAAAAGATAACTTTGGGTAAATTTTGACTTAAGTTATAATGTAAGATGTGCCAAACAGTTTGAGACCTGTTCAGACGCCACGAACGTTATTCAAGAAACTGTTTGCAAAAAGCAGTGCGTTTGTTTATTCAAAGGGGTTAATTTATTGATCAAAGTTAATTTTAAATAAACTAAAGTTATAAAGCATAATGAGTGTCGAAAGACTGTTTAATTCTTTTACCAGGTGTAAATGAAATAGCTGGTTGAATCGACAAGTGCCATTATGATTACAATTTAATCGAGCGTTGGGCTCGATTATTTCTGATTAGCGTGATTACAGAACATGATTCTGATTCGATTGAAAAAACGGCGGAATCACAATCATGATTGTTAATCCTGATTATGATTTGGAATAAAAAAAACACACCCCTGGTCTGCGCAGTCACATCTGGCATGATTGGGACTTAGATTTCTTTTCAAAAAGCAAACACAATAAAAAAAGTATTTAAAGTAATCAACAGAGAATCTAACAGATGGATTTATAAATACACACATATCGTAAACAAACATGTCCTTGATCATTCTGCACATATATCACTGAAGTGCACCCCACCCTGTAGTTTCGGACCTTCTGATTTATAACATCACAGGGAGGCAGTTTGCCAATGCCGTTCACTTTTAAAGCCAGAATGTCGCCCAAATTTATGTTTAGATAGCGCAATTTCTTATATAAGAACATTTTCTATGTATTAAAACTAAGCGAAATCCGTTGTCAGGTGCCTGAAACATGCCCCCCTTTCTTTAAGAACCATACATAAATGTGCCGATTTCTTATCGAGATGGTTGGAAAAATAAGATTTTTGTTTACATAACAAATCTTTGTGTCGGCTTCCGAGAGTTTCCGCAAGGTCGAGTAAGAGTCGCGAGCAGAATAGTTCATAACCAATAAGGTAACGGTGGAGAAAACGTTATTCTTTCCCGTTTAAACGCAAACGAAACGCAAACGCATCACAATAATACGCATAAATGGAAAACCTTTAGACAATTCTGACCATTCATGTTAGTCTGAGTGGCAAACAGTTTGGTGCGTGATCAGACGCCGGGTTACCCGGCGTCTGATCTGCTCCAAACTGTTTGCAATTGAAATCATGGTTTGAGTGTTGCTGATAAGATTATTTTTTTCTGCATAATTATTAAGTCTTTTATTAATGATTAAAGCAAATAGCTTCCAAAAACAGCTAAGTAATGACATTGGGCGATAATATTCTGGTTCTCTAGGATTTCCTTTATTTTTGTAAATTGGTTTTATAATACCATCTGACCAGCTCTTTGGGATTAGACCTGTATCAAGTATTATATTAAATAGTTTAACATAAATGGGTAATATATAACTTAAAGAGTGTTTTATATGTTCATTTAATATATTGTTACTGCCTGGTGACTAATTGTTTTTGAGGGATTTAACAGCATTGATGATTTCCGTTTTGTTTTGTTTATATTTCCTCATTTGGAGGGTTGTCTGAAGTGTACTGTTCACTTGTTGCGACTGTGTAGTTATCTTGTGCTTCATGAGTTTGGAAAACATGGCGGCTATGTGAAGTCACAAATATTTCGGTTGTCTTTTGTTTTGGGTTGTTCAAAGAAAACAGTTTAATGTGAACATTAATTTATTACTAAAGTGAAGTAAAATATGTGTTGATTCTAAAACGTGTTCTTTTTGTAAAAAAAGATTGATAATAAGCTGCTTTTTGAAGTTTTTGCGAATACAATAGACATACACTGCCACGTAGCAATCGTCCATTGACCACTGACCACTGTCCACGGAGGACCTCATTGACAATCTTGAACTAGATATTGGATAGGTATAGTGTTCGTGCTCTACACAAACCTCCATTGGACTTTGTGGTGTGTGTTTGTAATTCTTAGTTTGTGTTCAGTGTACTTGTAAACATGATGTCAGAGGGATGGAACACTGACTTGGACACTGATGCAGACGTGGAAGCGTATGACTTGGGTAAGTCACAGAAACGAAATTCAAACAAGAAACCTAAGTCTAAACAAAAACGTAAAGGATCACCCCTTGATAAACCTGCTGCTGTCAAGCGTATAAACTCTAATCCTGATATTTCTGAAATGGCTGAAACCAAAAAGAAAAGCGTTCCATTTAGTGACCTATTACTACAAACATTTAAGGATCCACATTTCATTGATGGCGCTAGACCATTTTTTGATGCCATGATGTCTACTGTTATAAACAGAACCGTTGAGAAATCAGTACAATCTGCAATAGCTGAGTTACAGGCAACTGTCGTAGACGATTTAATTACTGCAAACAACTCCCTCCAAGAGACTGTTAACAGCCAAATAGAGCTCATTGAAAAGCAAAAGTCTGTTCTTGATAAACAATCCGAAGCTCTTGGATCATAACAACAAGAGATACTGAACCTAAAGAGCCAGGTTGAAAACACTACATCACAGTTGGAAACCCTTACTCTACGTCTCAACGATACTGAGCAATACAGTCGCCGCAATTCGATCAGAGTGTCGAATATGAAAGATATTAACGGGGTCCCCGAAACAACACTCGTTAAACGAATAGCAAATTTCATTAACGAACGTGTACTTGTCGACGGAGACAGGATTGAGCAGGCGGACATTGAAAGATGTCGCCCAGTTGGCAGACCAAATGATAACGGCAGACAACAAGTACTCGTGAAATTTAATAGATATTTCCCTAAGCAAAGAGTGTTTTCGTCTAAGAAGAATTTAAGAGGCAATAAAGACAAAATTTTCATCACAGAAGACTTGACTAGGTCAAACCACGCTTTGATCAAAAGCCTAGAAAGCCTAAAACGCGCCAATAAAGTGAACAGCTTCTGGACCAATAATGGCAAGCTATTTGCAAAGAAATCGTACACCGATTCCCCGGTGAAAATAGCCACCAGTTCTGACGTTTCAAAGCTCAGCAATGGTGCATAGTCACTACTAGCAGCTGCAACGTCAGTTGTTTGTTTATACATATATTTGACAGTACTCACGTGACACTGAGGAATTTCCTCAAATGTGCTATTTTTAGCGACTTGACTCATGAGCAGTAATCGGCTTATTGAAACACATGTTATTAGACTAGTTACCTTGTGCATTGTATTCTAGAATTTCTATATCCCTATACTCATACAAACTGGTTCCTCATCAAGTCTCTAATTGATAGTTCGCTATGAATATATGTTTGTAAAGAGTTACATGTATAATCGTGCTCGCTTTCGTTCAAAATCGGCCACTATTGTACATGTACAGCTTACATCCGTTTAATCCGCTTGTTCTGAAATTTATCTTCTGCTTACGACTTATTTTCTATCTAGTGGTGTGACTGTCAGTACGAACTATTGTACAGTGCTACACAACTATATATGAAGTTATATTAATCGATAGTGGTTACCGTAACCGGATGTGACTACTCATTTGAATCGTATCTAATGACGATTCTGATGGGTGATCTCTTCGTTGGATTAGATTGAGACACGAAGATGAAATACTTACCCAATCCGGGACCCTCAGGCTCATATATAATGCGCCATAATGCTCTGAATGCCGCCACTATAGCATTGTACTGCATGCTAAATAAATAATTTTGTCATAAATTGACGTCTGCTAGAGTATATCTTATGGACAGTCTTGATTATAAAAAAAAGAAAAGTTTAGGTCCAGATCGGTCAATTTTATCTGCGACTAATCTGTACCTAAATTGTTTGTATTACACTGAAAACGACTCATAACGCGTTATTATGCACTCTTAAAATCTTCCTAATTGTGTAAGAATGTAGATATAAGAATGAAGGTGTTCTAACCCTTTCCACTCGGAATCTAACAATAAATAACAATCCTTTAAAGTACAAAATAAAGTCTTCCTTAATACGACTGTCTGGCCATTTTTCCGATGTTACTTTAAGAAATTAGATAAACTAGCGATACGAATGCCATGCAGTCTGGACCCTGATCGGACGCCGTGTAACTGCAAAGGTGTTACTGAGGTTAAATTGCTTACGATCAGGCTACTTAAGGTGCATGCATATAATGTTTTGAATGCTATTATGTATATGAGGTTGATCTTTTGCATTCTTTCTTTATTTCAATGTTCTGAATAGTATTGGATCCTGAGGTAGCTCTGTCTATTGGCGACTTGTTTTGGACCAAAATGGTTATAAATGTTTCTGGTCATTTGTTCCGATGTTACTGTAAGAAATTAGAAAAAATAGCGATACTAATGCCATGCAGTCTGGACCCTGATCGGACGCCGTGTAACTCGGCTCCTGATCAGGATCCAAACTGCAAAGGTGTTATTGAGGTTAAAGTGCTTACGATCAGGCTACTTAAGGTGCATGCATATACTGTTTTGAATGCTATGATGTATATGAGGTTGATATTTTGCATTCTTTCTTTATTTCAATGTTCTGAATAGTATTGGATCCTGAGGTAGCTCTGTCTATTGGCGTCTTATTTTGGACCAAAATTGGTTGTAAATGTTTCTGGCCATTTGTTCCGATGTTACTGTAAGAACTTAGAAAATGCCATGCAGTCTGGACCCTGATCGGACGCCGTGTAACTCGGCTCCTGATCAGGATCCAAACTGCAAAGGTGTTATTGAGGTTAAATTGCTTACGATCAGGCTACTTAAGGTGCATGCATATACTGTTTTTGAATGCTATTATGTATATGAGGTTGATATTTTGCATTCTTTCTTTATTTCAACGATCTGAATAGTTTTGGATCCTGAGGGAGCCCCGTCTATGGGCGACTTAATTTGGGCCAAAATTGGTTATAAATGTTTAGAAAAGAACTGATTTTGAACAGAAAAACCATTAATAAACACAAAATATGATTAACTTATGATTGTTTTAGTCTGCGTGGCAGTCTTTTTTAATCCTGTTCAGTGTATGATCAGGTTTCAAACCGTCTGCTATGGATAAAACAGTTCTAGTGTTTATCACGTGTCTAGTACACGCTGTTTATCGGATGAGAAATACGTCCTATCGGATGAGAAATACGTCCTCTTCACTATACCCATAACCTAATGTGTGGTCTATAACTGTAAAGTAAAATATAGCGACTTTATAAAAGGCCGTCTGCTAAAGAACTGCATGCTATTATGCATTCTTTCATTACTTTTGCAAGCTGTCGTCTGGACGAGTGTCTTGGATGTTGATCCAAATGTCAGCGCAAAGAGATTTCATAAATTATTTCACAAAAGTATATATTTTTTCAAACATTGAGACTCTTGTGTGGCAGTTGACTTATATGGTTGCTTGGTGCAGATACGGATAGTGATGGGGCTCCTGTAGGAGTTTCCATCTTTGTTCTTGTCCTGCATTAATTTGCTAGCCACTAAACTCCAGTGTTCATACTACATGTACACCACTGGCGATCGTTTTAATCGTTTTAAGCGCAAACATATACACTGTCGACTGTTATCATATACATGAATATATTAATTGTTATTGGGTGATATTTAAGGATTTGTGTTTTAAATGACATTAACTTTTTTAACGCCAAACTTTATAGTCTGCTTAAACCCTATCCATGACAAATGATCGGATGCATGGATGTTGTTGGTTACTCTTCTATAATTGCCAAGCAGTCTGGGCTCTGATCTTACGCCGCGTTACGTGGCGTCTGATCGGGACCCAAACTGTTTGTAAAGTCACCCGGTCATTGGCAGCGATTGATCTAATTGGGATCCCTAAGCGGACTTGGTATTACACTCTAACAATGGTACCTGGCTATCTCTTCCAGATTTCGTTTCGCTGGAGAGATAGACTTGGGTACAGCACGATGTGAAAGTATGTTCCTATACTATCTGGCTTGTCTGTTTTCATACCTTAATCTTGGGGTATGGGAGTAGATGGGTACAGGGCAAAGGTAGCGGATAGTATTCTGACTGTTTCTCATACTATCCTAGGACACGTATATTGCGACCAATGACTGAGGTCAAGTTTTTCAGTGTTTTGGCCACGAATAGTGCTTGGCCGGGGCGAAAGTAAAGCGGAAAGCTCCATAAGTAGCTCTTTGCCTAACTTCCATCCTGCCTGAGAATGTCGTATGTCCTTGACATTATTAACAGATCTTCTTTTGGTGGATCGAAATGCAGGGGTTATACTGTATGGGTGTTCGTGAAAAACGCGGACTTGTTTTAAAATATTTGTATACCCGTGGACAGAGGGCACCTTACAGTCATGCATACTAAGGGTTCAAAATGGGTTGTTTCCGTTTTCCTTTATTACATAAATGTAAGTGTAAATTTCCTACATGTTTGTCCAATTTGTATCCATTTAGTTGCTTTACTAGTTTTTTCTCGTGCATTCTGGACTCATTCTGGTTAATAGTCACATGCATTATGTATAGTTTAAATAAGATCGGCTCAATTCTGTTTGCTTGTGTGGGGTCGGATTGCACGAGATAAGTACTGGTGATGAACTACACATGATGATAAAAGTTCATGCATGATGTGTATGCGATTTCAAGTACACTTATGAGTAAGTCGTTCTGCTTGCAGTTACTTGCTTTCTGTATATGGTGCAAGTAGTCACCTAACCCTTAACATGCTAGGCGCGGCTGGGCAAACTTTTGCAATCAGATTGGATCAAAACAGGACGCCATATGGCGCGGCGTATGATCTGGATCCAAGGTGTTTGGCTTTTTTTTTCTCCTGTTTGATAAGCATACTAGATCTAATTGAGTTTGAGTTTTTCAGCAAATGACAAATTTGAATACAGTTCAACAATACCTGTCACTCTTTTAGAATTAATTTTTGAATAAGAGTGGTCGCATATACATGCACATGAAAATTAACTTGAACATAAGCTTAAATACATTTATCTGTTTCGCTATGTGAGTATTGGGACTCGGCTATTCATGCTCATTGTCTACCATGCCTACAGTCGGACTGATGTTGGGCGGCGGCTTATTATGACTATTGCCTCAGTCTCTGACGTGTGTCCAATGGTTGAAGGCTAAGCGGAAAGCTTCTAAGTCAGCTTCCTGCTTGCTTTAACCAGTGTTTGGATGACGCGGGCCATTCTCTCTCTTTTTTAAGAGGGGGGGGGGGTTAAAATGTACAAGCTGTACAATTAAGTCGACAGGTTGCCGTTCAACACAGGCTCGACTGTGTCGTTGGTGAGCAGTTGCCTTAAGGTTAATCTCAACTCAAAAAACTGAAATAAACACATGCCCCATTACATATTCACTTTTTGCTGTACTACAGGCATTAAGACCCTGCATATTTACACACATTGAACCTAGACATTCAGGAATTGTTCACGTGTATGTAATATGACTAGCTTTGAAATACATTATGAGATATCTCCAGTTATTTGGTGGTTTTATTCCCCCCAAACAATAGTTATTTTCGAGGAAATGTGGCGCCTTTATTACAACATTTATCACAAGACAATGCATTTGTATTCGTCGTGCACAACCTTTCTAAGGTCATCCGGATAATGATTTGTTATGACACAAAACCAATTAGGCAATAATACAATTTTACCTCGTCAGTAGGCTAGTTCTATGGGGGCCGCCATGTTGGATTGAAAGAAGCCGATTCGCCGGCAAAGATATTCATCTTTCACGCGCAATCGTAGAGTGATCAAATAATTTCGTTCGATTGATTTATTCACATACATGTTAAGGATGACGTCTATGCCTGTGACATTCCTTGACACTGTAAAATATTACTTACAGAGGCTTTTATTCTTGCCGATTTTGACGTATTTTGTTTTGGAAAATAAACCGGAAGTGGATAGATATCTATACGCGTATTATTGTTTTTCGTTAAAATCGATATTTTTAATTTCCAAATCCATTTCAAGTTAAAGTATTTCAAAGAGTAATTGTCCTTTAATTTTCGAGAAAATTCGATCGTAAATAAAATAGCACATGCCGTAAAAGTTTGGAACTCTTCAATGCGTATTCACTTCCGGTAAATTTTCAGAATGATGGACCTGCATGTCGTTTTATGTTTTTCTACTGAATAAACCAATTCTATCCTCCGATCAAGGTAAATATATTCGGTTTTGTGTTTTATTATACCATTTACAAAGTATTCCATAACTCATGCAGCGATCGGAGGTGCTCTTCAGCCTCAAAAAACGATTTTTCCTGCTTTTCAGACAGGGTTGTTTTGATTTTAGGATTGAACTTCCTGTTGGATAAAGTTCTTTTTTTTAATTTATTTTTCAAAGTTTTGCTGTGAGTATATTTGTTTCAGAGTGAAATGTGAACAGGTAAGTATATTTTAGATGTATATTTACGAAATATCAACAAAGCCCGTACTTTGCATGCCTACGGTGCTGCCTTCGTGACATCCACGTAGCCAGTCTTCTACTATAAATACTTGTTCTCTACCTAGTTTCTGCACAGTCATCGTCAACTTCATAGAGTCTACATATAACGTTTTTGGTGATTGTGTTACAAGTGATTGTGTACCTGGAAAGTGAAAAAGAAATATAAGTTTTGTTTTCAATATTATAATATTTATGTGTAATTTGTGTATATAAATCTACCTTTGAATTTTGATGTATAAACTGTAATTAGTTATAAATTAATGTAAACTGACTTACTGAGTGTGTAGCACCCTTCAATCTCTCATGAGAGCTAATTATTTTTTTATTTGTATATAAACACTTAATTCCAACAGTTATAACTTACATTTGAATAATATTGTGACACACACGAATTAGCTTCTATTATTAAGTATTATGACAAATAAGAACATAGAAAATAGGATTCAAACTCTAACTAGGCAAATAGAACCGCCTGACAATCAATCTACATTGATAGTACTTGCAGACAGCAAGGGAAAATATTTAAAAACTGCTTCAAACCATCTGCAGGGGTGTAGAAAAATCATTTGGTGGAACAAAAGTGGCTGGAAGGTTAGGGACGCAGTGGGTTGGGTTAAGCAAAATTTTGAGCGAGAAACTTCTAGAGAACATAGTTGTACAGTATTTGTCTGGTTGGGTACCTGTGATCTCACATCGAAAAACAGAGATGGAGACATCGTACTAAGTTCAAGGGATAATACAACCATAGATAGAGTTGTTGCAATTTACCAAGAACTCTCTGCATATTTGAAAACAAAGAGGTGTCGGGTTGTGTTTCTTGAAACGCCATTTTACTCCATGCGCATATGGAACACTAATAGAGGAAGACAGAAAACTCCAGACCAAATACAACGCCTAAAAGAGGAGGATTCTATTCTGATGTGGCAGATAAAGGTGCTAAATATAAAAGTAAACCAAATAAATGCACAGAACCATTTGACTGCCCCATCATTCACACGAGACATTCTAAAAAACCGATCTGGGAAAGGACAGACAACACAGTATCCAAACTGGTCCCAGTTTACAGATGGAATTCATCCTGGACCTCTGATTAGTAGACTGTGGCTCCTGAAAATCATAACTTGTCTGCAAAGAATGTAAGTAATCTGCAATAATTGTTTTGCGTTTGCTTTCTGTTCAAACAATATAACTGTTCAACAAAAAACAGCAATCTGCAATAATTGTTTTGCGTTTGCTATCTGTTATCACCTACAACCCCTTTGTGAAAAGAGTGCTATATAAATTGTGTATAATAATAATAATCTGTTCAAACAATACAACAAAAAACAGCAATCTGCAATAATTGTTTTGCGTTTGCTAAAGACAATGCGTTAATTTGTTGAATTATTTAAATAATATATGTTGTGCCTTTGGTAAAATATACATGTGTTTTCTATTAAAGACAATTTAAAGCAACTAACGTTACAAGGAATACCGACAATCTGCAATAATTGTTTTGCGATTGTTTTACATATTTACACTGATTTGGACACTATCAATCATGGGCAGTAAGAAAAAAAAATCACAGAAGTTTGGAAAATCAAGTGGCATCAATGCAGTTAAAAGGAAAATTAGCCATCCAGGCAGGCCAAAATATAAACTATCGGTTGCTAAGCCATCAAATACCAATTGCTCTACCAAAGTTATTATTAAAATCCGAAAATCCCCTAAAAGACCAGCACTAAAGAGACCATTGGTTGCCACAGTTAAAAAACAGTTTTACAGTTTGTATAATTATGCTGGGTGTCTAAAAATGAAATTTAAAAAAGTATCAGACTCTTGTGGGAATGGATACAGACTTATGAACCTTAACTTACTTCAAGAACATGTTGTTACTCTAACTATGCATGCATCTCAGTGTCCAGAGGCCATCAGTTTAGCAACAAAAGGAAAAGCTCCTATAACACTTGTTTCTGAATTGAGAACTGTAGGTCTTGTATCCATTCTGGAAGCTCAGTGTAAAGGATGTAATTTGAAATTTAGGCTTGAAACAAGTCCAAAGCTGCCATCACGCAAGCGCTATGACATCAATGTGCGAGCAGTATGGGGATCCGCTGTGACAGGTAATGGGCCATCACACTTGAATGAGTTTATGGCAACATTGGATTCACCTGGCCTGTCACAGACCTCTTTCTCAGCCATTGAAGAAGAGATTGGTGAATGGTGGAGGAATGTTTTGGACAAGGAAATGCTTTTGGCAGGAGCTGAAGAAAGACAGATTGCGATTGAAAAGGGTGATTTTTTTGGTGAAGTGCCTAGCATTGCAGTAATAACTGATGGAGGGTGGTCAAAGCGAACACACAAGCATTCATACAATGCTCTTGGTGGAGTTGCCATAATAATTGGCAAGGAAACCAAGAAGCTATTGCACATTGGTGTTCGCAATAAATATTGCTACATCTGTAATTCTGCTGAGTCCAAAAAAATGACTCCTAGACAGCACAAATGCTTCCGCAACTGGACCGAAAGTAGCCAATCAATGGAAGCAGACATCATCATCGAAGGTTTTAAGCAGGCCGAATCCAAACATGGTGTGCGCTACATGACAGTAATAGGTGATGGTGACTCTTCAGTTTTTGCTAAAATTAGGGAGGACGTTCCAGTGTGGGGAAGGTATGTTAAGAAGAGTGAATGTGCCAATCATGCATGCAAATGTCTGCGCTCTAAATTGGAAAAACTTGTCTTAGATAACCCTTTGTATAAAGGAAAACATAACCTTTCTAAGGCAACAAGAGTCCGAATTGTGAGCGCTGTACGTTGTGCAATCAGGGTTAGGTCCAAGGAAGCCGAAGTTGACAGACAAAAAGCCCTAAAGCTACTAAACCATGATATAATTAACTGCGTCCACCACATTTTTGGGTACCATGATAATTGCTCGGACTTTTGTAAAGCCCAGACAAAAGCACCTAGTGTATCAGTCATTTCAGATTCCACTGATGTCACTACTGATGAGGTATCTGATGTGATTGATGGACAGGTGCGACTCTGGACAGAGGGTACCAATTTATCAGCCCAAGAAGAATCTCGACATGGAAGTGCCCATACTTACTCTGATGTCGAGAAATTCATTATCCAAGATGTGCTTGGCATTTTGTCCCCACTAGCTGAAAAGAGTGATAGACTTTTAGGCAATGCAACTACTAACTTAGCAGAGAGTTGGATGCATATCCGGTCCAAGTTTGATGGGGGCAAAGTATTTAATATTTGTAACCGTGGGTCCTGGCATGGTAGATGTTATGGTGGGGCGTTGCGAATGAATGTAGGTCCACAATGGTCCCCAGAGGTGTGGAAGACTGTGACAGCCACTGAACCGGGTCATCATTTCCGAAAATTGTACCGCCAGAGAGAAGCAATGTTAAAAAATACCTTAAAATCCAAGGCCAAACCAGAGTCATCTGCTAAGAGGTGGAAGAGAAAGATGACGGGGATCCAGCAATCCAGAAAGAAGAAAGCCAGGCTAGACTATGGCCCTGATGCCCTGGATGTGACTGAGGATGTCAGTGAAGAGAAACTTGGGGAACTGAAAACAGCATTTTTGCAAAAGAACATTGATATTCCAGAAACAATGTTAAATTTTATAGAAAATGGTACTCTCAACCAATCTCAATCTGGATTATGGCATACAGAAAGGAAAAAACGCCTGACAGCTTCAAACTTTGGACCAATCATTCGACGTAACCCATCAATCCCAGTAAAATGTTTAGTTAAAAAACTGTTATATAGTAAATTTAAAGGAACCAGACACACCAAAAATGGGTTAATGCAGGAACACCACACAATTGAAGAGTACAAACTTAAGAAAGCTGAGCAAGGGGAAAATATATCTGTCAAGAGCACTGGTCTTCTCATAAACCGCCAGTACAAATTTTTAGCAGGAAGCCCTGATGGCATTGTAAATTTGGATAATGGAGAAAAAGGGTTAATAGAAATAAAAAACCTATACCATGAACAGCCAATCAATTTGTGGGAAGCTGCTGCATCAAAAGCAAATTTCTGTCTAGAAGTATTAGAAGGAAAATTGTCACTCAAAAAAACTCATGACTACTTCTACCAGTGCCACGGTTTAATGAACGTGTGTAACTTTCCATGGATCGATTTTGTTGTCCGAACTTTAAATCCTTATCAGCTGCACATCCAGAGGATATTCAGAGACCAACATTTATGGACACATACCATGTTCCCAAAACTTAACAGTTTTTACATGAAAGTAATTCTGTCCGAGTTATCCTGTCCACGGGAAGGAAAAAGTCCAGGCATCAGAGAACCTGGAGTTTGGGTAAGCCTTTTACTGGTATTATAGCTATACTAGGTTGTCAGGTCACATATAATTTCCATTACATAGAAAAGATTTGCATTTAACTAATTTGTGCCTGCATTATTATGCATATCCCAATAAAATCCCTATATACCTGCTGGAAGATTTCATTACAGATCTACAATAGTGATCTGAAGACACTGAAGTACTTGCCCATACTACCAAAGATTTCAGATAAAAAGCAAACATTGCAGACCCTGATGTGACACTGCCTAACACAACATCTTCCGAGTCTACACTGTTTGCTAATGTCTACTTTAGTTGACACTATGCTTAAATCGGTTAACTGACAGTTTTAGACATAATTTAACGCATTACAGAAAGGTATGTATATTGAAAGTTTATCTAATTCAATTGCAGCGTGGGATACGAAATTATACTACATTGTTGTTTGCATGAATTTTGGAAATGGTGTTGTGTATGGTTTTTACTTTAGAGATGCACAATCCAAGTACATGTTCCAGTTTTGATATCAGATCACACCTAACACTTTTCAGGGCCGCAAACTGATTTCAAAGGTAAGCATGAATTTTGTTTCTCACATGACTGTTTACATATTAATGTGTATTTTTTTAGGCAATTTCTCCAGTTTTTTTTCCAGGCAGTTTCTCCCTTGGGTTTAGCCGTTTAGTCATATTGATTGATTGAATATCATATATATATATATTTCAGCATGTTACACAAGGTAAAGGAATAAAGAGAAAGGGACGTACTAGTTTGTGTGGAGCTGCATTGAGAAAGACAAATAGCCAGACCAAATCCAATAAACAGGCGGTAACTACAGTTTCGGAGAGCAGTCAGAAACCAACCAACACAGTTCGTATCAGGTATTGTAGATAAATATACAACTTCAATTAATTTTTTCTGTATAATTTGTACTCCTTAGCTAAAATAACACATCTAGATGAGACACCTCCTGTGCGGGGGTAGAGGCCCAATGGTAACACATTAGACTATGGTACCAGGGGTCATGAGTTCGATCCCCCGCCGTACCAGCGGTCTGACTAAGGGATTTTATTTTAATCCCCAATGATGTACAGGAATGTTCTTGAGCAAGACATGTACCGCGAATTGCTCCTCTCCACCCAGGGGTTAAAATGGGTACCTGTCAAGGGTCTGAGCCTGTACTGTGGCTGCATTTGATTGCGCCATATGTTAGCAGTGCTCAATATTGTAGGGCTGATGGCTCAATGATCAGGGGAGTAAATGTACAGTCCGCTGAGCAGTCATTTGGACTGAAAGTAGACTATAACTTGGTATATTACTTTATGAGGGTATTCTCAGTTGGCTAAATTCAAATAGCTCGGTCCTAATATTTTTATGCCCTAAATGATTAAGTGTGTACATCCAAAGCATATTGTATTTGTCCTGTTAGACTATCTGTCCCGAAGTTTTATCTTGACCATAAATTTGGAACAACATATAATGCTTAGAGTATAGCCAATTGCTGTGACTGTTCATTAGAATGGTCACTTTGCATTAATCCTAATGAGTAGTCACAACATAATTTTTGTTAGAGACTGTAGGCTTTAAAAACAGTGATCCTTGGAACCAACAATGGTTCCGTCTTACAACAATGGTTGTCACTGTTCCCCATACAAGACAATTAATGTCTAACCTTTTTACTGCTACAATGCTGTCTGGTTAAAATGGTTGTCTGCTGTTTTGTCTTAAAGTTACATATTTAACATTTTGACGGAGAAACACAATGACTAGTGACATACATTTTGAATCCAGATCAGATGCTGTGTACATCTGATGTGGTTTGATGGTGTTTGCAAATGTAAGCCAAGTCATTCTCAGTACCATAAGGGTATTTATTTTCCCTCCCTATAACAACTCCCTCTAACCATCACACAGACTCTCGGTCTCCCAACGGGTGTTGTTGTAGAGGTTTTACTTTATGTACCTTATCTTAACTTAGATTAGTTTCAGCATTTCCCGTTTTTGTAGGACAAAGCGACAGACCACCAGAACTAAATTTGTTGGCCGAAGCATCAGGCATCAGTGGATTGTTGATGAAGTTGATGATCAACGTGAATGGTACACTGGGTCTGTGCTGGGTGTTGTGTCTGGTACTGATGGTCAAGCTAATGCAGTCTACCAAGTATCATATGAGGGTGATGACGAGATATATGAAATAGACCACCTTGTAGAAGACTATATGTCATCAGCACTGACATTTACAGATGTATAAGATTTGATTAGTACAATATAGAGGTAAATGAAATAAATGTACAGTTACTTGATCCTGTAGAATACCCGGTATACTCCATTCTGTATTGTTGCAAACAGATACATGCCAGATGTATCAGCTCCAAGACAACACGATTAGAATCTGATCAGACAGCTCCTATAGGACTCTCTGATGTACATTTACTAGTGTTGTTTGGATTTATCAATATAGTTGACGTCAAAACATTCACCTGCAGAAATCCATTAATTGACTAATAAAAACCACAATCAACTCGAAAGTGACTAATATAAAAATGCCGAAGAAAAATGTGTCGAAGTGCAATACTGTTCTAAGTTTTCGTCAATGTCCTTGATTTTTACATCCTTCGAATATTTCATTCGCTATAGGTTATTCCCTACTACACACTAATGCATAATTATTATGACTCTAGTAACTAGCAGCGGCTAGCTGCAACCGAATGCTTCTTAGATAGTAAATATGGTTGATTTTTTTTTAAAATATCAATAGGTGAAGTCGTTGGTTTGAAGCATAATTTCCGGAATCTTCATATTCAAATAGATCTAGAATTAATATGTTTGTTTACATAAATTCACAGAGAGCCGTAGTTTTTTTAAGCCTGTATAAGGATACCCAATTACTTTCTCTCTTACACATACACTTAGGTTTAATAACGTATAGCAAGTAAAACTTGACATGTATTCCTGAAATCTCAGACATTGTTTGGTTTGCACTTTTCAGTGGTTAATAAATTCCAGTAATTCTGATAAATATTTGTCGACCATTAGTTGATCATTTATAGTTCACTCAAATGTGATAATCAATCACAAAATATAGAGTGATTCCCAACACTAGTGTTTACTCTGCAAAGACATCAAATGTGCTTTATATAATAAAGAATCTATGAAAGAGAGGTAATTCAAAACCTAAAATATGTACATCCGCATGAAACCCTATGGTGTCACTTTTACTGAGAATTGTCCAAATGATTAGTTAGTAACACCATAGTACTTTGTGTTGACATGAGAGAGAAAATGTAAGATTACTTCAATTGACCCCATCTATCTTTTTTAAAGTCATGATGCTATGAACATGTAGGCAGTTGGAATGTTTAAAAATAAATCTTTGTCTAATATTTGGTATATAAATGTGTACATCTGACTCATGTAGATATGCACATCATATACAAATTATAAGTTCATGTGTGCCATAGGTTGACTGCTTCTATACATGCATTTATTGTTGATATTTTAGTGCTGCAGTGGACCTTGTGGATTGTTTCTGTTACCTTTGGATCGGTCTGTTACCTTTGGATTGGCTTGGAGTTACTGTTTTACCTACCCGGCCGTACCTAAATGGGACTCTGCTTCATCGGGTAAAGAAATAATTTCATTTTGCTTAATATGTGCAAATCCATATATCAATGTATTGTCGATATTTGTCTTCTGATACATCAGTTTTGTCAATATGTACATCGTCATCATGTAGAAAAAATCAATTTATGTCCCAGTCTGATCTTCACTGTGCAGACTGTTTCACCCCTGTATGTCTGTCTGTCTGTCCATCTGTTTGTCCGTTTGTTCGTCCGTCCGCGCCACTAAAGTGGGTTACAGGTCCAGATAACGGTAAACATAACAAAAGAAGACAATAGAGTTCATTCCGTAACAATACACTAAGGGGCCGTGGCCCGTTATTCGAACAAAAGAAAATAACAAAAGAAAAGGCCCTCTAACCCAATTCGGTGGCACGTCCGTCCGTCCCACATACAGTATATAACTACTCCTACATTTTTCAAGCTTAAACCTTATACAGGGTTCCAGATAAGAGGGAGTAATCTGAACAAATCCAACATTTTCTCACTCATACTGAACCAAATCCTACATTGTTACTACTCATTAGAATCATATCTTTTAGACAATTCTAATGAGTAGTCACTAGTGGCACCATAGGGTTTAATGCAGATATAAACATTTTATTTTTTTAAATACTCCCTTTATCTGGATCCCTGCTCATAACTTGGCACAGTGTTTGCACATATACCATAGATGTGTATGTGAACAGGATTTTGATCTGTACTTAGCAAAAATAGAAACTTTACATTCTTCAAAGCCGGTTTAAGCGATGTTTTAATGACTTTTTATGAAATATACGCACATGTCATAATGGAGAAATTGATAAAGACCATACAGAGCCACACTATCGTTCAGTTGTACCGCGCACGACGTAGCACGCTTTCCACTTCCGGTATTTAGCACTGATGTCGAGTTGACCTATTCAGCGTTGATTTCAAGTTAATTTAATGCAACAGACACACGCAGGCTTTAGCCAAACACAGAAAAAACAAAATTGTAAACTTGTGCGTTTGACAAAAGAGATGCCACAGCTTTGTGAAAATCACAGAAATCAGACCATTTGGCATGCTTACGGCGGACGCGTCAGTAACTGATGTTACGCGTCATTTTGGACGCATATTGTAGACAATTCATATGCTCACTACTCGTTACAGAGTTACGGGGTAAGTCCAGGATCGTTGACGTCATGTAGAGACGACCGCACTCTTACGTTAACGTACCGACGCAACCGTTTCATTCCAACAACCATTATTTCTCGATAGTTTGGGATCACTGCTGAGACAATAAGGAATCGTCTGAAGCAACGTCACGGTCCTACCCGTACCCGTAGACCGTATACTTGGCAGATCTTAACTGCACGCACAAGGCCCAGAATAATGTCAACGTCATGACATGGGCTGCGGTGTCACCTGATCTGAAACCCATAGAGCTTGTATGGGTTAAACTTGGCGACGGATGTGGAATTATTACCAGATTGACACGACCAACAACCTCAGACATGCTTGATTACGAAAATTGCATGTCATCTCATATGACGTCATTAGACGGTACATCAGAGACGGAGTGTTGCTTGCATTAGACGTGACGTTGGGCATGCACGCTACTGAAATGATTTTATGCAAAAAGTCACTTAAAATAAAACCGGAAAATGAATTTAAACACATCTTGTGCACACGTTCACACCTCTGAGAATTTTGAAATCGACCCTTATGCATTTTGACGTCAAATTACGACGTGAGGTTTGGACTTTTATCATCACCATTGTCGAGAACATGCAGACATTGATCCAAAGTTTTCAATTACAATAATTTTTCTGCAAAATTGTGTTTGTAGACAAAATTATACGCATCAGAATCGCCTGTAAAGTTTCTATTTTTGCTGAGTATGGTTTAATTTTTCCCAAAATAAGTCAGTTGAACTTAGTCCTTTTTTGGCCGTTGGGGTTATTATATTTGTCTTACAGACAACGCCATCCATCCCATTCTTTATTGAATGCATTTATTGTTGCCTTCTCAGTGCTGCAGCCAGGACGACCTTGTGGAGTGTTTGTGTTACCTTTGGACTTGCTTGGGTTTGAAGTTTCTGTTCGCCTACCACTTTACCAATATTTGACTCTGCTTAATCTGGTAAATATTTAATTCCATCCTTTACTTATTACTATCCTATCCTTTTGAGCTCACCTGAGACAAAGGCTCAAGGTGAGCTATTGGGATGGCCCTGTGTCCGGCGTCGTGCTTCATCCGTCGTCGTTAACAATTGCTTTAAATGACATCTCCTCCTATACCGCTTGACAGAATTTGACCAAACTTTACAGAAATGTTCCTTGGGTCAAGCTCTTTCAAATTTGTTCAAAGAATTCAAAACAATGCAGAAATCTGGTTGCCATGGCAACCAAAGTGAAAAAATAAGGAAATCTTAAAAAATCTTCTTGTCAAAAACTGCAAGGGCCAGAGCTTAGATATTTGGCACATAGCATCATGTACAGGTCCTCTATCAAGTTTGTTCAAATTATGCCCCTGGGGTCAAAATTGGCCCCACCCCTGGGGTCACAGTTTTACATAGTGTTATATAGTGAATTTTTCAAACGTCTTC
Source organism: Gari tellinella (assembly GCA_922989275.2). NCBI lineage: Eukaryota > Metazoa > Mollusca > Bivalvia > Cardiida > Psammobiidae > Gari > Gari tellinella. The sequence goes on from OV277870.1 coordinate 15,007,820, forward strand.
TTCTCTGAAACCAATGTGGCCAGAGCTTTGATATTTGGCATGGTGACACTTCTAGATGTCCTTTACCAAAATTGTTCAAATGGTTGTGGTCGGTTGCATATCTAGGTCACAGGAGCTAAAAATAGATTTTTTCATTGAAAACTTAAAAAATCTTCTTGTCTGAAACTACAAGAGCCAGAGCTTAGATATTTGGCACATAGAATCGCCTACAGGTCCTCTATCAAATTTGTTCAAAATTGGCCCCGTCCCGGGGGTCACGGTTTTACATAGAGTTATATAGTGAAATTTTCATACGTCTTCTTCTCTAAAACTAATATGGCCAGAGCTTTGATAGTTGGCATAGTGACACTTCTAGATATCTTATACCAAAATTGTACAAATGGTTTTGGTCCATTGCATAACTAGGTCACAGGAGCTAAACATAGATTTTTTACAATGAAAACTTAAAAAAGCTTCTTGTCTAAAACTACAAGGGCCAGAGCTTTGATATATGGCACATATCATCGCCTACAGGTCCTCTATTAAGTTTCTTCAAATTATGCCCCTAGGGTCAAAATTGACCCTGCCCCGGGGGTCACTGTTTTACATAGAGTTATATAAAGAAAATTTCAAACATCTTCTTCTCTGACTCTAATAAGGCCAGAGCTTTTATATTCTGTATGGTGACACTTTTAAATATACTTTACATATTTTATTCAAATTGTTCCGGTCTGTTGCATATCTAGGTCAGTCCTGGACATAAATCAATATCTCCATTTTTCCAATTATTCTCAGGTGAGCGAATATGCCCCATGGGGCTCTTGTATATCTCTTTTTATGTTTAAACAAATGATCCTAGGGTCTATATTGTTTGACTTCAATTTTATAGCACATTCTCTGAAGTTGAAATAGTCCTAAATTTCAATGACTTGTGTAATTTTGATGTCTGTGTAAAATCATTTTTTAGCTCACCTGAGACAAAGGCTCAAGGTGAGCTATTGGGATGGCCCTGTGTCCGTCGTGCATTGTCCGTCGTCGTTAACAATTGCTTCAAATGACATCTCCTCCTATACCGCTTGACAGACTTCAACCAAACTTTACAGGAATGTTATTTAGGTCAAGCGTTTTAAAAAAAATTCAAAGAATTAAAAACAATGTAGAACTCTGGTTGCCATTGCAACCAAAGTGAAAAATAAGGAAATCTTAAAAAATCTTCTTATCTGAAACTGCAAGGGCAAGAGCTTAGATATTTTACACATAGCATCATGTACAGGTCCTCTATCAAGTTTGTTCAAATTATGCCCCTGGGGTCAAAATTGACCCCGCCCTGGGGGTCATAGTTTTACAAAGAGTTATATAGTGAAATTTTAAAACGTCTTCTCCTCTGAAACTAATATGGCCAGAGCTTTGATATTCGGCATGGTGACACTTCTAGATTTCATTTACCTTATTTTGTTTAAATGGTTCCAGTCTGTTGCATATGTAGGTCACAGGAGCTAAAAATAGATTTTTTCAATGAAAACTTAAAAAAATCTTCTGGTGTAAAACCCTAGTACCCTGATCTAATATATTTTGCACATAACATCATCTACAGGTCCTCTATCAAGATTGTTCAAATTATGCCCCTTGGGTAAAAAATGACCCCGTCCTGGACATAAATCATTATCTCCATTTGTCAACTATTCTCAGGTGAGCAAAATATGCTCCATGGGGCTCTTGTTTGAAACCATTTGAATAAATGAGAGTATTCTTTGCAGCAAATACTGTATTAATCCAAATGGTCAAAGGACAAAAGTTGAATTGTTTTAGTTTCAATAATAACTGCTGCTTTTCAGTAATTTGAATCATAATGTCAAAGTATGAGTTGATGTTTATGAGGTAATGGGTTAATAAAACATAGAATGGTCATCAATAGTCATGCAGTATATGCATAATGATACCAAGCATATCTTTCAACTATATTGTACAAAAAATGTGGTATTATTTAAATTATCCCTCTTTACAGAGTTATTGTTCTTGGCACACATGGGCCACCATACTTTTTTTTAAAAGTAGTTCCAGCTCAAGGTCACACATTGTTTTTGGAGAAAAAAACTATATGTATTTTTATCCATCCCATGTAAATAAGACATTTTAAGCATAAGTTAAGGCCCACATGCCCTTCATTAAGGCATAGAGTTTATTATTTTTACTTTTTTTCAGCTTCCAAGGACTTAGGAAATTCGCTGGATTTTACAGAAGGTGCAGGACCCTTTGAGGTATATAACTTCCCACAAGTGCTGTAAAGTGACTTTATTTGGTGATATATAAATGCTACAAGAATAGACGAACATTTTGGTATATAACATAGCCAGCCACTGTTCAATTTTCAACCAAAAAACAGGTTACAACTTTAGTGCCATTTTCACTTGAGCGGAACCTTAATGCTATCTGCCTTATCGAATTAATTAGCCATGTCTGTAACGATAAGTTAGATATGTAAATATCTTGTTTCAGTGTTGTTTGTTTACTTAGTTTGACTTAATTTGAATTCATTCATGAACATAATGTTACTCATGAGGCATTTTTGTCTATCTTGGGTCCAAGATTGGGAATCGTTCTGGTTGGGTCTGGGATCGTTATCGGGCGGCTGGTTGATCTGACTTGAGCTTTCGTTCAGGTCTGACCGATTGGTTGTTCTTGGGTCGGACTCGGCTCGAGGGGTTCATAACATTGAGGCCTGGTGTCTACAGTCAGTCCTGCGTTTGCCGGTCACATTTTAGGTCGTTATAGAGACATCGAGGTAGCGCGAAGTTCACTACATGTATTATATTTAATCTGTGTGCCTTTTTTGTAGGTTTTTTATGCATTAAGATGCTGCTTTTCGTACTCATTAGCCACAGATGGTGCTTATAATTATAAATAGCATTTGTATGATGCGCTTGTCTCTTCAAATAAGTTTGATCGCGGACCTGGGTACGACTGATTATATAACATGCGATTGAATCTACTAATTCTAGTATTTAAATTATGTAGTTTAGTTGTAATGTACTTAAGCCTACATGTATGTCATTACGTATAAATTATGCCTTTTTGAAGTTTTAATGACACTCTTTAATTGAGTTAGGACACTCAGTATGTGTCTGTGTATATATGTTTAGAATACAGGTGGAGGTGCAGTGCAGGATGAGGGTGGTTCGGAAGATTCAGTTGGCTCTCTCTCTGCCAAATTATTCGTGCGGGTTTATTTTTCATCCCATTCACCGCTTCATTTTCGTCGACTTCAAAAATGGCCAACTAAAATATTTCTTTAAAGTTAGATTTCAGGTTGTATGATTTAAGTAATGTTGTTATGAGTGGAAAACAATTTGGATACTGATCAGACGCTGCGTCACGCGGCGTCCGATCAGGATCCACGATAAGGATCCAAACTTTTTCCCCTCCTCCTCCTCCTTAATCGCCTTTTGGCGGTATTGGCAGTTAGAGAGTTAAAGGCTTTCGATATTGCTTTTGTTTTGCACTGGGTGGAAAACTTTTGTTAGATTTACTATCATTTAACCGGTATATAGTCCAAGAAGGGCTGTACTGTAATGGATAACGTCATGTATTTATACCCTTGCCGTCAGTGCGGACCAAGAGTCTATAAACATGTTGCTTCAATAACCCATTACCCCATAAATACGCCTTTTACGCCTTGATTTTATTCCTTCACTAAGGAAAATAGTCCAAATTTACGCAGTGATAAATATGATTAATACATGTAATAATGTGTCCTTTATTCTAGTAGCTGGTAGTTTGGGGCGGACCGAAAGTAAAGCAGAATGCACCTTAAGGCGCTTTCTTCTTTACTTTCAACCTGCATTAAGTGGTTACCAATTTTCAAAATTGGAAAAAGACTATCGGGTAATGGGTTAAGGTCTATCTGGTTGGGATCTGCACTGCCGGGGTCTTGTTTGTTGGTTTGATTTTGTACCCATATTTATATGCTTAAACAGTTTGCGGTGATCCATGAGTAGCTTGAAAAACATCCACACTTTATTTTGCAATTTGCAATGCTGACTTATAATTATGAATTAAACTAAAATATTTTAGTTATTTGTACAACATACCATGGCTCTGGATGTGGGGTGTATTTCAACAAACTTAGCCGTTGTGCCATCACTGAGCACTTGGATTGGGCAGCTCATTATGGTGAGAGGCCCTGTCACGGAGTTTGGTGGGGGTTATTATTTATTTAGGCTGAGATCCATGCGAGTAATTTACTAATATCCCCTGATTGGAGCCTTGGTAACCATATAGATTGAAAATGATATTCTAATTACTTGTAACCTTTCCTCCTGAGATAACAGTAACACTCACCTATATCAAAATGTGTTTAATACAGATTGGTGCTCAGTTTGTGGTGAGAGTAAAGCAAAAAGCTCCTTTAGGAATTTTCTGCTTTACTATCATCATGCTTTAAGCTAATACCCGTACACAAAGTATTAATACACACTAAATCTTGGCACTTATGTGATGGAGCAGTTAGCTCAAATGTATTCCTACGGAGGAAAGGGTCGAATATTAATATAAAAAAAAAATCACACAAATTGAAATGTATCTTTCATAGTACAATAGTACATGCAGATAGTTGCGACCCAGATGAGAAGCCCCGTAACATGACATCTTATTTATGCTTTTCGGTGGATTACCACGAAATAGCAGTGGATGATCACTTGGTAATCCACTGCAGTGGATTATCACCAATCGCTTTTTATTATGAATTTTCCCCGTAGGGCTCCCCAAGAATTATAGTCAATCGTGTCTTATCGTTAAATTCCGGCAGTCCGATTTGTCGCGAACTACTCACCGGAAGAGCACGAATCCAAACTCGGGAGCAACGAGTGACGTCATTATACCGCCAACTGTCACGCGCATGTGTTCGACATAAAACGTGGGGCTCAACACGGGATAAATAATGTACGTTCGCTTTCAATTTTTAAACAATTTCGTTTAAAAAGTGGCTTAAAACCATAAATAAATAGAATAACTGTGTTTTTTCAGTGTAAGATCGAATTTAATCCATTTCGTGAACATCAGACTGTTATATTTTCACTCGTGGCTTCGCCACTCGTGAAAATATAACGTCTGATGTTCACTCAATGGATTAAATTTCGATCTTACACTGAAAAAAACAGTTATCCTCTATTTATTATGATCGGAACTACCTGACTGTGCATTTTGTTTTCTTTTTCTTCTTTCGGACGTGTGATGGGATCTACTTCATGAACGACCCAAGCCCAAGATACCCGTTCCGTTATCAATGCACATAAATGCATTCATAACTCATGTAAATAGTTACCCTTATTATCTGTTGTTACTTGTACTAGTAACGTTTTGTATTCATTTCCTCTCATACATTTCCTTAAGTTTCCTTTTTTCTTCTACTCTGTTCTCTTGCTTTTCTGACAATCTGTGTTTAGTTAAGTCTACAGGTGCCCCCATGATATACATTAGCCATGAAGCGGTCCAGATGGATATCCCACGACTAAAGGTAGTACTACTGCCGCATAGGTAACGACTTAAATGCTTGGAGGATATCCATAGGATTGTTTCATGGCAGATGTTTTAGAATGTGTAAAAGTTTTCATGTGCATCATGACGTTTTAGATTTTTTTAGATACTGTATCTGGCTTTTGGCAAATTTACAATTCTACCTACATAAAGGAATATGCATGTTAAAAGACATGTTTTGTAATATTACTTTTAGCTTAGTTGTAATGCTGTTACTCTTTGAAGCAGGAGATGTTGAGAAAAACCCTGGTCCTGACTTATCTGATAAATCATCAATTTTATCAGTAATACACTGCAATATAAGAAGTATCCGAAACAAAATTGATTTTATCAAAGACCACTTTCTTGATTTTAATATTCTTTGTTTCACAGAAACTCATTTAGATACCTCAATAACTAAGGAACAATTGTTTCTATCTGATTCTTTTGATGAGCCATACAGGAGAGACAGAACTAACCATGGAGGTGGAATTCTTGTCTACTTGAACAAGGACTTAGTGCATTCAAGGGTTGCTGATCTCGAGGTTTTCTGTAACGAGTCAATATGGGTAGAGGCTATTTTAAAAAACGAGCGTTATTTATTTGGAATTTTTTATAGTCCCAAAACTGCAGATAATGTATTTTTTGATAATTTAAATTTAAATCTAGAGGCAGCTTTTGAAATTTCAAAAAATGTTATTCTGCTAGGAGATTTAAATGAGGACTTGCTAAATCAATCCTATCACAATCTAAAGGATGTTATGCTGCTTAACTCTTTACATAATGTTATTAATGTTCCAACACGTCAAAATGCTATCCTTGACCCTATAATTACACCAATTGACACAGTGCTTTCAGACGCAGGAGTTATTCAAATACCCAGTGAAATCAGTGAGCATAGTGCTACATATATACATTTACCATTTACATACCAAATCCAACCTTGTTTTGAAAGAACTGTGTGGCTTTATAATAAAGCAAATTATGATTTATTAAATCAAAAATTAACTAATTTTAACTGGGATGTATTACTCAATGGATCGATTCATGAGGCCTGTGATGTCTTTACTGAAACTTTTATGTTATTTATTAGTCATTGTATTCCCTCTAAAGTAGTATGTGTCCGCCCTGATGACCAGCCATGGTATGATTCTGAAATAAGGAAAATGTCTAGAAAAAGAGATAGGATGAAAAAAACTGCAAGATCTTCTGGTAAAAAATCAGACTGGTTAAAACACAAACAATTAAGAAACAAAGTTAATAACTTAAAGAAACATGCAAAGGAGAAATTTTATAATACCTTAGAAACAAGTTTGGCCGAACTTCAATGTAATGATAAAAGGGGATTCTGGAAAATTATAAGACATTTTGTTAAAAATAATTCATCTTCAGCTTGCTTCCCCCCCATTCATGAAACTTTACCCAATGGACAGGAAATTTGGTATACAACAAATGAAGAAAAGGCAGAATGTTTGAATACGTATTTCACATCAATATCAAATGTTGATGAAAGTAATATAAATCTCCCATTATTTGAAGAAAAAACGATTAATAGACTATCAGTTTTTAATATTAGCCAAAAAGAAATAGAAGAGATTATTTTGAATTTAAATGTAAACAAAGCTAGTGGACCTGACAACATTAGTCACAAAATGTTAAAAAATTGTGCTAAAGCCATTTCAGTTCCACTAGCTGTGTTATTTAATAGATCCATACAAGAAGGACTTTTTCCAGATTCTTGGAAAATTGCCCAAGTAACGCCAATTTTTAAAAAAGGGGACAAATCAACACCCTCTAATTATAGGCCTGTATCATTGTTAAGCTGTTGCGGTAAACTTTTAGAAAGATTAGTCTTTAAACACATGTACAACTTCCTTTTAGACAATAACTTATAATACAAATACCAGTCTGGTTTTTTACCAAACCACTCAACTACTTACCAACTTATTGATATATATCACCATATCTGTCAAAGCTTTGAGCATAATCAATATTCTTGTATGGTTTTTTGTGATATTTCAAAAGCCTTTGACAGAGTATGGCACAAGGGTCTACTCTTCAAACTTAAACAAAATGGTATAAACTTAAACTTAATACATTGGATTTCTAGTTATTTAAATAACAGACACCAAAAAGTAGTAATTCAGTCAGCTGAATCTAACCTCAAACCCGTCAATGCGGGTGTTCCTCAAGGTTCCGTTTTAGGGCCGTTACTCTTCCTCATTTATGTGAATGACATAACCGATTCATTACTTAGCTTAACAAGGTTGTATGCTGATGATAGCTCACTTTACTATTCTGCAAGTAATATAAATGATATCGAAGGTATTATCAACCATGATCTAAGTTGCATTTCAGTTTGGGCAAAACAATGGTTGGTTAACTTTAATCCAAACAAAACAGAGGCCATTCTATTCACTTTAAAAAGGCAATCTCCTTTACCCAGACTTGTCTTTGATAATACTGAAATAAATTTTGTTGACCACCATAAACACTTAGGGATGACACTCAGCAAAAATGGCCAATGGACTAACCATATAGATAACATCATTGAGTCAGCTTCTAAAGTTATCAATATCATGCGCAAAGTAAAATTTACTCTTTCAAGATCTGCACTAAACCAAATATACTTATCATATGTAAGACCAATTTTTGAATATTCTTCAATTGTATGGGATGGGTGTCCTGCTTTACATACAAACACTATAGAAAAAATGCAGAATGAAGCTGCGCGTATTGTCACAGGACTAACGAGATCAGTTTCCCTTGAAAAGCTATACGATGAATGTGGATGGGAGCCTTTGTTCAAGAGACGAGAAAATCAAAAACTGTTTTTCATGTATAAGGTCTCACATGACACTGTTCCACAGTACATAACGGATATAATTCCCCCATTAGTGGGCGAAAGGTCAAACTATCCATTAAGAAACCGAGGAAATTTTGAAATGTTACCCAATAGAACTTCTAATTTTCAAAACTCATGTATTCCATCATCTGTAATGCTCTGGAACTCTCTGGACTCCGATCTCAGACATGTCCCTACCTTCTCTTCTTTTAAAAGTAATATAGTCTCTAGAACAAAGCCAGGGAGAGTTCCAGAGTACTACCTAGTTGGAAATAGACACCTTACGGTACTTCATGCAAGACTTAGGAACAATTGTAGTAATTTGAATGAACACCTTTTTATAAACCACTTGAAAATTGACCCGTACTGTTCGTGTGAGAATGTTTCTGAAGATGTAGAGCATTATTTTTTTAAATGTCCTAAATATATAGATTTTCGACATACCCTTTTTCAGACCACAAGACCTTACCATCCAATTAATAGAAATATTCTTCTTTTTGGAAGTAAAAATCTAACTTTCGAACAAAATTGTCTGATTTTCACAGCTGTCCAAACTTTTATAAAAGAAACAAAACGTTTTTAGATCTTGACATTTTCTCCTTTTTCCTTGTTATTTTACCCCCTATACATGTCCTAGTACGGCTATAGCAAGAGTCAAAGTATAAGCTTGTACCATTATATATTTATCTTTTGCCAAACTCAATCAGTTAAACATCTCTATTACGAACAGTAAATTATTTTGTTATTAATTTGTGTTTGAGGCGGCTGGCTGCTTAGAGCGGGATGAAGGTATGACAGAGGACTCTTTTAGGAGCTTTCTGTTTTGCTTTCGCCTTTTTATGGGCTGTAGTCTGTCTCTTTCACAATTTCTTATACAATCAATAATCGTTCTCTTTTAGTGGTCGTAATAGAGAGGTTGCACTGAATGCAAGGGAATACACCGGGGATGCAATTCTTGTTATTTGCTGTTTGTATAAATTGATCTGTTTTGCAGTTGAACCTGTATTTGGCGGCTACCAATATGTTTTTAGGCCAGTGCTTCCTTGGTGCAGGAATGATAATAATGTGGAGAACCCCTGCATGGGGCTTTCTACATTGGATCTGTCGTGCATTGGGGGACCACTGGTCACCAAATATCAACAACTTTCTAAACCTGGTAGTTTCTTAATACGGGCTTAACTGTTTTTCACAGTCAATTATTTGATGGCGGATTACACTGTGTAATTTTGTACTTGCATAATTATAATTATCCACATTATGGTTATGGAGGCACCTGTACTCACACTCATACTCTCTCCTTTGTTCGACTGCTCTCTCTCTCTCTCTCTCTCTCTCTCTCTCTCTCACTATATCTCTCTCTTTCTCTCACTTCCTCTCTTTCTCTCTCTCTCTCTCTCTCTGGCTCACTAATGCCCGCTCTCTAAAAGAATTTGTACTTGTTAAACTATAGGGGAAGGGCCGTCTCTAAGTTGGTAGAACTTGTGGCCCAACCCCATTTCATGTATATCATTGAAATAAAATATGTTTAAACTAAAAAACTAGACGCCGGGTTACCCGGCGTCTGATCTGCTCCAAACTGTTTGCAATTGAAATCATGGTTTGAGTGTTGCTGATAAGATTATTTTTTTCTGCATAATTATTAAGTCTTTTATTAATGATTAAAGCAAATAGCTTCCAAAAACAGCTAAGTAATGACATTGGGCGATAATATTCTGGTTCTCTAGGATTTCCTTTATTTTTGTAAATTGGTTTTATAATACCATCTGTCCAGCTCTTTGGGATTAGACCTGTATCAAGTATTATATTAAATAGTTTAACATAAATGGGTAATATATAACTTAAAGAGTGTTTTATATGTTCATTTAATATATTGTTACTGCCTGGTGACTAATTGTTTTTGAGGGATTTAACAGCATTGATGATTTCCGTTTTGTTTTGTTTATATTTCCTCATTTGGAGGGTTGTCTGAAGTGTACTGTTCACTTGTTGCGACTGTGTAGTTATCTTGTGCTTCATTTAAGGATTTAAAATAAATATGAAAGTCGTTTAATGCTGCTAATGGAGTTGCTGATTGTTTGTCGCTATTTATTATTTTCCAATATTGTTTTGGGTCTTTTGTTTTGATGTTTCTTAGTTTAGCTGCTTTTGATGCATTATAATTTGCCTGTGTTCTATGAAGTGTGTTTTTATACTGTTTGCTGATAGTTTTCAATTCGTTTTTTAAGATAATGCGATTTATGTTTATTACAGGCTTTTCTGGTCCAGTGATACAAATTTCTCATGTCATTACAGCTTTTATTAAACCAGGGTAAGTTGCGCGTGGACTGAATTTGTAGTTCTTGTTTTAGTGTTTTTGTACCAAAACTTTTTTCTGAACTTTTCATGAACGAAAGTGCTATATTATCGACAAATTCATCAATGTCTGTTTGATTAAGGGAATTATTTTCAGAAAGAAAATCTAATCTACTTTCTAATTCACTTACTTTCAATATATTCATGTTTTCTATAAATAAGTCAGGCCGAGCCGTTGCCTGAACAATTTTCTCATCCTCTACGGTAGACTACCTGTATTTTCACACCTAGTGAGAACAATGAGGGAATCAATTAATGGACTGGCTTAATGTAATTTAATATTGTAATAACGCAGAACACATGCTCAAATCAGGCAATATCGAAATCTTGATAAGTGAGAACACTTTTTAAAATAAAAAGAATAGTGAAAGAAGCCCTTGCGAACCGACAGCGGAGTCAATAAATAAACAGTGGCGATAGTCTGTAGCTACCCTTCGTCTACATACCTTGCCTCGAATAAAATCAGACCAATAAAACACTTGAGAACGATCACAGAGTCTGTTTGCTCAATCTGACCGAACGATCTCAGGCTCATATCAAAACGCTTTATAACATTTGGACCAGATTGATGACGCCATTGATCAGGAGGTTACGGAATTATAGTTTTGTAATTGGTGTTTCTGTTCGTTCGATTTAATCAATTAAGCAACCTTAATAAGATTAATTCATTAGTTATTTTAATAACTAAAGGTAACCATTTTGTGTCTAGCGTACCATTAGCTCGTACATGTAAGGATAATGCAGCATCTGATGTGGATGAAAACTGTTTGCTATTAAACTGGAATTTCAATAAAAAAATATTTGAAATAAGACCAGGCGCCCATTAAATTAATGGACACATCCAATTAAGAAATATGGAATATTCCACTTGGCATAATATGTAAACTTACCTGTTGAAGTATTTCTGTCACTGGCGCTCAAACTATAAAGATAGCCTAGTCCAATACAAACAACAACCGAAACAAGAAACCATTGTTTCTTTAAATGCATGGGAACCATCGCTGTATGGTTAGTAGTCTCTTTGGATAATTGCATGTCACCAATATATATGGTACTCGTCGTCTGTGAAATATGTCGTCTGCCACAATTAGCAAACTTAACCCTTATCCTGCTCTGATATCGTCTGCTTTAAAATTGTCGTCTGCGAAATTTGTTAAATTTATTTTTATCCAGTTTTTAAGTTAAGAAATCTTAAGACAAGTGTGAAACAGTGTTGGATCCAGATCAGACAACGCGTGACGCAGCGTCTGATCTGGATCCAAACTGTTTCACAAATAACCGTGTAGTCGCAATCAGCATACTACTGGTTATTAAAAAAAAGTATTTTAATTTTCTTTCAGAAATGATAACCGGAGTGTCAAACAGATTGGATCCAGATGAGACGCCGAGTAACTCTGGATCCAGACTGTTTGCAACAGTTACCTCAACAGCGTACAGAGGGTTAGCACAACTGACTTAGAAATGTGAGCTTCGTAGCAAAACTGTTGGTTATATTATATAAATAATTATGCTTGTTAGATGTACAGTACAGTGAAGCTCACTTAAAACGAAGTTGTCGGGACCGTCTGACTTCTTTCGTTATATTCAACTTTCGTAATATCAGGTCCATATATATGTTACAGTCAATCTGTGTAATCAGTCATTTCATGAAATGACTAAATATTTCAGTCATTTCGTGAAATGACTGTTTCACTTAGTCATTTCATGATATGACTAAAATTTTCAGTCATTTCATGAAATGACTGAAAAACACCTTCAGTCATTTCACGAAATGACTAAATTGACTTTAGCTTTATTAATTCAATCCTAATGATTGGTGTATCTTAACTACACTATTGGAACAATACATGCTCATTAAATCTAATACAAATCAAGTCTCTTAAATCTTTAAAAATGTGTGCAATGTTTCTGAAATAATTGTTAGATATTAAGTTTTAAACAATATTATGCATATGGAAAGCCATGAATGAACAATTGCTGTTGAATTAATTAAATAAAAGTCATTTCACACATTGCCTGAATCCTGTTAAAATGTTTCTAGCCAATTTGTGTAGAAGTGGCTGTCAATTTTAGTCATTTCACGAACTCACTAAAAGTTTTAGTCATTTCATGAAATGACTAAGAGAAACAGTCATTTCACGTAATGACTGAATTGTTTTGTAAGTTCGTGAACTGACAGATTACACAGATTGACTGTAACATATATACAGTGGAGAATCTGTTATTCTTTCCCGATAAACGCGTTTACGCTAAAACTATTTTTTCCTTTACAAACAGTTTGGAGCCAGATCAGACACCGGGTAACCCGGCGTCTGATCAGGCTCCAAACTGTTTGCCACCAAGATAAACATGAATTATCAGAATTGTCCAAAAGTTGTACTTTTCTACGTTTTAGTGCTTTGCGTTTGCGTACGTTTGCGTTTAAACGGGAAAGAATAACAGATTCTCCACTGTACATTAATTAGAGATGGCGAATAAGATTTGTTTTGTTATAACAAGTATTTCGTTATATCCAATTTTGTATAAACGAGCTTTACATGTATTTACTGTTCAGTGGTGTTACATGTAGCTTACCTTATTGATCCTTAATATTTAGATACACAATTTGGAGAAAACAGCGTAGATCCTGATCAGACTGCTACTTGGGAGCAGTCTGATCCGGGTCTACACTGTTTTCCTTTCAGTTTATACCTTTTGGAGAAATTACTGTGTGATTAAATCAAATTGTTAATATATGTATAATTACAGCAGTCACAGACAGTTTTCAAATGTTTAGGGTGTTAAGGGTACTTTATTAACCCATTCCCCCATAAATACGCCTTTTTACGCTTTTAAATTATTCCTCCACTATAGAAAATAGCACCTTTTTATAAGTCATGAACATGTACCATAAGTAATATTTTCTATATACTATCAGATAATAGCTTAAAGTGGACTGAAAGTTAAGCAGAATGCGAATTAGGGCATAAGTCAAAACGACATCTGTTCTGTACAGTTGAGAAGACGCTGTTCATTCAAAATTAAAGGCGTTTGTGTTAAAACGATTATTTTCATATTTAAAAGTAATACAGAAAGCTCCGTTACATTGTTCTGCAGTTTTACAACCAAGTCGTAAAAGACTGAAAACTGAAATTATTCAAAATGGCTGCAAATCTCACTCTTATCCGGGAACCTATCTAAACCGAACATTTTCTCGATCCGACAAAATTCGGTTTTTATAAATCCTACTGTTTTCCAGTACAAAGACCTGTGGCCTGTTAAATTTCTGACCTGCCCGTTGTCTGCATTGAACAGCCCCATCCATGGAGGTGTACATGCTTCTGTAATGAATGGCCGCTAAACACAGGTTTTGACTGCTATATATAAATGGGATAGCTAGATAGTGTGAGAGACATGATAACTGACTTAGGTTTAAGTCTTTATCTTCTGTGCACGGAATGGATGCTTAAATTCGTTCGGTGCACGAAAGACGAGAACGTCTGTTAGGCATATAACGAAGAAAAGGAAACTATTTCTACGATTACAAATGATTTTGATCACAAAACGATCTCGTGTCCAAATTTTCTTTACCATAATACTATAAGTGAATGCTTCACATTTTATTTCTCACGTTCCCCTCGTAAACTTTGAAATTATAGTTTGACTTTGATTAGTATTGCATTAGTTTGTATGCTTGTACTGTTGGGCCACTGGCCTTATGTATACTTAACAAAAATAGAAACTTTAAAGCCGGTTTGAGCGATGTTTAATGACGTTTCATAAAATATACGTACATTTCATAATGGGTTTATCGATAAAGACCATACAGAGCCACACTCTCGCTAATTTGTACCGCGCACAACGTAGCACGCTTTCCACTTCCGGTTTTTAACTCTGACGGCGAGTTGACCTAGTCAGGTTTATTTCAAGTTTATTTAATGCAACAGACACACGCAGGCTTGAGCCAAACACCGAAAAAACAAAATTGTAAACACCTGCGTTTCAAAACTGAGATGTCACAGCTTTCTGAAAAAAACAGAAATCGGGCCATTTGGCATGCTTACGGCGGGTGCGTCAACAACTGATGCTGGGCGTCATTGTGGAGGCATACGATAGAAAATTCATATCCTAACTACTCGTTTAAGAGTTACGGGGTAAGTCCAGGATCGTCTGAGATCGTTGACGTCACATAGAGACGACCGCACTCTTACGTTAACGTATCGACGTAACTGTTCAATCCCAGCAACGGTTACTACTCGGCGGTTTGGGATCGCTGCCGAGACAATCAGGAATCGTCTGAAGCAATGCCACGGTCCTATCCGTACCCGTAGACCGCATTCAGGGCAGATCGTAACTGGACTTACAAAGCCCAGAATAACGTCAACGTCATGCCATGGCCTGCGGTATCAACATATTTGAAACCAATAGAGTATGTAAAGGGTAAAGTTGGCGACGGATGCGGAACAAATACCAGATTTACACGACCAACAACCTCAGAAATGCTCGATCACGAAAATGGCATGGCATCCAAGATGACGTAATTAGACGATGCATCAGAGACGGAGTGTTGCTTGCCTGAGGCGCGACGGTGAGCATTCGCGCTACTGAACTGTCTTTATGCAAAAAAGTCATTTAAAATGAAACTGTAAAATGAATAAAACACATCTTGCGTACATGTTCACATCTCTGATAATTTTGAAATCGACCCCTATGCATTTTGACGTCAAATCACGACGTGGCTTTTGGATTTTTTTCATCACCATTGTCGAAAACTTACAGACATTGATCCAAAGTTTCGAAAAACACTAAGCTTTCTGCAAAATTGTGTTTGTAGACAGAATTATACACATTTGAATCCAATGTAAAGTTTCTATTTTTGCTGAGTATAGAAATAAAGTATCTATCTATATACCGAATAATTCATCAGTAGAAGATTTTCCTTTCCGAAATATACATGTAAATGTAGTACATTGGAGAATCTGTTATTCTTTCCCGTTTAAACGCAAACGTACGCAAACGCAAAGCACTAAAACGTAGAAAAGTACAACTTTTGGACAATTCTGATATTTCATGTTTATCTTGGTGGCAAAACAGTTTGGAGCCTGATCAGACGCCGGGTTACCCGGCGTCTGATCTGGCTCCAAACTGTTTGCACTGCAAATAATAGTTTTAGCGTAAACGCGTTTATTGGGAAAGAATAACACATTCTCCACTGTACATAAAGTTTACAAATGTTCAATTCAGTTGCAAACTGTTTCGATAAGCAATTGGTCAATGTGATCCGCTACAAACATTGAATCTCTGATCTTATAGCGATATTGGACTAGGGTTTACAATTAGTCCGCCACCAAAACCTAGCGTTTGGGAGCTTAGGGTTAGGGTAAACTTTACAATCTGTCCGCAGGTCTTTTTGGTAGTTTCGTAGAATTTAACTTGTCATCTTTCTTCTTCTTCTTCATGTATACAACACTCTATCAACTTTGAGAATTAAGTGTTGGCGCCAAATTTAATAGAAACAGCATTTAAAAGAACAGCATGAATGCCAAAAGGTTAAAACAAGTTAAAACTATATACAAGCTTATAGATTTAGCTGCTGAAAATTTGTGTTAGGACAGTCACAGGAACAAGAGTTCTGAATGTGTCTACTGTGACTGCTGATTGTATAGAAACAGGCAAAAGGTTCCACTGGGCTACTGTTCTTGGATAGAATGAATATTTGTAGGATGTCTTTTGATGTTGCGATTTGTTTGAAAGATAATGTGTTGCCTCGTCTAGTTCTGAGATCTGATGCCTGGAGAAGTTGGTTAGGTGGGCAGATAGCTACTACATTATGGATAATTTTATAAAACATTACTAATCTACATCTAGTTTTTCTTAATTCTAAAGTGGGCCAGTTCAGACTGTGTAACATATCAGTTACTGAGCTAGTGTTGTGGTAACGGTTGCAAACAAACCTAGCTGCACGCCTTTGCACTTTTTCAATTTGATTTTCGTTAGAGTTTGTATGCGGGTCCCAGACAGATGCAGAGTATTCCAATTTTGGTCTTATGAGAGCTTTATAAGCATGATATTTTGCTTTCACCGAATTTATTTTCAAGTTTCGTTTCAGAAATCCAAGTGTTTGGTTAGCTTTATTTGTAATGTTGTTTATGTGTTTGTCCCATTTAAGATTGTTTTGAACGGTGAGACCTAAATATTTAGCATGATCAATCTTTTCAAGATCTTGTGAATAGAGAGTATAAGTAAATGTGTGTGGTTTGCGTTTTTGCGTGACAGAAAGTACAGTGCATTTGTCTGTGTGAAAGTGCATGAGCAGTCTTGTTCCCACCGTGCTGCAGCATCAAGGTCTGTCTGTAGTTGTTGACAATCGTTAAGTGTTCTGATTTCTTTGTATATGATGCTGTCGTCTGCAAAAAGTGTAAGTGTACTGTGTTTTAGATAGTTGGGAAGGTCATTTATATAAATGAGAAAGAGTATCGGATCCAAGACTGTGCCTTGGGGTACACCAGATGTTACGGGTACTTTATCAGAGTGTTCTCCTTCCAAGACAACAATCCGGGTTCGGTCAGACAGAAAGTCAGTAATCCAGTGAAGAGTATTTCCATGTACTCCATAGTGCTGTAGTTTGTAGATAAGGTGTTTATGTGATACTTTATCGAAAGTTTTGGCAAAGTCCATGATGATGACGTCTGTTTGTATGTTGGAGTCGTTTGATTGTACAAGATTATGAAAGAAAGAGATAAGTTGTGTTTCACATAAACGTTTTGATCGAAAACCGTGTTGAAGATCATAAAGAGTGCTGTTCTGTTCGAGGTGAGACATACTATTACTTGAAATGACGTATTCTAGAATTTTACAACAGATGCAAGTTAACGAAATTGGTCTATGGTTTATTGCAACATGTTTGTCTCCCTTCTTGTAAGCTGCACAGATGTTAGCATGTTTCCAGTCATGTGGCATTTTACCCAGTGATAATGATATTATGAAGATGTGGGTTAGAATAGGGGCAATGACTGAACTGCATTCTTTTAGAATTCTTCCATGGATATTGTCTGGACCTGCTGCTTTGTATGGTTTGATGTTTTCTAAAAGTTTATGTATGCCATTTTCAGTAATATATATTTCTTGCATACGTGGATGAGAACTAGTGCCTTTGTCAGGTATTGGTAAATTCGATGCTGGGGTAAAAGCCTTTTGGAACTGTTTGTTGAGTGTGTCTGCTTTGTTCTTGCTGTCTGATTTCAGTATACCTTGATCTCTTAAAGGAGGGATGATTTGACTGTCGGTTTTCTGCGTTTTATGTAAGAAAATAGATTCTTTGGAAATTTTGGATGTTTGTGACTGTCTTGTTCTGGTATTGTAATATCAAAGATCATGTTTTCTATGTAGTTCCAATAAGCTGTACGTTGTTCTTTCTGGATTTCACTTTTCATCTGTTTAAGCTTTTTAGGTTTAATATGGTTCTTTTGTTTTGATTTCAGCAACATGCGTCTATATCTATGCATTTTCTTGCGTAGTTCATTTGTTATCCATGGTAGTTTATTCTTTTGTTTCAGTAATTTGCTTGGGATATTTTTTGAGATAGAAGCCTGAAGATCTGATTTAAAGTTATTCCAAATAAGGTCTATGTCATTTGGATTGTCCATGTTTAAGATATTTTTGTAGGATTTTTCAAGATCTTGCTTTATGCCTTCCCAGTTAGCCTTTGAATATTTCAGGGTGATTCTTTCTTTGATTTTAGATCTGTGCAGTGAGTTTGAGGTTTCAATACAAAGTATATCGTGATCAGCTGCCCCAATTGGTGGGATGTTCTCAATATTGTCAATGATTGACGGATAGTTTGTCAGAAAGAGGTCTAGTATTTTGTCATTTCTTGTTGGTTTGTTTACTAGTTGTGTAAGGGAATAATCAGCAATGATGTCTAAAAGTTCCTGATGATGTTTGGCATTTGGCTTTCCAGGTATGACAGTGCAAGAGTCCCAGTCAATATGGCCCAGGTTAAAATCTCCACTGACTAGTACTATGGATTTAGAAGATGGATTAATTCTACTTAAGGAGATGTTCAGTTGTTCAAGTGAGGTAGTATCAGATGGTTGCGGTCTATAAGATGAACTGATGAGACGTTTGCGGCAATTTGGAATGACAATATCTGCCCATACTATTTCACAGTCAGTCTGGAGTTCCTTTATCTCACAACTCTGGTACTCATTTCTGACTGCGATAAGGACACCACAATGGCTTTGCCCTTAGGTATTGGGTGGTCTATCTTTCCTATATACTGTAAATCGGTTGGATGAAAAATATTCAGATGAAGAAATTGATGGATCAAGCCAAGTATCTGTTCCGATGATTACATCTGGATCTGTTGATTCAAGAAGGGTATCTAATTCTGGCTTTTTATTCTTCAGAGATTGGAAATTTAGGCTAATTATTTTGAGAGGGTTATTTTTTGGTTTTTGCTGTTTAGTTTGGCTGGGCCGTAGACTATTTTTGCTGACGTCTTGTTTAGGTGAGGATGTTGCGTATGGAGCACCAGGGCTGTCACAGCTAAGGATAGAGAAGGAGTTTGTGTGGTTTGATAGGATTGACTGGTTAAAGAATCCACTTGAACAATTTGGAAGTCCATATCTTAGACAATGCCAGGATATATTGCTACTTTCTATGATTCCATACATACTGTCAGACATCTGTCCCTGACAGTCTATATGGTACCATGTTTTGCAGGTATCACATTCTAATGCCTTAGATTTTGGCATTAACCTGGTCATTTACTGTAATATTAAACTAGACATTTCTTGCGACATTAACCTGACCATAAAAATGACATTTTGGTGGTGGACCAATTGTAATTAAAGTGCACTCGATATTTGATGTAAGGAAGTATAGACTATCACAAAACTTAACTTATGCCTGTCCCGCATTACTCGGCCTCTAACCGTAATTAAAACTACATTCTAGCACACTTCGCGCACGCGCCTATATGAACAAAGAACGAACATTTCAGTAGTTGAATTTTTAATAAAACACTCACGCGCTAAAACGTTCTAACCTGACGTCATATGGCTTCGGATATGCGTACGCCAAGAAATGTTGCGCCGTTGCTTTGGTGTAAATTAATGTTAAATTAATAGTTAGGATCGAAATAATAAATTGATACCAGTGTTTTATCTAACAATCGAACACAGGTAGTCGCTGAGATGCTTGTAATTAAACCACTCGGCCTAAAGGTATCGTGATTAAATTACTACGCATCTCAACTTCTACCAGTGTTCGATTGCACGATAAAACACTGGTATGCCTTTATTATTTCTTAAATAGAACCTCTCTATTACGACCACTAAATTGTGTCAAATATAAGTCGTTTAAGACAGGTAGCTGCTTAAAGCAATGTGAAAGTGAAACAGAAAGCTCCTACGGGAGCTTTCTGTTTCACTTTCACAGTGCTTTAAGCTGTCATCTGTCGCAATAGAGAGGTTCTACTGTATTTATAACTACAGTGCTCCCTCCCTCCCTACAACGACCCTCCTCCAAACAACGACTCTCCTTACAACGGCTCTTGCTGCGGTTCCCTCGTGAGGATAATTATGTCATACGATTTTACTGCTACAATATCGTCTGCTTAAATTGTATCGTCTGCTGTGTTTTCTTTAAGTTACATATAAGTGAACATTTAAATAGAAAAAATATAATGAAGAGTGACAAGCAGCTTGAATCTAGATTAGACGTCGCGTTACGCGACGTCTGATCTGGATTCAAGCTGTTTGCAAAGGTAAGCCAGGTCTTAAGTTCCCCTCCCTATAATGACTCCCTCCGAACAACACACATAGTCAGTGTCTCCAATGGGGTGTCGTTGTAGAGAGGGAAACTGTACCTCTATGGGTATCGAACCTTTTGCTTGAATCCAACTGAGATGCCGAATTACTCGATTTCTCGTCTGGATCCAGAGTATTTCAACTTTGTTTGTTTTTAATTAGCGGCTGATACTTGGGTTTTACACTGTAAATAATATCTATACTGTTCATGCATATAATCATAATATATTATGATACTGTTGTCATGTACTTGTAGATAGTCTCTTATAATTCTAATTATGAATGGTTAGTACTAATGGTATAAGTTTTAATCTATGTATTCAATGTTTGTACATGAATGAGACTTAAATAAATTAACATAATTATGTTCAGCGTGTAAACTGTTTGCCATTTAGATTCAAATAAATGGTCAGAATAGTAAAAAAGTTACCCTTTTCTATATATTATTTTGGTCGCATTTCGTTTGCCTTTCGCAGACTCGTTTAACCCTTTCCCTTATAGAAGCGACTTTTAGCACATGCATTTTATTCATCCGCTGAAGAAAATAGTTCCAATATATACCGTAATGAATTTGTGTCATATTTAATACTTTCCTTATTCTAGCAGGTAATAGCTTAACGCAGGCTGAAAGTAAAGCAGAATGTGCCTTAAGGCACATTCTGTTTTACTTTCAACCAGCTTTAAGTGGTCTCCTATCTTCAATACTAGAAATTAATAGGCTATGGGGTAATGGGTTAAATGGGGAAAAAAAGAATGGCGTATTCTCCACTGTACATGTATACCCTTTGTATGGTAGAAACGACGTTATCATTTCCCAATTAACGCGTTTACACTAAAACTATTGCAAACAGTTTGGAACTAGATCGAACGTCTGGTAACCCGGAGTCTGATCAGGCTCCAAGCTGTAAGCCATCCAGATATATAGGAATCGTTAACGGTTTCAAGAAATTGCCATCTTGTACTTATAGTATTTATTTTGTGTTTAATTTCGTTAAAAGGAGAACAAAAACGCTTTCCACCATGTATCATATTCGCAACCGATGGCCTTTTACTGTTTTCGAACACAGGGATCCGACACGATTGATTTTTTTAGGGAAAAAATCGTCAGAAGGTATATATGGAGTCTCTATATATACCTTCCGACGATTTTTTCTCAAAAAACAATCGTGTCGGGGCCCTGTGTTTTAGAATACATGTGCATATATCTAACACTTGATCTCGTACAAAACGCAAATATAATTAAATTAAATGTAGAAAAAGTATTAGTTTCTTAGATAAAGGCCCTAAGAGAGGTCAAAATATTACGACAGAACATATTAACTTACATGTTTTTCAATTTCCTATTTAAATACTGTCAGTACTGAACCTTATTAAATTAACCATTTTTGCGATTCGCTTGCAATTCGATGGCAATTCGCCTGCAATTCGATGGCAATTCGATAGCAATTCGATGGCAATTCGCTTGCGATTAAAAATACTAACTTTACCCTCGGATAAGTTTTCTTGAAGGGTGTATCTCACAAATGTTCGCAAATATGTAGGCTATTCGTTAATTTTTTCGATTCCATTTTTGTCAAAACCGCTTCGGAAAATTCAGGTAAGAATATTCAAATGTAGGATTTGTTTTTGAAGCGCCCGATTCGATGGCAATTCGATGGCAATTCGCTTGCGATTATCAATTTAATTTAATAAGATTCAGTAGTGGAGAAGACTTCCCAATAAACGCGTTTAAGTTGAAACTATTATATCTATTGCAAACAGTTTGGAGCCAGAACAGACGTCGGGTAACCCGGCGTCTGATCAGGCTCCATACTGTTTGCCACTCAGATTGAAACAATAGTCAGAATTGTCAAAATGTTGTCATTTTCTACATTCTATTAAAATGCGTTTACACGTGGAAGAATAACGTCTTCTCCACTGTATCTTTATTATCAAATGTAGAAATGACAAATATTGACAATACAGTGGAACCCCTCTAAACCGGGCATGTGTTGGTACAACATAACTTTCCGGTTTTAAAGGGTTTCTAGTTCAGATGGGTTTAACCCATGACTCCTACATAGCTTATTTCTAGTATGGAAGATAGCTGACCACAACCTGTTTTAAGCTATCATCTGCTAGAATATAGAAGATATTTCTGATTATACATATGCATGAGGCATAGTTATGGTGTAATGGGTAAAAATAAAGAAAGGTTGGAAACTGGTTTAGAGAGAATTCCGATATTTAGATGTTCCGGTTTGGAAGGATTCCATTGTATACGGAAATATGAGTGGCAAACAGTTTGCTTCTGGCAAATGCCATCGTTGTCGAGATTCACAGTCAGCGAATTTAATTGAAAGGAATTTTAGCTACAGTAGTGGGAGTGGCCGTGTTTGAGCACAGTTATTTAACCCTTCACTGTTCACTGGTTATTGTAAACAGTTTATATCAATTTGAACTATTTTCTTTTTTTGGTGTATATCCTTTCTGAGGGTTAGAAGGGAACTGTCTGATCTGGGTCTACATTATTTACAAAAGCGTCAACATACCTAATTAGCTTGGGAAATATAAAAGTAGGTGCCTAATCGACACAAAAGAAAATAAACTTTTAGAAACCTGTATCCTGGTTTAAGCTGACAATAGTGTTAAGCAACATCATTGAATTGTATGCGCTCATTCACCCTTGAATCTTCGGATAGCCATTTCAAGTTTCCTAGTATATTAAGCCTTTACCCCATAAATACGCTTTTAACGCCTTTAATTTATTCATCCACTAAATAAAATACTATTAGTTCAAATTGATATAGTCATGAATATGGCCCAGTAAACATTCCTTTATCCTGAGATAATAGCCTAAAAAGAGGCTGAAAGTAAAGTAGAATGCGCCTTAAGGCGCATTCTGCTTTACTTTCAACCTACTTTAAATGGTCGCCTGTCTTCAATACGAGAAACAGGCTATGGGGTAATGGGTTAAGTCTACAACATTATTTATTATTTAGCGGCGTTTTAACAATATACTTCAAAATAACAAACAGCGCATACCCTGATCGGAGGGCTCAATTAGGACCCCTTTGATCTGGGTCTTAATTGTTTGCTCATGACAAGTGTACTCTTCATAATTACTCTGTTTGTTGAGACTTCTATACCCGTCGTTAGAGTTGAATAAGTTCAGAGTGGTATTTACCGTATCTCTCGACAGTATTTGGAAGCCGGTCCTTCATTCGTGGAAATATTTAACTTATCACATACATACGACTTAGTTGACCGAAACTGTCCAAATATTTACTGTATTTGGTCCGCCACTTATCTTTACCCTGCTAATTGGGACTTCATCCGCATTGTCGAACGGTTAAGATCCAGATCACCCGCAAAGTAACTCGACACCTGATCTAGATCCAATCTGTTTGACGTATGTACAGTGGAGATGACGTTATTCTTTTCCAAAAACGCTTTTACGCTAAACCAATTATTTTAAATGTAAACAGTTTGGAGCCATATCAGACGCCGGATAACACTGCGTCTGATAAGGCTCCAAACTGTTTGCCACCATGATTAACTCTTTGCATGCTAGCGGCGGATATATCTGCCACAGTGATTATCTTTGCAAACAGTTTGGATCCAGATGAGACGCCGCGTAAGGCGGCGTCTCATCAGGATCCAAGCTGTTTGCCACTCTGACACTGAATTTAAAAGAAATTATGAAAATGCTAATTTTAGACCAGTAGCAGACGACAATTGTTACAGACGAAATAAATTACCCAGCATGCAAAGAGTTCAATTGACCATTTGGAATCGTCAAAAAGATGTAATTTTCTACATTTTAGTGCAGTACGTTTGATTTTAAACGGGAGAGAATAAGGTACGTTTTCTCCACTGTACTTGTAATGTTAGACATCTAAATATTTGTAATAATTCTGCAACAAAACGTAACATTTAAAGGTTTTATTGTACCATTTTTCTGACCTGTCCGATTTATTATTAGAACGGAATAGTTTATAATTTGGTAAATAGGTAAGCAAGGTAACATCGAATATATAATCGTTCATGTTTCCTACTTGACGTAAGTATGATCCTCGTGCAGCACGAGAGCGCTGCGGTAATTTTACTGATATTTTATTATTTCCCAATAAACGCATTTATATACTAAAACTATTATTTCCATTGCAATTAGGTTGGAGGAATAATGTATCCTCTACTGTACATTACGCACAAAAATTACCGCTACATGTATCCACATCTCTAACTGGATGTAGAGAAAACTCGTCCCTTTTAAAGTTTTAGAATGTTCCATTCTAAAATTAACTTGGGCAGGTCAGAAGAAAACACTAATACCCTTTGGCTGCCGACCGCGACTTGGTAACTGTAAAATATTTTCGGTCTAAAAGGTTAAAGGGTAAAGGTCTTTTTTTTTAGATTTCTTTAAAACAAATTACTCCATAGACGCGTATGTCAGCGCATTTTAATTTATTCCTAAACTATATTATACAAAATATTTTCTATATTCTAAAGTAGATGGAAGGTTAAAGCAGGCTGAAAGTGAAGCAGAATGTGCCTTAAGGCGCATACTGTTTACGTTTAACCCGCTTTAAATAAATGGTCACCTATTTTCAAAAATTAAACAGGTTATTGAGTAACTAAGGTTAACGCCCATATGCGTGTCAGCCGAATTCTGACAATCATCCTACCATGGTCATTGGTCTACCTATTTTAAAACTATCGTTTGAATCTCTCTTTAGAGACTATTACGACTCCCAGATATTGCAGCCGACATATAGGGTCCAGAATAGTCACCACCCTCTCAGGGTACCAATGCACAGGTGCCAGACGCATACTTTGCCCCAATATAACACCTCCAAACACAAAAAAGTGAATAACTCCATAAAAATTCCCTTTTATATAGTATATCCCAGATCTGTAGGTCAGAATATGGTGTTTTATCATTGAAAAGGGAGTCAAAGGCCGATATTAAGCTGAACATGGAAATGCCGGATGAACTTTTTTTTGTTGCAGTTTTCAATAGTCATGGGGGTCCTCATCAAGATCAAAAAGGGTGCCCGGTGATATCCCTTGAGCATTTCTCAAAATATGCTAATTAAGTCGGCCATTATTGAAATGCCGTTATTTGGCCATATGTCAATAAGTATGCATCCTACCATGATGAAATTGGTGTCTATAACCAGGTTATCAGGGTCTACGAACAAGATAAACCCATCTTTTCAGGGATTAAATGGTTTGGACATATGCAACTTATGCAAATTATGCAAATGAGGTCGGCCATTACTGAATTTCCGTTCTTTGGCCATATGTCAATTAGTATGCATCCTACCATGATGCAATTGGTGTCTATAACCAGGTTATCAGGGTCTACGAACATGATAAACCCATCTTTTCAGGGATTAAATGGTTGGGACATATGCAAATGAGGTCGGCCATTACTGAATTTCCTTTATTTGGCCATATGTCAATTAGTATGCATCTTACCATGATGCAATTGGTGTCTATAACCAGGTTATCAGGGTCTACGAACATGATAAACCCACCATTTCAGGAAGTAAATGGTTTGGACATATGCAAATTATGCAAATGAGGTCGGCCATTACTGAATTTCCGTTATTTGGCCATATGTCAATTAGTATGCATCTTACCATGATGAAATTGATATCTTCATGTATAACCAGGTTATCAGGGTCTACGAACATGATAAACCCACCATTTCAGGAATTAAATGTTTTGGACCTATCCAACTTATGCAAATTATGAAAATGAAGTTGGCCATTACTGAATATCGGAGTTTTTTTTTGTAATATCTCTTCAAGTTCATTTTATTTAAGTTCATGCGCTGCCATCTTTTATAGTTGCTTGATTTACTAATATATATCTTTAATTCTTCCATGTCCCGTCACCACGAAAAGTAGAACGGGCGGGGGATAACATGGGCGGTATAGGGATATTTGTATTGGTTTGCATCCTTAAACGGGTATATTCCTATTGAGGAACTGGGGGTTTAAAATATGCTTATGCCATTTTATTACGAAAATCTCACTTACGAATGCTCTGAAGTTCCCATTCACTTCCCTACTTCCGCGCCAAATAATTACCATTTATATGCCTGAAGTTAGAGCGCCATCTATGAGACTATTCAAATGAGTGGCAGACGCCATTGGCTTTGAATATATATCTTTTATTCTTCCAGGTTGAAAATCATGGAGCCTGATCCTGAAGAATGTTTCTTCAATTAGAAGTTCAATTGCCAGCACAAAAAGGAACCTGTCATTGCTGCAAAAGCTGTCCGTATAACAAACATAATACAATGTAGCAAGTTATATCGAACGTCTATATATATATATATAGTTACCTTATGAGTGAATTCAGTTTGACCATTGCTGTGGCGAACAGTATGGGATTTTGAAGTGTAGGATGACACACAGCTTTTGTGACATTTTAAAAATATTTCTGTGTTCTTGTCTAATGCATTCTGAAGCTCTAAAAGTTAATCATCACCTTGTAACTTGCTACATTGTATTATGTTTGTTATATGGACAACTTTTGTTATACGGACATTCTTCAGGATTAGGCTCCGTGATAATCAACCTTGAAGTATAAAAGATATATATCAGTAAATCAAGCAACTATAATCAGCCAAAAAAGAAAGTACCCATTGTATATTTCTATTTACATACTAGCAACTGGAATATATTCTGACTAATTTTTTTTATCTGGATTGTAGAATTATTCCTCGGTGACATTTTTTTGTGTAAAAATGAAGTCGACGCGATGCTTTTTTATTGTAAAATATTTGGCGAAATGACGTAGGGGTCGATTTCAAAATTGACACTTTCTTGGATAAAACTGGGTTCACAAATAAGAAAGATTTTATATCATTTTGAATGTTGTATAAGCACCCAAAATGGCTGTAAGTATTGTATTTGGAGTCTGTATCTCATGTGTCAACAAGGTTGTCCATAGCATGTCGTGAATCGGCGGTGCATGCTGTTGACGTAATGTTGTAACTAATGACGCAGGCGAATTGTTACATTCAACTTGTAACGCTGATGCCAAGTCATTTACCATGTTGATAGTGTGATTTATTCGTAAACGACGTCCTAGTGCGTCCCACACGTGTTATATAGGATTTAAATCGGGAATATTCGCAGGTCAGACTAATATACTCAGCCAAAATCGAAGGTCCCTACTTGTTACATTTACTTTTTGAATTTTCAAGCTGAATATCTTATAAAGTACTTTATCAATTCCAATTTTATTTAAGGTTTAAAAAGCTCATACGATCACCAATGTATTCCAGTAAAATATACAGATTAAACGACACACGCAACAAAAATGAAACACTTACATTTCGTTCTTAGTTTAAATCAAAAGGAGGTAATTTGATATAGGAAATTGTAATCTTAATACCGCCGTGAAATTTGTGATGAATGAAAGTCTAATGTGATTTTATTTTCTTTAAGAAAAAGTTCTAGCTGCTGAATATGAGTACACTTGTTTCTCTTCTATGAAAACTAATTCTTAGCAAAACAGCTGTTTTCAGGAAAAAGAGTTACAGACCTTTCATTTTCAATACAGTTAGCCAGTTATTAAGCCACAATGATTTCATACCATCTGCTTCTTTCTAAAACTAAAATTTAAATACAGTTTACGTATGAGACGCTGATTATTTAGAATACAAAAATAGGTACTTCCTTTTTTGGCTGAGTATATAAAAGATAGCAGCATATGAACTTAAATAAAATGAGCTTAAGAGATATTACAAAAAAGGGGATAATCAGTAATTGCCGACCTTATTTGCATATTTTACACTATTTGCATATGTCCAATACATTTGATTCCTGAAATAATTGGTTTATCATGTTCGTAGACCCTGATAACCTGGTTTATATAATACTAATAGACACCAATTTCATCATGGTAGGATGCATACCAATTGACATATATGGCAAAATAATGGAAATTCAGTAATGGTCGACCTCATTTGCATAATTTGCATGAGTTGCATGTCTCCAAAACATTTAATTCCTGAAATGATGGGTTAATCATGTTCGTAGACCCTGATAACCTGGATATAGACACCAATTTCATCATGGTAAGATGCATACTAATTGACTTATGGCCAAATAACAGAAATTCAGTAATGGCCGACCTCATTTGCATAATTTGCATATGTCCAACACATATAATTTCTGAAAAGATGGGTTTATCATGTTCGTAGACCCTGATAACCTGAATATAGACACCAATGTCATCATGGTAGGATGCATACTAATTGATATATGGCCAAATAACAGAAATTCAGTAATGGCCGACCTCATTTGCATAATTTGCATATGTCCATAACATTTTATTCCTGAAATGATGGGTTTATCATGTTCGTAGACCCTGATAACCTGGATATAGACACCAATTTCATCATGGTAGGATGCAAACTGATTGACATATGGCCAAATAACAGAAATTCAGTAATGGCTGACCTCATTTGCATAATTTGCATATGTCCAAAACATTTAATTTTTGAAAAGATGGGTTTATCATGTTCGTAGACCCTGATAACCTGGATATAGACACCAATTTCATTATGGTAGTATGCATACTAATTGATATATGGCCCAATAACGGAAATTCAGTAATGGCCGACCACATTTGCACAATTTGCATAAGTTGCATATGTCCAAAACATTTAATTCCTGAAATGATGGTTTTATCATGTTCGTAGACCCTGATATACTGGTTATAGACACCAATTTCATCATGGTAGGATGCATACTAATTGACATATGGCCAAATAACGGCATTTCAGTAATGGCCGACTTAATTAGCATATTTTGAGAAATGCTCAAGGGATATCACCGGGCACCCTCTTTGATGTCGATGAGGACCCCCTAGACTATTGAAAACTGCAGAGAAAAAAACTTCATCCGGCATTTCCACGTTTAACCCCTTGACGCCCGGACTATTTCACATTATTTGTGTTTGGAGGTGTTATTGTCCGATTTGTCTGACCTGTCAGAGTTATTTTTAGAACAGAATAGTTAATAATGGTAAATAGGTAAGCATGGTAACATCGGATATATAGTAGTACACTTTCCAACTTGAGATAAGCATGATCCTCGTGCAGCACGAGACAGCTGCGCTAATTGTACTGATATGTTATTCATTCTCAATAAACGTGTTTATGCTAAAAACTATAATGTCCATTGCAAACAGGTTGTAGTCCTTCTAGAAAGACCCTGTGTTTCGAATTTTTATCATTGCACGTTTATCATGTTGATTTTTTACATTTTTTAGTTTCAGCTCAACCTGGGTCTTTCACTAATGTGTCATTTTGCGATAGCAAGTTACGCGCAAAATCGAGCCGTGATTTCTCTTAATTTGAAATTGTCTGCACACAGTTTGTGCTGTAGTCTGCAGTTTATGCCTTCATATTCAATATTTTTGACAAAAAATATAATGACAACTACCTTAGCATATTATTCCTTCCTTTGAATCCGAGCACTGTACACATTTTTTCCGAAATTCAGCCATTGTGGTAATCAGGTCCCCTGATGTTTCATTATATTTCGTATAGGAGACAGGGAACCAGACTACCTCTTTTGTTGAACAAAGGTCATGTAGGGTCATGTATAAAACACAAGAATACCAATTTCCGTTTCCGATTTGAACGAAAATCGGCTCGCTGGCTCCCAGTCCATTTTCAAAAAAATTTCGTTTGTTTTTTACTCTCATTACATTTACCGGAAGTTGTTCATCGGAAGTTGAATTTTTGAAGATTCAACTGTTATTCTCTCGGATTTCTCTCGCTCAACTGAGAAAAGTTGTGAAATATAAGCAGAAAAGGGTTAGGGAATATTTTTCTTCTGTGCAGAATGCTATTTAAAAATGTTTTTTGACCTTACAATAGAACTTTAGTTCGCTAGTGTTAACGCGATATCCGTTTCATTGCTATCGGGAATTGAGCAAATGAATTTGGACCCTAGCTTCATCAAGGGTCCTCATTTGGACTAACAGGTTGGAGCCAGATCAGACGCCGGGTAACCCGGCGTCTGATCAGGCTCCAATCTGTTTGCCACACAGATTAAAAAGATAAAATTAATTTTCTACGTTCAGGGTGTATCAATGTCATGACTTTCGGAAAATTTCAAAGTATATGAAAACAGTCTATGGTGGTTTTGTATTGAAGAGCTATTGAAGATGAATGAAAAAATAGAACAAATGTACATTTTGGTGAACAACAGTTGGCTCTATGACCATGTAAAATTTACCCCACCCACTTCCTCTTATTTTGTCCTTTTCAAACAGCCCGCTTCAATAAAATCCATTTTAAATGAAAACAAATATGATACTTTGCTTTTGTGTTATTTATTTCCTATCTATGGTAGTATTTCTTCATACAAAAACTAATTTAAGAAAAAAAAGGCACCAAATGTGAAAGCTCTAAATATCATCGATATGGTACTTTTTTGTAAATTTTGTAAGGGGAGATAACTCCTTTTACTTTAATAACTCAAAATTTTCAACACTGACCTTTCAATTTCTTTTCATATTTTGAACTGCCTTAGTATGGGCTTTCATCTGGTAGAATATAAAAAATGTTTAATACTAGAACTATTTCATTTTCAAACTTTTTTATTTTTTTTCATAAAATGAAAAATCTAATAAACTCAGGCCCTATACAAAGCATATTTTTGATATTCAAGGATCCATATTGTTCAAAATCTGGTGCCTGCTTTGTCTATATTTGGTTTCTATATGTGAAAATACCACCATAGACATGAAATAAATAATGAAAACCCTAATTATCATGTTTGTTTTGTTTTGAAATAAATTTTACTGAAGCTTGTACTCTGAATGGGTAAAATTGAGAAAAAACGTCCAAATTTGACATACCTTTTTCAAATCGTTGTAGCTAAAAAAAAAAAAAGAAAACCACCATATTTTTTTTTTCATTTTTTCATTCATCATAAACAGCTCTTCCCTAAAAAACAATGTTAGAAAAAAAGTTTTGATACTTGGCTTATGACATTGATTGTGTTTGCGTTTATTCGGGAAAGAATACTGTATTCTCTACTGTACATTACGCACAATAAATACAGCTTTCCGTATCCCTGGCTGACTGTACGGAAATCTACGAGTACGGTGATCATCCCTTTTAAAATTTTAGAATGTTCCAATCTAAAAATAACTCGGACAGTTCAGAAGAAAACCCTTATACTATATTGGGGCAAAGCATGCGTCTGGCACCTGTGTACCAATGCACACTTTGGTCCGGTGCACAATCGGGGTTAACTTCTTGTGCCCTGAGAAAGTCACGCTGAACAAGCGACATGATTCGACCCCGGGACCTTCCGATCCCAAGATATACGCTATACCATTCGTCCATCGCGCCCTTTCAAAGTGGACGATCCGGTGCAATCCACCGTCTCATTGTCATTGCTATAAATAGCTGCATTCTATGGAAGGCCGGTGCGCCATGCTAAATGCTAAATGCGAATTGCTTAATGCGAAATGCTAAATGCGAATTGCGAAATGCTATTTAAGTACAAAACTCTATTAGGGATGTTTAATGCTAAATGCTATTTGTAAAATGCCAAATGTTAAATGCTGATTGCGAATGCGTTTTGCGAAATGTCATTTGCGGATTGCAAAAATGCTAATTGCGAATTGCAAAAATGCTATTCGCAAATTCCTTAATGCCAATTGCGAATTGCTGTACTAAGACCAAAAAAAATTATCTCGGTTTCCGGTACCCAAACCGACCCTAGTTTTTTTAACACAATCATATAATGATGATATATTTAACTTTTCTGATGGAGTATTTTATATAATTATATTAAAAAAAAAAGATGGGTACAGCGATGGGCAGTTCCATGGCTCCTACTTATGCATCTTTATTTATGGGGAAACTTGAGCAAGACTTTATCAACTCAAGACAGGTCCAACCATCATTATGGCTTCGATTTCTTGATGACATTTTCATGATTTGGGACAACTCATTAGAGGGATTGGAATCTTTCATCAAAGATTTGAACGATTTCCATCCAACAATAAAATTTACTTATACCATATCAGAGAGCACTATTCCATTCTTGGATGTTCAAGTTTCAAAGGGTAAGTCCCTTGAAATTGAAACTGATATATATATGAAGGAAACCAACAACCACCAGTACCTAGACTACACCTCGTGTCATCCAAAACAGTGTAAGGACGGAATTCCCCTAAGCCAGGCGAAGCGTTACAGAAGAATAATATCCGATGATGAAAAGTTCAAATCTTCCCTTCATAGTTTACGCAACTTTTTCTTAGAGAGAAACTTCCCAATATCGGTGATAGATAATGCCTTTAATAAAATACATGCATCACATATTGAATCTCTGAGACCGTCCATTACGAGTAAAACCAGTGTATTGCCGTTTACGGTTGAATATAACCCATCTTTACCTAATATAGGTAGCACTATTCACCGATATTGGGACCTTCTTAATTTGACCAAAAACAAGGATGTTAATTTTATTCATGACAATTTTAAACCAATTGTGGCTTATAGACGCTCCAAAAACTTACATGACTATTTGGTTAGTTCTGATTTTAAGAAGAACAGTCAAGATAAATATTCTACGGACAGTTGTAATAGAAAACGGTGTTCACATTGTGCTCGAATAAACTCTGGATCCACATTCACCAGTACAGTAACAGGGGAGACATTTTCATTACGACACAATACAAACTGTCAGTCAAAAAATATTATATACTTGATAACATGTAAAATGTGTAATATACAGTATGTTGGACAAACAATGCAACCAGTTTCAAGACGTATGAATAGTCACAAATTTGATATAACAAACTTTACTGATCCTGCATTTTCTACTCTTGTTGCCGGTCATTTCAATGTAGGCAATCATAGTATGACTGACTTCTCTTTTATGCCAGTTGATGTTGTAAATAATAATATTGACCGTTTGTGCAAAGAAACATTCTGGATCCACAAGTTGGACACATTGCATCCAGATGGTCTAAATTCAAAAGTACTATTTACAATTTAAAAGTGTACGTAAGATAACGTGTTTAGTACTGTTACGTTTTTTCCTATTTATGTTTTTTATATTATATAGCTATAGGAAATCTTTAGTATTACATATCCGTACAGTACTTCACTATCTTATCTAGTTCCATGCTTGATTGGCTTTTGAGTTGAGTCTGAGATCGATCTTGAGCTTTTGATTGGTCATATTTGAGATCGGTCGTGAGCTTGAGATGGATCTCGGACTCATCTCGTTTTGCTTTAAAAGCGTGGGACCTTTTGTAAATTTTGTACTTTTCTGTTTTTCCGCAAAACAACGTAACGTCATTGTGCGACGTTATACTGAACGTTGCTATGTGACGTCACGTCCGTTGTTTTTATATTTTATCCTGATGAAGGCGTAAGCCGAAACGTCGATAAAGATGAAATAAGTTGAAATTACGTGTTGTTTGTTGACTATTTTTATATATAATTATATTCAAATTGTTATTAATTTAATTGATAGGCCCCACAACCAAATTTACCTTAAACATTGAAATCTGGTATGATTGTTAACCAATATTGGGATACCAAACCGGCAAAGTAGTGGCTTATATATGATAGGTGGAATTAATAATATTTTGTAATGTGTTGTATGTTTGTCAAATATGTCAATAAAATGTGTTGTCTGCCTGTTGAATATGTCAATGGTTAATTTCGAAAAATGAAAAAAAAAAGTTTAGGATCGGAGGGAATAACTAGTGTCGGTCGGGTTACCGAAAACATATGTTTTTTGTTTTTTTTTTGTCCTTAGTACAGCACTTCGCATTTGGCATTTAGGAATTTGCGAATAGCATTTTTTGCAATTCGCATTTAGCATTTTTGCAATTAGCAAATGGCATTTCGCAAAACGCATTTCGCAATCAGCATTTAGCATTTTAAGAGTTTTGTATTAAACTAGCATTTCGCAATTCGCATTTAGCATTTCGCATATAGCAATTCGCATTTAGCATTTAGCATGGCGCACCGGCCTTCCATAGCATTCCATGTATAGCTCGCATACAATAAATGTATCTCAGGCCTTGTCCTGTCGTACTTTCGTCTGCTTTGAAATTGTCGTCTGCAAACTCTGTTCAATTCAATTTTATGAATTTTTTAAATTAAAAAAAACACCTGATACGAGGGTGAAAAAGTTTTGATCTAGATCAGACGCCGCGTATCGCAGCGTCTGATCTGGATCAAAACATATTACCAAATATCAGTCAATTCGCTAGTGTTAGGTAAACAAACATGATTCAACTCCATTCACTGCCTTACCCCGAGTACAATGGTTATTTGCAAACAGTTTGGATCAAATTGTTTAACACTCAATTATATATTTCTTCAGTCAAAATATCTAAGATGTTTATTAGCTGAGAAATTAAAGCAGACGACAGTAGTTTACAGCTGATGACGCTATGGCAGTGACTAGAGACTGGCACTCAGATTAAGCATAAAAATAGTAATTTGTTAATGTTTGTCAAATACTTATACAGTGGAGAATCTGTTATTCTTTCCCAATAAACGCGTTTACGCTAAAACTATTATTTGCAGTGCAAACAGTTTGGAGCCAGATCAGACGCCGGGTAACCCGGCGTCTGATCAGGCCCCAAACTGTTTGCCACCAAGATAAACATGAAATATCAGAATTGTACAAAAGTTGTTCTTTTCTACGTTTTAGTGCTTTGCGTTTGCGTACGTTTGCGTTTAAACGGGAAAGAATAACAGATTCTCCACTGTATAAACAAGTTAATATAATTTCTGTTTTAAAAAATGCATTTACAAATGCTAAGCGGGCTATTCATCTAACGGCGATCGAGTTAAACTACTTGACTCTATATGCGGTTTTCGTTTCGGTTTCAATTGAGTCGAATTGGATTCACTCCGCCTGTATCGTCTACAGACGGAGGAGGAAAAGCGATTGAAAATACCTAAAAAAATTAAGATTTGATGTTTTTAGACTGATCATATATTTTTAACGCCAGATGAACGAAAATGCTACATGTTTGCTTTTAT
Source organism: Gari tellinella (assembly GCA_922989275.2). Taxonomy (NCBI): domain Eukaryota; kingdom Metazoa; phylum Mollusca; class Bivalvia; order Cardiida; family Psammobiidae; genus Gari; species Gari tellinella. The sequence goes on from OV277870.1 coordinate 15,043,344, forward strand.
TTGAGTATTTTCTTTTAATTTTGTAAATACACCATCTGGTTGCGAGTCGCTTTAATGTTATGAATAACAAATTGGTTTGGCAGTCGGTCAATTTATCGTCGACTACATATACTTGAAGTTCACTTTTAACATTGAGCAAATACTAACGGATCTTTCCAAACTGTTTAGATCTGAGCAAGACTGACAAATTCCTAATTGTTTCACTTGTGCCGATGCAATGATTTCTCTAAATGATAAATCCTAAAACCCAGAGTGTGTGGAAAAAAACATTTAAAACAAAGGCGTGTCATATTTTGGCAGCAGACAGCACTTTTATCCGTTCTTAACAGTAAACAAACATCATTGCGGATGCACAAGTGAATGAAGTGAGATCCGGAAGTTTTGCGCAGTATAAAATCAGGTGAATCAGCTGCTCTCGGAAGCAGAATGTGTTGATAAATTGAGCATACGTGACGTGAAAAGGGAGCTAGAAGTAAACATGGCTGCAGTCCTGTACTTACTGTTACTGCTCAGTATTACATTCCAGCGTGGAAACACAGGTAAGTCCAGAAAAAATCTTTCTTCAGAGATATTCTAATCACAGATGCCCGTCGAATACTGTCTCAGCAAAACCAACACCATGACAATGTCTTTTCCTACGATCAAACACCATTCTGACTTACAACTCATTTTCTGAAATTATTTTTTTATATTGAATAATGGTGCTTGATCGTTAGTAAAAGATGTTTTTATGATGTTTTTGTTGTGATTGAGACAAGTCATGAGACGGTCAATTGTGATTCTAATCGGTCTTACATGTAGCATATTTAATCCTAGCGACGAGTATACATGTACACGTTATTAACCCATTACCCCCATACACACGCCTTTTTACGCATTTGATTTATTCCTCCACTGAAGAAAATAGTTCCATTTTATACAGTCGTGATAATATTTCTTATATCCTAGCAGATTGTAGCTTAAAACAGGTTGAAAGTAAAGCAGAATGTGCCTTAAGGCACATTCTGCTTTACTTTTAACCTGTTTTAAGTGGTCATCTTCTTTTAAAACTAGAAACAGGCTATATGGTAATGGGTTAACAAATTGTGTAACTGTATGAATTACATTGTCCTGTGCAAACAATGAAGACCTTGATCAGAGGGCTCATGCAGGATTCCCTTTACCAGGACATGTATTATTTGGCACTGTGCACTATACACGTCATGTTAAAAATCAACCCTAAAAATTAAGCAATGGACGAAACTTAATAAGGTATTGGAATTGTCCATTTTACATTTCAGGGGTGATCGAAAAATTAAAATATAAGTAAAAGCCTTGTGCTGGACCAACGTAACGCAAAAAAACACTAGTATACGTATATATTTACAAACAGTGTAGAACCTGATCAGAGGGCTCGTGAGGGTCTTTGTTGTTTGCTATACTTATTATCTCACTGAAATACTGTGCTGAAAAACTTAAGTGTTTGCATTGTTGTTGTCCCGTATCAACCATTTCACTCTCAATGACGCTTAAAAGCGCGTTTGCAAACAGTTTGGACCTTGATCTGACGCCGCGTAACGCGGCGTCTGATCAGGATCAAAACTGTTTGACACTCGTTTTGACATGTATTCAGTCAAACTGCCTTAGCTTTTAACTTTGAAACGACATTGCAGACAACAACATTAAAGCAGACGACAATGAAACGGTGAAGGGGTAAAAATCTCACGAAAGTTTTGGTAGTGAAAGGGTTCGTAAGTTCGTAAGTTGCCCTTTCCTTCACAACTTATCATAAAGTGCTTACCCCTTAATCGCAATACTGTCGTCTGCTTTAGTAGTGTTGTCTGAAAAATCGTTTCAATGATAGATTTAAAACAATATGAGTGACGTAATATAATATGAGTGTCCAAAAAGATAAGATCCTAATCAGATGCTGTGTTACGCGGCGGCGAGGGTCCAAACTGTTTGCAAAGTCAACTCTAGGCGTCATTGGCGGGGAAAGGTATAAAACTCTGTTCTTGTTTGGTTCCTGCTAAAGAGATACCTAGATGTAAACATTTAAAATACAATATTTTTGACATCTCAACCAATTGTTATGTTGTGAATAGTCATTCCGAATCGTCTCCTCGAAACGATTCTTGCGCGTAGTCATCACCTATGGTACGATATAAATATGACTCTAACCTCTTTCTCTCCTCCCTGTCCGACTCTCGTTCTCCGTCTGTCTCTTGCTACCTGTCGTCTTTATGTCTGCTGCATATCTGTATGTCTATCTCTGACCCTCTCTCAATGTCTCTCTCTGCCGCTCTCTGTCCGTTTGTCTCCCTCTACCCTCTCTTTTCTCTCTGTCTCTCTCTCTCTCTCTCTCTTTATATCTCTCTCTGCCGCTCCCTATATCTCTCAATTTTACTCTCTGTCCGTTTAATCTCCTTATCCCCTCTCTTTCCTCTATTTCCTCTCTCTCTCTCTCGCTCTCTTGCTATCTCTCTCCGCCGCTCCCTATATCTCTCAATTTTACTCTTTGTCCGTTTTGTCTCACTCTCCCCTCTCTTCTCTCTCTCTCGCTCTCTCTCTCTCTCTATTTTTCTTCCTCTCTCATACTCTCTGTTAGTTTCTGTCGGTAGGTCAGTCTTTGTCTCTCTGTCTCTGTCGCTTTTTGTGCTAATGTAAGTCTAGTGGTGAGCAGCACTCAAAGCGTTGATAAGGTCAAGGTCGATTTAATATTAGTGGTATGCACATGCGCATCCGTCTTGGTTATGCATCAACAGTTATATGCTTCGGAGAAGGCGTTTTCTTTCGTATGTTAACACATACGAAACGCAAACACAATGAAATAAAATATAAATATTTTTTTGAAATATTTTGCAATGTCTAATGATTTATTCAATCTAAGTGGCCAACAGTTTGGAAGCTGATCAGACGACGGATCAGACGACGGATCATCCTGCGTCTGATCTGGTTCCTAACTCATTGCAAAAGACACACTTCTTTTAGTGTAAACTCGTTTACTGGGAAAGAATAACGTCCCCCCATGTAAGGCATGCAGTGAACTGTTTATTCTAATTTGGTTTTAAATCTCAAATTAAAATTCTTGAGCATGTATTTTTTCCGAAACCAACTTGTATATTTTCGATCGAAAAACGCCGATTGACTGGTCGTTTGATCTGGATCGGAACTTTTTTTTGTTTAAATCACGGAAGCTCGTTAAAGGCATTTCTTTATGAATGCAACGTTATCAATACAATTAACCATAGTACAATGTAACCCCTCTAAACCGGAACCTCTTAATACCGGAATTCTCTCTAAACAGGACAAGAACCGTTTAAACGTTGGTCCTGTTTTAAACCCTTCTTTAATTTAACCCCTTACACTATGAAATATTTTTTTATATTCTAGAAGATTATAGCTTAAAGTAGGTTGAAAGTAAAGCAGAATGCGCCTATATGCCTTACTTTCAACCTGCTTTAACCCTTTACCTCATAGCATGTTTATAGTTTTGAAGACAGGTGACCACTTAAAGCAGGTTGAAAGTAAAGCAGAATGTGCCTTAAGGCACATTCTGCTTTACTTTCAGCCTGCTTTAAGCTAAAATCTGCTAGGCTATATAATATATTTGTAATGGTAATTATTCATGAGGGTATAAACTGGAACTATTTTCTTCAGCGGAAGAATAAATAAAATACGCTAAAAGTCGCTTCTATGGGGGAAAGGGTTAAGTGTTTATTTGGTCAAGAATAGCGTCTTCTCCATTGAAACATCTACCGTAGTCCAAATAATGAGGACGCATGATAAATCTAGCGTCCAAATTCACATGCTCAATTACCGATAGCAAGAAAAATGAATTTGAATTTGAATTGTTTTGGTTTTACGTCGCTTTCAATGTAGTATTTCAGTCATATCGCGACGTCCAGCTAATTATAGGTGGAGGAAGACCCTAGAAGTCCTTTATGCACTGTTTCATGCACAAATCGGCAACTGGGTAGAACCACCGACCTTCCGCAAGCCAGCTGGAAGGCTTCCCCACATGAAAATTCAGAACGACCCATCTGGGATTCGAACTCACAGCGGTGAGGAGCTTAGTGATGTAAGTCACAGTGACTATACCACTAGGCCACGGAGGCCCCCGATAGCAAGGAAAAGGTCAGTCACATGGACTAAAGTTCTATTATATGGTCAAACAACATTTTTCAATAGCATTTTGAACAATAAAAAATTAATTCCCTACCCTTTTTCTGCTTTAATTCACAAATTTCCTAAGAAAGAGAGAAAACCGACATAATAGCAGGACAATTTTCAACTTCCTGTAGAAAAAAGTTAACTTCCGGTAAAATTTAATAAAAATAGTAAAATTATAAACGAAAATACAAAATTAAAACGGTCTGGAGGCCAGCGAGCCGATTTTCGTTCAAAACCGGAAACGGATATTGGTATTATTGTTTAATACATGACCTTACATGACCTTTGTTCTACATTGGCTGTCAGTAACAGAGAAAATGTGTAGTGTTGGGATTTAAAAGATGGAATAAGACCCTAAGGTAGTTGTCATTATATCTTTTGTCAAAAATATTGAATAAAAAGGCATAAATTATTGACCACACCACAATATGTGTGCAGATAGTATTCAAGTTAAGAAAAAAACGTGTTTGAAGTCCCGCCTCGATTTTGTGACGGAACTTGCTATCGGAAAAAGACATTTTTGTGAAAGACCCTGGTTGAGCTGAAAATGAAAAATGTAGAAATTCAACATGACAAACGTGAAATGATAAAATTTCGAAACACAGTGTCTTTCTAGAAGGACTATGAAACATATAACCAGGCTAATTCCACTACAGTGGAACCCCTCCAAACCGGAACCTCTAAATACCGGAATTCTCTGTAAACCGGACAAAAACTTTGGTCCCGTTTTCAACCCCTCTTTATTTAAACCCATTCACCACAAATACGCCTTTTAACGCCTTTGATTTATTGCTACACTGAAAAGTTTCTATATTGTAGCAAATAACAGCTTAAAACAGGTAGAAAGAAAAGCTGAAGGAGCATACTGCTTTACTTTCAACCTGCTATAAGTGACCAGATACCTTCCATACTAGAAACAAGCTATGGGTTAAAACCTCTCTAAACCGGAAAACCCTCTAAACCGGACATTTATGTTGTCCCCACACATGTCCGGTTTAGAGGGGTTCACTTTATACATGTATGTTGAGATGAACTTTGTGACAGGTCAACCAATTTATATTGATACGGCGGCAAAAAGGCACGACACAGAAATGTGCTAAAGGCCCAAACAGGGAACTCCTGTCAACCAATATCCTGTTTGTATTTTATCGTTGACTCATTGACCCCTTTTCGTGAAACCGGGTACTGGAGATTTTAATGGACAATTCCAATTTCTAATAAAGTCTACATATAACAATATTAGGATGTTTTAATTACAAAATGCGAACAGTGTACACTAGGGACCAACTAGCTACAGTGGAGAATGTGTTATTCTTTCCCAATAAACGCGTTTACGCTAAAACTATTATTTGCAGTGCAAACAGTTTGGAGCCAGATCAGTAACCCGGCGTCTGATCAGGCTCCAAACTGTTTGCCACCAAGATAAACAAGAATTATCAGAATTGTCCAAAAGTTGTTCTTTCCTACGTTTTAGTGATTTGCGTACGTTTGCGTTTAAACGGGAAAGAATAACAGATTATCCACTGTATGCAGTAAACCACTCTTATACAGTCCACTAGCTTGGATCCAGATCAGACGCCGCGTAACGCGGCGTCTGATCTGGATTCAAGGTGTTTGAAAATACATGTACAATGTACATGTATAAGTCAATTTCGCACCAAATAACAACTCCTTCTGAGTCGCAGAAAGTCGACTTTGCAAACAGCTTGGATCCAGCTCAGACGCCGCGCAATGCAGCGTCTGATGCAGGGTCCAAACTTATTGACACTCCTACCTTAAATAATTTTGAAACGATCTTGCAGACAACAATACTGAAAACCACAACAGACGACAAATAACGATAAACCGGTAAAAGCCTCACAGTTAATTTGGCGCCAAATGTGTTTTAAATAGAATATGGGTGTAATGTGCATTTAGTTTGAAGGACCTCTGAATGTTGGTAATTTGCATTTAGTTTGAATGACCTCTGGATGTTGGTAATCAGGTATCCGTTGGTAAAGTAACCTGTCTTCAGAAATTTAGCAGCAGCATTCCGAACCACCTTACGCGTGTTGCAGATACGAAAATATGCATTAACGTCTACCAGCACAATTACAGAGGGCTCTAGATAATGGGAGTATTTAAAAAAAAGACTTAATTTTTTTTCTGCATTAAACCCTATGGTGTTACTACTCATTAGTCTCGAAGTGACGATTTTAATGAGTAGTAACACGATATGATTTGGTTTTGAAATAAGTCAGAAAATGTTGGATTTATTCAGTTAACTCCCTCTTATCTGGAGCCCTGAGTTATTCTTTCCCTTTTAAATAGTCTTGTTCCCCTCCCACAACTCTGGTTTCTCTTATTGGCAACACTTGGTCACAAAACAGATACAGTCGAAATTCGATATTTCGAAATCGCGTTAGTTTGAATATAGAAAATATACCCATATTTAAAATTTAACTTTGAAATACAGGTATTTTTTAAAATAATCAAGATTGAGTTATCGAAATGAAACGGATAAAACACAGGTATGATCGATTTAAGCGAGTTCGAAGTATAGAGTTATGCCTGTATTTTATTTATTTGAATTGAAATACATTGTAGTTCTCATCCATACACGTGTTATACAATAACAAAGGTCAAATTTAATCAAGTATAGTACTATACACCTTTAAAATACATTTAAACTATGAGTGTACAAAATACATATTGAGAAAGTTAATATATATTTTACCTAAGTCAAACTACCTAAACATAATCTTTGAGAAATAACAGTAGCAGACGACGCGACATTCGTTTAGATTTGATGACGTCATGTCAAAGGAGGAGATATCATTGTCGTTATCCGCTTTGTTTATATGTTTGTCACTCATGTTATCAAAACATTGGCTCAAAGGGGCACCAAAGAGGATGCAGAATTCTACATTGAAACCTAGTGACGAGTAAACTCGTCAAGTACAAATAGTATAACTGTGAATAGTGCACCTCTTCTATGTAAACAGTGTAAACCCTAACCAGATGGTTCCAAAGGAACACTCTGATCAGATTATGCGCTGTTTGTCCATTTGTAATATATTCTTTAAACAACCCCTGATAGTCAACACTGGACTACACTTTAACTGCTTACTGTCAGTGACGCCTTAAAGCGCGTTTGCAAACAGTCTGGGTCCCGATCAGACGCCGCGTAACGCGGCGTATAATCAGGACCTAAACTGTTTGATACTCGTTTCGAAATTTCGTCAGTCATATTACATTAAATCTAACTTTGAAACATGTCTTGCCGACAACAATACTGAAGCAGACGACAATAAAGCGGTGAAGGGTTAAAATTCTCCCGAATGATTTGATCATGAAAGGGTAAATTGTCCATTCAAAGTTTCAGTGGCGAATATGTTAACAAAAACAGTGCTGTTTACGCATTCAACCCTAGCGACGAGTATACTCGTCATTTACAAACAGTGTACCTATAAGGATTACACTTGTCACCACAGGGGATCGTCACAATAGAAGTCTGAACCCCAAAGGAAAAAAAATGTATAAACACTAAATATATAGACAAGGGGTCGAACTTCCAATTTCCGAATTGTACCCCTCTCCCAAGTTATGCGTCTATCGACATTCGATCAAACGGTATATCGGGTAAAGCTATTTGCCAATACGTAGTATAAAGTATAACCTTCGTAATTGCAAAGCGAAAATCTCCTAGTTAAAACGGTTCTCAGATGCCACAAGGCAGAATCCCGAGAAACACCGCAATTTTGACAGGTAGGCAACGACCTCGTAACCGCCGCTTACCGACTATGTTTTAGTGGTTGAAATTATTTTTTGACTAATAAGAGTTGAGTATTTTTGAAAAAATTTCGAGGATTAATTTTTGTAAGTCAGTACTATCAAACTATGGAATGCCGGTCACGACATGCCAATTGCTAAATGCTAAATGCTGCTTTGCCAGTTGCTTATTGCCAATGCATCCAAAATAGCTTACTTTGATGAAATTGTCATATCAAACTACTGCAGCAGGCTTCACCAGATGTTGTCCTTAGACATTGCCGTGGAGGTAAAGTGAAATATTGTAGCATGTTTTCTCTTACAATAGATGCAGACATGTATAAAATTAATAAGCAACTGGCAAGTGGCATATTGGTAACTGGCAAATTAGCATTATAGAACATATTAGCATTTAGCAAATGACAAATTAGCATTTATTAATTAATCCATTACCCCATAAATACGCCTTTTTGCGCCTCTAATTAATTCATCTTCTGACGAAAATACATTCAATTTATACTGTCACAATTAATAATCATAGGTTATATTTTTTATATTCCAGCAGATAATTGCTTAAAGTAGGCTGAAAGTAAAGCAGAATGCGCCTTAAGACGCATTCTGCTTTATTTGCAACCTGCTTTAAGTGGTCAGCTATCTTCCATACAAGAAACAAGCTAAGGGTTAAAATCTCATTAAACCCGGAAACCCCTCTAAACAGGACTTTTATGTTGTCCCCACACATGTCCGGTTTAGAGGGGTTTGACTGTATAGGGCAACCAGTCTTGGTCCAAAATTAGACCACGGACATGGGATTAAAGCGACGCAATATGGACCAAAAACTGTTTGACTCTCTGCTGATATTTGATTGAAAGATATTTTAGAGAAAAAAAACTCTGAGAATTATTAAAGACGGCCATCGTTCTCCACAGAATTCCGATATTGTCCGACGTTGACCCGATCTCATTAGGGGTTCTCATCCTTTAGATAAAATATCCCAACATGTTAGAATCAGAGCCCATCTCAATCCCATACATTACCTTAGTAGCGATTAACAAAGCTTTGACAGTATTCCGTAACCTATTCAACCCTAAAAACGAGTAAAATCGTCATAAATAAACAATTTACAGTGCTCCCTCCCTTCAACGGCCCTCCCAACGACGACTCCTTCCTTACAATGACCTTTGCCGCAGTTCCCTAAAATGGACAGTTATGTCCTCCGCTTTTACTGCTGCAATATTGTCTGTTTAAATATTTCGTCTGCTGTTTTTCTCAAGTTACATAATGGACATTTTGACAGGAAAAAAACTTAATGACGAGTGACAAACAGCTTGAATCCAGATCAGACGCCGCCTTACGCGGCGTCTGACCTGGATTCAAGCTGTGTGCAAACGTAGGCGATTTCCCTCCCTATAACGACTCCCTCCGAACAACGCACACACTTTTTGTCTCCAATTGGATGTCGTTGTAGAGAGGGAGCACTGTACTTGTGAATAGAACACTTGTCTACACGAACAGTGTACATTGACGTTGATCAGAGGGCTCCTATAGTCAAAACGCAATCGAGCCAAAAGATACCCACATCTAGAGACCATGTATAGTATAGCTAATATAAATCATTGCCGCTTCTGACCCCCATTTTGGGTACGTATTCATTGGGTATGACATTGCCATAGATACGTTTTGTAGGTTAAAATCGGACCCAAGTGAAAACGTTTCCAACTCAAGGTGCACCCACATCTATGTAAAAGCGTACCCAAGTCAAACCGTACGAAAGCCGAAATGTAACCACATCTCAGCCTAAATTGAGGTAGGGAAGCAAACTTTTTTATAACTTTATTTCGAGGCAAAACTTAATAAAATTGTGTATTTAAGACTGGCATAGAATGTAAATTAAGACTATACTCGTCACCATTATAATTATCTAAATGTTTGTCATTATAACCAATTTTTAATCTTTCTGATAATTTTCAGACCAATCAGCTGACGGATGTAATTCCACGTTGATTCAGAGTTTAAGCGACCACCTGTTCACATCATCTTCTGCACGTGACGCCGTGCACGTTGCGAGTGCCGCAAAGGCAGGACAAGGTAAGGTGTGGCATGTCTGTATATAGAGGGAGGTTATCCCATCATTCCATAATATACCTTTTATGCCTTTAATATATTCCTCCGCCAGAGAAAGAAGTTTCCACTTTATACTGTCATGAATACGTATAAGTATAAGAAATGTTCTCTTTACCCTAGCATTTTGTATCTTAAAACAGTCTAAAAGTAAATCAAAATAATGCTCTCTTAACAGCTGAATGGATTTAGGATTATAAATAGATAGGTATGTTGAATAATTGAGTGGCATAACATTTTTCCTATTCGTCCGTTGACGGAAAGGGCCGATCGGTTTCCGTAAAGAACCGATACTGACAACAATTGGTCGGATCTCATTATGGAGATCAATCTTAAAACAGTCAACCCTAGCGACGAGTATACTCGTCATTTACAAACAGTATACCTGTGAGGATAACACTTGCTCTATGTAAACAGTGTAGACCCTGATCAGAGGGCTCCTTCGGGAGCCCTCTGATCAGGGTATACACTGTTTGTCATTTTGAGTTATATTAAAATAAATCAGCCTTGATAGTCGAAAATGAACTAGACTAGACTAATTTTGAAATTGGAATTGTCCATTAAAAGTTTCATGTGTGAACGGGTTAAATATTGCTTAATAATTTTAACCAATTTGTGCCCACGATCCAATATATGGGACATAGGCAAACAGTGTAGAGTCTACACTGTTTGCTGATATAAATTTCAATATAAAACAAAATGAAAATTACAATTTTGACCAGGCATCCCTTTGAAAAAAAATGGACTAATCCAATATATGAACATGGAAGAAGCCACTGGGTATAAATGAGTTAATGATGTTTTCTCTTAATAGCGGGTTGGATTGCTAGAAGAGGCGGTGAAGGGGAATATCTTCAGATAAACTTTGACCAAGATGTTAAACTAACTGGCCTAAAGTTCGGACAGTCAAACAGTGGATGGTACAGTCATTCTGTAAGGTAAGAGTTACGCCCCTTTATCTGTTTACAATTTGCAGTGCCCCCTCTCTACAACGGCCCTCCTTAGAACAATTCCGTGCTTACAATAATGCTTGCCGCAGTTCCCCCAAACAGTTTATAAGACAAGAGAATTACGTCTTATGCTTTCACTGCTGCAATATCATTTACTTAAGATTGTCATCTGCTATTTTTCTCAAATATACGTGACGTGGTGGACATTTTGCTGAAGAAATATAAAGACGAGAGGCAAACAATTTGAACCCAGATCAGACGCCGCATTACGCGGCGTCTGATCTGGGTTCAAACTATTTGCAAATGTAAACCAAGTCATGCCTGAAACCACAGGTACTTAACACATAGATCTAGATCTATTACATGTTTCCTCCCTGTAACAACTCCCTTCGAACAACTCACAATATAAGTCTCCCTTTGTTTGTAGCTGTAGAGAGGAAGCACTGTTTTTTCGGTTGCCAATTATTAGCTACAATCTGCTAGAATATAGAAAATAGTTCTTATCATACATGCATATTAATAACTGTATAAATTTGATTTATTTTCCTCAGGGAGAAATAAATGGCGTAAAAAATGCGTATTTATGCGGTAATGAGTTAAAGGCAGCCTTACAGCATAACTATCTGTTACAAAAGTGAAGTCGCACATTAATTGTGGTTTCATTGTCCACATTTGAGATACCTTTAATTAATTATCTTAACTCTTCCCCCAAAGTGAGCTTATACATGTATGTGCCTTTTTAGTATAATTTGTTCTATAACGTAAAAAAAAGTTGAGCATTTTAGCGCTTTTTCACGCAAAACTATTGTGTGATAAGAACGCTACATAAACCTGGTATAATAATAATAATTATTATAATAAAAGTAATAATCTCTCGAACCAAAAGCTCCATTTCCAATATTTTTAAAACCATTCAAATCTTTCATAACTTGGTTCAATTGAACACGCGTAGCGCGGGTTATGACGTCCTATTGACACTGAAAGAGTAAAACTTGATTGATAATCGGAACAACGCGATAATCGGAACAACACGATAAACGGTAGAACACGATAAATTGAACAACACAATAATCGGAACAAAACGATAATTGGAACATCACGATAATCAGTACATCAAGATAATCGGAACAACACGATACTCGAAATAGCAGGATAATCGGAATAGCGGTTTTTTTATTTATTTATTTCAGGATCAGCTATAGTGATAATGGTTATGAGTGGATGGCGTACAACAGCCGCCTTTCCAACAAAATATTTGGAGAAACGTTTGAAAAAACGGGGAAGAAAATCATCGAAATCATTCTTGACCCACCAATCAAGGTAACTTCAGTGTTACCTCTCTACAACGATCCTCACAACAACGATTACCTCCTTAAAACAACATTTGCCGCTTTTCCCCCAAACATGACAATTATGTCCAACCTATTCACAACCGCAATGAGGTCTGCTTAAAATTGTCGTCTGCTGTTTTTCTCATAATGGACATTTTGACAGAAAAAATGCAAGCTGTTTGCAAATGCAGGCCAGTTTGTCTCCCTATAACAACTCCCTCCGATCAACGCACACATTTGTGTCTCCCATTGGATGTCGTTGTAGAGAGGGAGCGCTGTATTTTTCTACGTGGGTGCGTGGGTAAATGTTATTATGCATATTCCGAAAATAGGAGGTAGTGTTTAGGTCTTGGAAGATAAAAATTCAATGTATCACGTGATCATATTCCGTGATCTTCACTAGAGCCCGGCTTACGAAGCGTCGTACGACAAAAAACGGTCGTAAATTAAATCATTATCATCTAATTTCTGATTTTCTCATCTAATCCTGTCTTGTGACATATATTTCTAATCGTCTTTTAATGGTGGAGAAATAGATAATATTGGAGATTTTTAGAATCTGACTTACGACAATATTTGTCGTACGACGTTTAATAAGACGGACCCCAGATGGAAATATTTGAGATTCGATTCGCATTTTGTTGTCCGATGCAATGGACAAGACGTTATTCTATCCCGTTTAACCCTTTACCCCATAGAAGCGCCTTTTAGCGGATATGATTTATTCATCCGCTGAAGAAAGTAGTTCCAATTTAATCAGTAATGAATATGTATTATAGGGAATATTTTCTATATTATAGCACATGATAGCTTAAAGCAGGCTGAAAGTAAAGCAGAATGCGCCCTAAGGCGCATTCTGCTTTACTTTCAACCTGTTTTAAGTAGTCACCTATCTTAAGTAATAGAAATAGGCTATCAGGTAAAGGGTTTAAGTGCGAACGAAAAGCAAACGCATGTGAAAAATACAGAAGATTACACATTTTTTTATAGCCTAACGACTTATCTTATTCTGAGCGATAAACAGTTTTGAGGCCTGGTCAGACGCAGGGTTTCCCAGCGTCTGACATGGCTCCAAAATGTTTGCAATGTAAATAATGATTTTAACATAAACGCGTTTAGTGGAAAATAATAACTGTACATGTGTTATATAAGGCTACAAAGATAAAAGTTTAGGCTTGTTGAACAATATGTAAGAATTCCCCTATTGAGTGTTATCAATAGTGTCCCGCGGACCAATTTTACGGACAATATTGGGCCGCACATATTGAATTTTGTGTTTCTCATTCCATCTGTTTTATGTAGCTCTTCAAGACATAGAAAAAATTGGTTGGAATTTTCCCAAGAATCCTACAGATCGATAGCGGTTCTAAGGCATTACTATGAGTTTTTTCCCTCATCGTTTGTCATCTCTGAAATCCAATTATAGTCGAACTTCGACATCTCGAACTCGATTGAGTCGCCATACCGGTATTTGAAAATTATAAGGGACGTTTTAACTTTGAAATACGGGTATGTTAGACTTCATGGAGCTTGTAAAATAATGCGATTGATTTGTAGAAATATCGGTTAGTTCAAGTTAAACGAGTTCTAAATATTATGGGATTCCATATACGACAGTCAACTGTTTATCGAGATTCCCACTTTATAAATTGTAGGCACAGTATATAGCCATCCACCCCGTGTCATACTACATTTTACCTGCCCTCACCATGGAAGCATTTGGATGTAATATCTCTGCTGGCCATTCGAACAAGCACGTGACAAAAGTAGACTCGGACATAGAAGTAAGTCATTGGATACAATATATCTGCTGGTGATTTAACCAAGCACGTGACAACAGTAGACTAGGACATAGAGGTAAGACATTGGATACAATATATCTGCTGGTGATTTAACCAAGCACGTGACAAAAGTAGACTAGGACATAGAGGTAAGACATTGGACACAATATATCTGCTGGTGATTTAACCAAGCACGTGACAAAAGTAGACTAGGACATAGAGGTAAGACATTGGACACAATATATCTGCTGGTGATTTAACCAAGCACGTGACAAAAGTAGACTAGGACATAGAGGTTAGACATTAGATACAATATATCTGCTGGTGATTTGACCAAGCACGTGACAAAAGTAGACTCAGACATAGAGGTAAGACATTTGATACAATATATCTGCTGGTGATTTAACCAAGCACGTGACAAAATTAGACTCGGACATAAAGGTAATACATTAGATACAATATATATGCTGGTGATTTAACCAAGCACGTGACAAAAGTAGACTAGGACATAGAGGTTAGACATTGGAAACAATATATATCTGCTGGTGATTTAACCAAGCACGTGACAAAAGTAGACTCGGACATAGAGGTAGGTCATCGGAAACAATATATATCTGCTGGTGATTTAACCAAGCACGTGACAAAAGTAGACTAGGACATAAAGGTAAGACATTGGATACAATATATCTGCTGGTGATTTAACCAAGCACGTGACAAAAGTAGACTAGGACATAGAGGTTAGACATTGGATACAATATATATGCTGGTAATTTAACCAAGCACGTGAAAAAAGTAGACTAGGACATAGAGGTAGGTCATTGGAAACAATATATATCTGCTGGTGATTTAACCAAGCACGTGACATAAGTAGACTAGGACATAGAGGTTAGTCATTGGATTCAATATATCTGCTGGTGATTTAACCAATCACTTGACAAAAGTAGACTAGGACATAGAGGTTAGACATTGGATACAATATATCTGCTGGTAATTTGATTAATCACGTGACAAAAGTAGACTAGGACATAGAGGTAGGACATTGGATACAATATATCTACTGGTGATTTGACCAAGCACGCGACAAAAACGGACACGGGCAACGAGGTAAAACATTGGATAGAACGCATAAAGTTAAATATGACGTCAAATACCCCGGTAGTTATTGTAAAAAAACAAATTTGCTTGCGACCACTGGACACTGGACAGGCATCTGTTCTGGCCCCAAAATGTTTGCATTTAAAATACTTATGTTAGCCTAAACGCGTATATTGGGAAAGGATCCAAACTGTTTGCTACTCATTCCAATAGTTCTTAACTTAAGTCAAAGTACCTTCAACTTTAATCTGTAAAATAAAAGCAGACGACTTTTGTTGAAAATTAATGACGTCACATTAAGTCATTGAGGAGTGCGCTCATAGTACGAGTATGTTTGTTGTTTTTAAACTCAGTCTGATGTAGTATGGATCCCTAGCCAGAGCCCTTTCATCATTGACAAGCCTATAACAGTGGGACCAGGGGCCAGCTTGACCATACAAGCGGGGGTGTCTGTAGTGTTTACCAATCAGAAAGCTGGCTTAGATATTTACGGTAAGTTTGTTAACCCGTATCATACTGAATTGTCGTCTGCTTAAAATATATCGTCTGCGAAAACATCAAAATTAGTTTTATCCCATTTTTAACTAAAGACAAGTTGAATATGAATGGCAAACAGTAATGATCCAGATCAGACGCCGCGTAACGGGGCGTCTGGTCTGGATTATAACTTATTTCATATGTTATCCAAGCCGCGCTTAACATGATGGGTAAGCATTGAATTCCGAGAAGGAACTGATTAATCGACGTAGACCGGGTAACCCGGCGTCTGATCAGGCTCCAAACTGTTTTCCACTCAAATTAAAAATTAATCGTCAGAATGTTAAAAAATGTTTTGTTAGATGAGTTGTTTTAAAGCTTAACATCTGTGTAAGGATTCTGAAATTTGTATCTTGGATCATTTAGGGTAAAACATTGATGCTATGAATTTAAAACTTAAAAAAATAATTATCCTTTTTTTTCTATTTTTTTGCATATTTTGGATTTATTTCAGGAGCTGTCGGATCTAGGTATTCGTTGTTTTCAAAAACACATATTTATTCGAACGGCAAGAGAGTAGTAACTACATGTACAGAATAACCCATTACTCCATAAACACGCCCTTTAAAGCCGCATTGTGCTTTTGGGAAACCTGCCTAAAACGGTTGTTTGGGATCCCATTTGAACTACATAGTACGTGGTTCTTCCACGGAAAGCGGCTTTATCTAAGAAATTCGCGTTTTAATAATTTTTTTTAATTTCATTGTGCTAACACAAGGAAAAGAGTTTAACCTTGTGAATGGGAAGAACGACAACTCTTGTAAAACAAAGTGGTTACTGGTTAACCAATGAGAATCAGTGACCATATCAACAAATATGGCCCCTCCTCGTGGTAGACCTGTACTCAGCGCTGCAGCGAGATTGGCTGCTAAAGAAAGAAAAAGACAACAATAACTTCTTGGTATGCAGAAATTTCATACGATACGACTAACAGAAGATGTCTGGCAGAGGTGGAAGGTGATGCAGGCAGAAGTAACTCTGGAGACACAAGATGCTGTGGCCGATGTCTTGTTTGCGTTTTGGTAAGGGAAAACGAAACTTTTATTTGAATTTGAATATGACTGTTTTTCGATACATAAGATACACGTTTCATGTGCTGTTTGTTGCAAGCAAACAATATCCATTGTTTGTGCTTCGCAAAAGTGAAATCAACATGGGTTTTGATGTGTTTGATAGTTCATACATACCAATCGGCAACCGCGGGGCCCTCAACGGGGTGTTTTTGTACCTTTTTGTTGCCCTGAGTTCAATTGTTATTTTCGAAGTGTTTTGATGCTGATAAGACGCCGTGAACAAAGACTGATTGGGAATTTGGGAGGCTCGAGATCATTGTCTTGATTAGTAAAGTGTTACATGTATATACCAAATTAAGAGATCATAGATAACTGATGGATAAAACGAAAATACTGTATTGCATCTATAAATTTGCCTAAGATATTCAGTTGAGTTCCACTGGGATGGGGCTTATTACCTTAGTGTCACAGTGTGTAATTGATTGACGGACCTGCCCCCCCCCCCCCCCCCCCCCCCCATTGTATGTAGGGTACCGGTATGTGTTATTTGATATTAGTGCCTATATAAATATTTTTGATCTGCAGTATTAAAAGCAGCTGACAACATTTAAAACAAAACACAGCGTCTACTCAGGATCCAAACTGTGTTTGTAATTTTTTGGCTAGGTGACGATAATTTCCAATACTACAGATTGGTCGCCAATAACGAATCACTTTGGAATAAATCTGTGCCTATTATATGCCCAGAGTTAAAGAATATAAACACTCATTATAAGCAAATAACTTGTTTACTGACTTAACTCATCAAGGTAAATGTTATCGGGAAAGCGTTCTCTTTAACGAGTTTCAGGGATGTTTATGTCATCGCCAATTTCCCCAATACAGGACCATATTCGCCATTACCGAACCACGTGACGTAATTAGTAGGGGACCGTGTCAAAACGCAACAAAGTGACAGATGTCAGCAGATTTATTTGTAAAAAGATCATAAAGAAATGGAAACCTCATATTTTGATAAAGTGAAGTCTTAGCTGGTTCTCTCTAGATGAGTTTTATATTCTATAAGAGTAGATCTATAAAAACAAAACTTGACTCGAGAGAAACACCTATATTTATGACTTTTTGCACAAGGTGTAGACTAGTTTCTCACATAACTTTTTCAAGTGTCATGCTTTGCCCTTCAGTGATTTTTTCGAGAATTTTTTTCAGCTTTGGGAGGTAAACATCAGTATCTAAATTAGAGAATATGTAGTCACATGGCAGAACTACACCGCCACCTTCCTGTTCTGGTGCTGGCCATGGTGAGAAACTTGGCACAGGGTCACCTGTAACTTCTGCATGGATTAGTCCACCATTATCCATAACTTCACAGAAATATTCAGACAGACATTTAGGCACATGGCCCACGGGTAACCCAGCCACATCACTTAGCATCAACTGCCTCTTTTCATCAGTGAAAAGATTATGAATTTCTTCAGGAAATGTATCCAAAGGTGGTAACCACACAAGGGACGCATTTTCATCATGTGTGTTGGTGTATTCCCTATCAACAATAAGCTGGGCTGGTGGAGAGGTTTTAGGTGGTCGAATTTGAAACACATGATACCCTTTGATAACAGAGTTTTTCAGTTTATAGGGCGATCTAGATCGAACATGATCATCAGATGAACAGCTGGGTTCTGTTGGTAAATGTGGTCCATCTTTACGTGAGGACTGAAAAAAAATTGAAACAATATCTTGAAGTTTTATCCATTTTATTTAAATCATTTATGGAAATAAAACAACTCTACTTTGAGTTACGTCATGTATTGACAAAATGAGACATTTTACTTTTATTATTTATTAAACTCCTTTCCTTTCTTGCATTGATTTAAACCCAACAAAGCAAAGAATGTTGTAAAGGCAGGTGACTGCTTTGTGCATGAAGAAATAGTGCAGAAAGCCTCAGTATGAAGTTTTATGCATTAATTGCTTTATGCATTAAGCTGCGACCTTTCTTTACTCTTGACCCCATAGCTTTTTTCTAGTGATGAATATATGTGACCACTTAAAGCAGGTTGAAAATAAAGCAGAATTAAATTAAAGAGCATTCTGCTTTACTTTTAGCCTGCTTTAAGCTATAATCTTCTAGAATATAGACAACTCTTAACCCTTTACCCGATAGTCTATTTCTAGTACTTAATATAGGTTACTTAAAGCAGGTTGAAATTAAAGTAAAGCAAAATGTGCCTTAAGGCGCATTCTGCTTTACTTTCAGCGTGCTTTAAGCTATCATGTGCTATAATATAGAAAAATATTTCCTATAATACTGTTTTTCAGAGACCATACATACATGTATGTATGGTCTCTGAATACATATTCATTACTGATTAAATTGGAACTATTTTCTTCAGCGGATGAATAAATCATATCCGCTAAAAGGCGCATCTATTGGGGAAAGGGTTAAACTGTATATAGTGGAGCTATTTTCTTCAGTAGAGAACTCAATTAAAATGTGTAAAAAGGCGTATTAATAGGGAAATGGGTGAACCCATTTAATAACATGAAATCATAGTGATAAATAGATCACTTGGAGCAAATGCTTTATTTATCACAATGGTTTAATATACTTAATATCAGACAATGGATAAGAATGCGGATAGGAAATAAATCTAAGAATACACTGTGAGAAACTATATAGAACCCTGTCCTATAAGTTAATAAAGAGATGGTTCACTCAGCACTTTAACTTATGACAATCTGGGCATAAGAACTGTTCCTTGTCGTCAATTTCATAATTCAAGCACTCAGCGTGCATCCATTTATTGCAAGTGTCACACTCTACCCATACACGTCCTAACCCCATTTCCTCATCTTCTATATATGTCATGTCACAAGCCTGACAACAAACTTCTTCCTCTGTGATTCCTACTTTCTGTTGAAGCTTTTCACTCTCTGACAAGGGTCTTTTCCCTTTTTTGGAATTTGGCTTGGGGCCTTTCTTTCCCTTAGAAGTCTGTGCCTTTCTTTTCTTGTTCAAATATGCCACTTTGGCATTCTTTTCCTTCGTAGCAAAAAGTTTTAGTCTTTCCAGCTGTTTTAATGAGCATTTTCTAATGCTGTCATTTGATGTTAAATTGTCAGGTAGAATGTTTGTCATTGTTTGTCTGACAGACTTTGGTTGTTCACAAGCTTTAGGTAATTTCAGACTTTCTGCTATTACCGGAGATACCACTAAACTCGGACCTGGCTGCTCATGTTCTCTGCGAAACAGTGCTGCTTCTGCTAGGATCTGAAGACCACAGTTGTCAGATTGTGTAGGTGTTTCTGTTTGTGAAGGATAGGCTTTCATGTGAATTTTCCTGTACACATCAAAACAAGGAGAAACCCCCGTTATGTCATATCCTTCTTCTATCCTTGCAGCATACCTTTCCTTTGCTGGAGTTGAAAGGGTTTCTTCAAACACCTCAAGTGCCCCTTTAGCTTTAATTTGCTCTTCAGAAACTTCTGTACATTCTCGATCTTCTGCTGTCATAGGACTTGGGGCTGAAAATTGACTGTCACTGTATGTTAAAGCTGGCTTTAACATATCACTAGTGATGGCCATACTATTAACTGGATAGATTCCTGAAGCCTTGAATGCGTTTATCACAGTTAGTGGTCTGTAGAATTGAAGGTAGGCTTCTGTTAGCTTTTGTGCAAAGTTTTCTTTACCAATTGATTTCCCAGGATTTTCTCTAGTGAACTTTCTGCATACTATATGCCACTTTGTCTTCAATGGTCCGAAGACTCCTTTGTCTAACGGCTGCATTAAATGAGTTGCATTCGGTACAATGCGATACATTTCTATGCCTTTGTCTTTAGCCCTTAAAAATAGGTCAGGGTCAAGGTGGCTGCTGACACTGTCAAATAAAAGTACCACTGGACGTTCTTTTCCTGCATGTTTGTCAAAGTGGTCAATAAAATTGGAGAAAGTTATATTGTTCATCCAGCCTTTTTTAGTATATGCGATATCTGCTCCTTCTATTGCACCATTCAATGGGTTGTATCCTTTGGCCTTTGGTTCTGGGTATATAAAATATGGGGGCAACATTTGGCCTGCAGCATTTCCACAGAACATGACTGTTAGTCTTTGTTTACCACTTGTGATATGTGGAACATTCAAATCCTTTCTTGATGGACCAATCACTTTGCTTTTTTTGGATCCCAGGTTAAATCCTGCTTCATCAGCATTCCAGATCTTGCTTGGTGAATTAATCAGGTCTTTGTCTATGAGAAAATCTCTGAACTTGTTGTACCACACATCAGTTTTCTCCTTTGTCACCTTAGACCGCTTCATTTCTAAGTCTATTTCAATTCTTGAACTTATAAGATGCTTATTTCTTTTCAGGAATGCATAATACCATTTCTTTCCTGGTCTCCCGTCCTTAAAGGGGGTTTTCCGCTTCTCTCTCTTCACAATGTCTTCAACAAAATCTAAGAACTCACACATTCTAAGCCCAAGTCCACGCTGGGCCATTTCGCTAAGCCACTCTGCCATTTTCTCCTCTTCTGCTTCACTGAAAATTGTGCTTGGTCCTTTCACTTTATACAAATCAACCTCCCCTGACCAGCGCCTATACAAAAATGAATATGATAAACCATTTTCTGCTGCAGCCTTTCTTAGTGATACTGACTTTTCTGAACTTACACTAAACAGAGCTTTCCTTAACCTCTCTTTCTTCTCTGGAGTCATTCTCTTCCCATATTTCTCCTTGATTTTCTGTGCCTTTCTTTGGTTTGGTGTTGAACCTTGTGACGAACCCTTGGTTTTAGGACCTTTTTTGCTTTTTGGACCCATGGTCTGAAAAAAAAGTTTACTAAATTCTACTACGGAGGTGTAGTCGTATGGAGTTTCTTACATTTTATCATGTTAGCCCTTTATATACTAAATACATATAAATGCTAATAAACGATTCAACTTGTTTACGAAATCAGTATATTTCAATGCACATTCACAGTGGGCAAACAAAACTGATTCAACATTGAACCAGCCATCACAACGTTCTTTCAACTTTGAATTGATTTTGTGTGTCCGCTGTGTTAAAGAGTTAGGAAAAGGTACACATGGCAATTCTCTAATTGACTATTGACACCCATTAAATAAAATAAAAGACACTTTGTTATTAAAAAGAAACATTTTCTGTCATAAAATATTATACATTTGTGTTTCCAACCGGCAAAACACGTTTTTTGACAGTTCAGCAAAAGTTTGAGACGACCCCAAATAGCACGCAATTTGCCGCTAATTGAGCGTCTGCATGATCCGCTATTGGCAACTGCACCAGCGTTTATCACAGGGCTAATAAATATACTGTAAAGTATTACCGTAACTCAATTTTTATTTTTCTAGGTCTTGAATATCGTATAATTGAAATGGCGAGTGATTTTTTTGGGTTTTCTAACTTGACTTACCGTAATCGTCAGATTTCCAAGAAATGAGTTTTCAAAACGAGGCTGAAATAGTGTACATGTCCGAAACGTGTTAAAGCGTTTTGATAACCTGGAATAAATTAGGTCATCAGTTTTAGTAAACAATGTGCATTCTGAATCGCGAATGATTAAGTTTCAAAACGGCGAAGTTTTAATTTCATTTCCACAAAAGGCAAGGATTACAGGAAACGTTTAGTAAAAAAGTGATTCGTTATTGGGGAAGGTTCGTTATTGGCGACCAAACTGTATCTCTGAATACTGCATTCCATATCTAATTTGAAACTCTTATCAATAGTTTCTCTCTCCAAACTTAAAAAACTGAACTAATAAATAAAATTCAATTAATAAGGACATGTCCGCTATATCTACAATATAGGGCCCATTTGTCCTAGCATTATTGGGTTGATTTGACCAAGAGGCATATTATTTGGCCCATTTGACCTGACCCGATTTAGTTTTGGCCGGATTTGACCCGGATTCATAGAAATTCAGGAATTGTCAGGGGAGTTATAAATGTCACAGTGTACACCGTCGTGTAGGTTTATCACTTGTAATGGCCTTGCTGTGCAAGCACGCTTTTATAGCGACGTGGTAGCGTGCATGTGAACCTGGCGACCTGGGTTCAATCCGGGTCTCAGCTGGTGTTTCAGAACATCTTGGTCCATGGTAATAAAGCATTTGACTTGAGTCTTTTGGTCAGATTTGAGCGTAGGATCAAATGTGACGATGATCAATACTTGAGAACCACTTCAGACTCGACTCCATACTTTTATATAACCTCGAAACCAGGTTTTATCTGTGAGGCTACTCCAATATCTTACAGTTCTGGGGGGAAATTAGTTCATGTTGTATTTTGAGTTTGAGTTTATGTGATAAAAAAAGTTAATATTTCAGGTTCTAGTAAGGTGTTGGTGATTGATAGGCATAGACTGTTGGTGTTGTATCTTGTAGATCATTAGGGATGAGGTTTCAATTTGTTGTTACGGTTCTAATCATATAAATGTATTCCAGTGTAGAGTATTTAATCATTCATTTTGGGACAGTGTGTTACTTGTATAATCTATATGTAACCAGGGTGGCCTGTAAATAGAGTAAGAAACCCTGGTGGAGTTTGGTATGTTTATCAGCTTATAGTAGACAAAAGATCAGCTGGTCGGATGAGGTAGAGAACTAACTTATCAAAGTCTCAAACAGAAGTTAATGCATTCTATTTATCAACCTTAAGGATGGGAGAATGGAGTCAGAATGTCCATTAGTATCCATGGTGCAGATATATTGCACGTTAACATTAGTGTCATGTGAAAACCATGCAGAGAACTACTGACTCGTGCATTATACAGTGGTAAATACATTATTCCTACCCACTTTACGCGTTTATTATCAGTTTCGTTAAACGCGTTTCCTAGCCATTTCTTGAAAAGTAAATCAAAAGGCGCTTTAAGTTAAGGCACATTCCGTGTGAAACGGAAACTGACGCACCCATCGCAACATCTCTGGTATAATCATTTATTAACGCTTTAAAATCGTTAGGCGTTAACCGTTCGTTATTTAACCGTTCCCTATGCGTTTCTTACGCATAGATTACTTTAACGCGTAAATGGGTAGGAATAGCGCATTTACCCCTGTATGAGTTCACCTGCCAAACTCACTCTCTCACTGGCCACTGACAAGTACATATACATGTACATGCTGGAAATAGTGAGCAATGATACAGACTACAGCATGATGTAAAAGACTATCTATAGTCTGTATGATCATCAAATTGAACAATGGAGTACAGTCAAACCTAACCTGGGATACATGTGATCATTTAAAATCTGGCTGCTGCACGTTGAGCACCTTCCAGCTTTTTGGTGAGGTGTTTTTGCCAGAAATGAAAAATGACATAGAGGATAACTGGGTTGTTTTTTCAGTGTTACAAAGATAAGAATTTAATCCATTGAGTGAACATCAGATGTTATATTTTCACGAGTGGCGAAGCCACTCGTGAAAATATAACAGTCTGATGTTCACTCAATGGATTAAATTCAATCTTACGCTGAAAAAATACAGTTATTCTATTTATTTATGCTTTTAAGCCACTTTTTTAAGCAAAAGTGTGTGACAATTGAAAGCGAAAGTACATTATTTATCCCATGTTGAGCCCCAAATTGATATCAAACACATTTCCGTGACAGTTTACCGAATAATGACGTCACTGAATTATTTTTTTGACGTCATTGAATTATGATTCTTGGGAAGCCTTACGAGCAAAATTAATAAAAGAACCTAGTGCAACGATAATTCCACTGCTTGAAACAGTGAAATTATCAAGTGATAATCCACTGCTATTTCCTAGTAATCCACCAAAAAGCATAAATAAAAAGCAATATTCTAATTGGTGGCGGGCATAGGTGCATTCTACTTTACTGTCAACTTTCTATACGTGGTCTGACCTGTCTTCAAAACTAGAAACAGACTATGGGGTAGTGGGTTAAATTGCGATACTATCTGATAAAGATGCTGCTTATAACTGTAAATTATTTAGTTTAAAGATAAATAAGACACTATGTATAATTTCTAAATTCATTTGTTATACGTCTGCTTAAAGAATCAAGAGCTGTCTGATTTATGTCTGCATCGTATTCTTATAGAATCAGTAATAGCAATGATAAATTGATAATAGTAATAACTGAGAGTGTTTTCACAGGTTTGAGAATAGAACATCAAAAGGAGAAGCAAGAGAGTGTACCGGCCCAAGACAGTCAAGCCCAATATATTTGGCTGAAGCCCCAGGACCATCTTTTCCTGTTGTCTGAGATATCAGAATCAAATGGAGGGTAATCATTATTATCTATTATCTATACCACACAACCTCATGGGTAATTGCGGTCATTTTTTTTAAAATTAATCAATGTTACCAAACTTGCTCAGATACATGCTATTGGTTTGAGCTTCAAATTTTTGAAAAAAAATTGGGTGGTGCAAATGGTCTTGTTGCCATGGCAACAGTGCAAAAAATCTAGAAAAAACCTCTGAAACTCCTGGCCCGATTTCAAAAAAAAAATCTCATTGTATAGACTTTAAAATTTGTTCAAAGAATCTAGGCAATGTATGAATGCGAGTTATGTATGGTCAAAAAGAAGGTCATTAAATCAAATCATAGGAGAAGCCTCTATTTCATATGGAGTACACACAACAACATTTATCTTGACATATTTGCTTCTTGTAACATTAGGCGCTAGTGGGGGTATTAATCACCTTTAGTGATAAAGTCTAGTTATACCCCTACAAACAGAGTTTGAAGGGGGTATACTGGAATCAGCCTGTCGGTCGGTATGTCTGCAAAATTTTGTACTTTCAACTCCTGCTTCAGTTTCAACCGAATTCATTTGATACTTGGCATAAATGTTATTCAGGGTTAGTAGATGTGCCAGACACAAATTTCAAGTCTCTGTGACCTTGACCTTGAAATTGGTAGGCAAAATCTTGTTCTTTGAACTCCTCCTTCACTGTCAACCTGATTCACTTGATAATTGGCATAAATGTTACTCTTGGTCGCTTCGTAATGAAAGGCAAAAATAGTGACGCTTTTACTCTTGCAAGTAAAAAGTTCAACAGACTAATCAGCTCAACCCGACCCCCTAGGCCTTGGTCGCTTCATAATGAAAGGCAAAAATAGTGACGCTTTTACTCTTGCATGGCGACCTGTTATTAAGGAAGATCCTGGGGGCAGGCAAAGTATAATCTATCCCAATTTCTTCCCCACCGTCGAAAGAAAGGTATTCCAAGTATGAGTTCATATTATTGAGCTTCATATTTATATACTTTTGCTTTGGGCGGGGATGAACATTTAGGTTGTCATTATTTTCAATAAGTGGCCAAGAAACGTGTTGGTTATACAGTGAAATTGCCGTAATATGTGACTGAACTGTAATTATGTGTAACATGGTGAGAAAAACATGCAGCCAGACCGGGGCTCGAACCGGGGACCCCTTGTTTACAAGTTACAGGGCAAGTGTTATACCCACAGAACCATCAGGCCGCTTACACATATATCTGACCATTTAATCATAAACTCAACCCGGCTACACATGCGATTTGAACATTCAAATTCTTATTCTTCAGCAATATGTCGCAGTCATCAGACCATCTATACCACAAAAGTGTTACACAAGATAGGACAGTTAGAAGGGAAAAATAATGGCATCCCAGTGTGATCCAGTTCCATGGGTATGGTTACAGCAAACCCGCTCTTTCAATTCCCCAAAACAGTTGCCGGAAGAGGGAGAGCATGGAGAGGGGCACCCCCAACAGGCAAAACTTCTCAAAATCCCAATAAAAGAGCTATACCTCAGGTAAGAATGCCAAATGCTTCAGGAATTCTATGTCATGCATTATTTGGAACCCTAAATCACTGTAAATGTTTTACCACTAATAGCCCATTCTGTGTTTGAGACAGGGTACTGCAAACAACAAGATGAAAGCTAACCAGAAAGCTCCTTTAGGAGCTTTCTGTTTTACTCTCATATTATTTTAAGCCGCCACCTGTATTAATGTATTTTACCCTTTTCTCCCCATAGAAGGGCAAGTTCTAGCACATTTAATTTATTCCTCCACTGAAGAAAATATTTCCAATTGATGCACTCATAAACATGTACCAAAATATATAGTTTCTATATGTACTATTAGAGGGTAGCTTAAACAGGCTGAAAAGCAGAATGCTTGGGTGCATTTTGCTTTTTTTTAACTGTTTTAAGTTCTAATCTGTCCTCAAAACTAGAAACAGGCTATGGGGTAAAGAATAAATAGTAACTGGTTGAGTGGAGGAAAGAGTCAATCAATTAATTGTAATGATTGGTGTAGTGACTGTGTATGCAAGGGGTGCATGAATTGGTAATTTAAACAAGATTCAATTGTATGTTCACATTAGTTTGTTAAAGTACTGGTGATATAAAATTTAAAATACATGTATAACACAAAAACGCAAAGGTATATTTTAATTGAGCAGGTGATTGTACAAATTCAAAGAGATTCCCATGGTCTGCTCTCTGAAAAAATGAAAAATTAGTATTATGGTCATTATCATTACTGGTACATCACTTCTTTGGCTTCAAAGTGAATGTGAACCAATGTTCAAGTTAACTCTTTCAACACTTAGTTACTCTTGTTGGTTATAATGTTCCCTTGTGGATCATTTGAGTTACCAAAACATGAGCTATTCTACTTGGAATTCTGTGTACTTTAATAAATACTGGTCTAAATTAGCAAACAGTGTAGACCCTGACCAAAGCCCTCAGATCAGGGTCTGCACTGTTTGTAAATGTAACTATTATATTTCAAACAGGTGTATGGTGTTGAAATAGTGAAATGTTTGATGCAAATTGTAAAGAAAGAAGTTATATATATAAAAAAAAAAGTTTGACACTTATTTTCAAGAGAATACTCAAAGCTGCCTGGTGGTAAAATGTTTCAAAGTATTCTAGACAAGTGAGAATAAACTTGATAAAATTGATTTTTTCTAAATCAACACATATACAGTAAAACCTCTCTGTTACGGTCAGTATATTGTGTTAAGTCGAAGGTATTTATGGCAGGTGAATGCTTAAAGCAAAGTGACAGTTCAGTTTTACTGTCACTTTGCTTTAAAGATGCTCGCAACCGGATTTAGCATTAAAAATAGTTATTTGTAAATATATGTCAAATGCTTATATAAATGGGTAAGATTTAGTTTAGGATAATAAATTCTGTTAAAAAATGTATTTCCAAAAAAAAGAAAAGAAGAAGCTCTGGTGGGATTCGAACCCGTGACCCCTCCATGCGTAGACAAATATGAACAAGAGGCCCATAGGGCCACATTTCGCTCACCTGAGACATTGTACCATAGAAGCTGACTGGGCAAGACAACATTTTGATATAGCTGATATAACTGATACGCCCTGGGGCGAGGACAATTTGATCCAGGGGTCATAATTTGAACAATCTTGGTAGAGGACCATATAGGGGCAAAGCTTCATGTCAAATATAAATGATCTGGGCCTTACGGGTTCAGACAAGAAGATTTTTAAAGGTTTTCCTATGAAAAACTAATAAGCCTGAGGGCGGGGCCATTTTTGGCCACGGGGTCAAAATTTGAACAACCTTGGTAGAGGACCAGAAGGCAAAGC
Organism: Gari tellinella; assembly: GCA_922989275.2. Lineage (NCBI taxonomy): Eukaryota > Metazoa > Mollusca > Bivalvia > Cardiida > Psammobiidae > Gari > Gari tellinella. Next base: position 15,071,671 of record OV277870.1, read on the forward strand.
TGTATGTCAAACATTAAAGATCTGGGCCTTACAGTTTCAGAGAAGAAGATTTGTAAAGGTTTTCCTATATAAGTCTATGTAAAACATATAAGCCCCGGGGCCGGGCCAATTTTGACCCGGGGGTCATAATTTGAACAATCTTGGTAGATGACCATAAGGCAAAGCTACATGTCAAATATTAATGATCTAGGCCATACGGTTTCTGAGAAGAAGATTTTTAAAGGTTTTCCTATGAAAAACTGATAAGCCCCAGGGCGGGCCATTTTTGGCCCCGGGGTCAAAATTTGAACAATCTTGGTAGAGGACCACAAGGAAAAGCTATATGTCAAATATTAAAGATCAGGGCCCTACAGTTTCAGAGAAGAAGATTTTTAAAAGTTTTCCTATAAATTCTATGTAAAACTGATAAGCCCCGGGGTGAAGCCAATTTTGACCCGGGGGTCATAATTTGAACAATCTTGGTAGAGGACCATAAGGTAAAGCTACATGTCAAATATTAATGATCTAGGCCATATAGTTCCAGAGAAGAAGATTTTTAAAGGTTTTCCTAAGAAAAACTGATAAGCCCCAGGGAGGGGCCATTTTTGGCCCCAGGGTCAAAATTTGAACAATCTTGCTAGAAAATCATTAGGAATTGATACATACCAAATATCAAAGGTCTGGGCCATTGGGTTTCAGAGAAGAAGATTTTTTAAGATTTTCTTATGCATTAAAAGTTGTCTATACGGTCATGTTAGAAAACCTGGTCACACAGCAAGGGGAATAACTCTAGCCAAAATCTTTGAACAAGATTTCGTTCCTCCTTGTCACTGATGCTTCTGACAAAGTTTGGATGAAATCGGGTCAGTGGTTTCTGAGGAGATATTGTTTGAAAATGTGAACGGATGACGGACGGCATGGGATCACAATAGCTCATCCTGAGCCTTCGGCTCAGGTGAGCTAAAAATGAGGAAACGCCTTTAACACCACTCTCTATATAAATGGTAGCAAATTAACGTACTTCACTGGTAGCGATTGATAGTACTTTATTCGGCTCGGGTTTATGTCTGAGCCCGTGTAGAGAAGTAACAACAACAATTATACCGTCAGCTGACGCTATAGAAAAACGATGGAAGATATCTTAAAAAACTTAAGATTCGGTGACGATTCTTGAGACTTTTTTTGGACTGATCATATTTTTTTAATGTCAGAGGCCAAATAATGTCACAAATTTGCTTTTATTTGAGTATTTAATTTTATTTTGACAAGTACACCATCCGGTTGCGAGTCCCTTTAAGCTGTAACATGTCTTTTACATAATCAATTATCCTTTGTTTTAGAGAGGCTTATTACTGTATATGGAAATATATCAGTAGTACACAAAATTGTTATAATCTTTTATTTTTATTTCAGATTCATCAACACAGATGTTGCAACAACAGAGAGCATCTTCAAGGATAATACACCGGGACAGTCTATGACATTCATTGAACTATATTTTGAATGATTTATAAGTCATACCAATGATACCAGTTAGAAAAACAAATTTTCCATTGAGCGTGTGCTGATCAAATTTAATTAAATATTACATTTGTGTATTTAAGTTTTGTTGTTTTGTATCTCTAACAATGATCATCAATATTTGTTTTGTGTGTCTTTAACTTGTAAAACTTGAAGAACTAACCATCTTTAGTACTAAACTTTCCCTTCAAAGAACTTTATCAGTGTTTAAAACAGATGACTGCTTAACCCATTGAACCCTAGAAATGAGTACATGTATACTCATAGTTATTAACCAGTGTACCTGTGAAAAGTTCACTTGTCTTATTTAAACAGTGTATACACTGATAAGGGTGCTCCTAAAGCACAACTCTGATCATGGTCTGCACTGTTTATGAGTTTGCGATATATAAAAATCATAATGGACATGGCTTAATTGGAAACTGGAAATGTCCACTTGATGTTTTATGGGTGAACGAGTTAATACATTTAATTCTAGAAATGAGTCTTTTACAGTGTACCTGTAAGATTGATGCGTCTTGGGTTGATGCATAAGGAATGCTCTTTAAAGTACTATTTAATATCTAAAGCTAACTACAATTCTACACATGTTAACATCAAGCTTTATGAATCGGAACCCTATTAATTACATGCTATTTGAGAGGCATCAGTCTGCTAGCAGGCGGGGCTACATATTAAACTGACAGTTACATGGTTACAACACTACAGTACCTGTAAATAGTAGTAACTATAGTACACTTGCTTATATGCAAAAAGTGAATACCCAGTTCAGTGGGCTCCCTGAGCATTTACCCTTTCCACCATAACCTTATACATGTGTAAATCACCTACATCAACTATACTTGAGGTAGTTTGCTTCTGAAAGCAAAATGAAATTAAAGCAGAAAGTCCAAAAGGGAGTTTTCTTCTTTAGTTTCATCTTACTTAGGTTTAGAACCCTTTACATAGTTTATCCTTTACCTCCATAGCCTGTTTCTTGTTTTGAAGATTGATGACCACTTAAAGCAGATTAAAAATAAAGCAGAATGCTCCTTAACCCTTTCGCTCTCATTGACGCTTAAAACTTTAAAGCATGTTTGCAAACAGTTTGGATCCTGATCAGATGCCGCGTCACGCGGTAGGTGTCTGATCAGGATCTAAACTGTTTGACACTCGTTTGGAAATTTCTTCAGTCATACTGCCTTTTTTTAAACATTGAAACGACATTGCAGACAACAAAATTGAAGCAGATGACAATGAAACGTTGTAAGGGTAAAAATCTCACAAAAGAGTTGGCTGTGAAAGGGTTAAGGCACTTGCTGCTTTTAACTTTTAGCCTGCTTTAAGCTACCACCTGCTAGGATATGGAATATATTTCTTATGGAGCATATTATTGACTGTAAAAATTGAACTACATGTTACATTGTATTTGGAGGCATAAATTAGAGGTGTAAATTAATTAATTTTATTTTACACCTTAACATTATGATTGGGAGGCACGTTGTCTGGGAAAGACAGTGTTAGTAAAGTGTTACATAAAAAATAAGAGATCGAAGATAAGAGATAGATAAAACAAAAGTATAAAGAATATACTTAAACAGGGTGCAAAGTTAAGTTAAAAGCAAGCTCTCAGTGCTTAGTATGTGACTGCTCCCAGTCCCACCCTAAAGGCATCTAGACTGGGGCTTGACTTACTAATGAGATGAGGTCAATATTAATATTGGTACTCTACAGAAAGCGATCTGCCATTCTCGCCAACTGCCGGCCCATACATAACCATGCTATTTAAGCATGGTTCGGATCGGACCATAAGTTGAGGTACATAGATTACTAATTTTAGTTCGATCTCATTAGGAGCAATGGAAAGATCAACATTTTCCTGGATAATGATTGACCAAATTGTTATTCTGCAAAATAACAAAAGGCTCTGACTTCATCTACAATGTAACTACATTTAATGTTTGTATTACAATGCATTATGGGTTCACTCTGTATAGCTGAAATTTACTGTCAATATTAATTTGTCCAAGGTTCTTGGTCCCCCTACATACTTGATGAAAGTGAGTTTGCATCATTCACCAAATATGTAGTATTATCTGCTCAAGACAGGGGTATCACTGGTTGCCAGCCAGCTCATTGTTGCCAAGCTAAGGACAAATCAAACCGAGCGTTATTAAAAATATCTTCTTCTGTTCATAATATTCAACCAAAGTTACCCCCCCCTTCCAATTTTTCTGAAGTTATTCTCTTATTTCTTCTATGGTAATGAAAAACAACCAAATATCATGGCCATGTTGCCTTGAGTACATATTCGAAAAGAAACCCACCATACGAGCTAGGGTGCCATTATCTATTGACTTTTGGAAGATGTGTTTTAGGATAGGTGACAGTTCCTCTGCTAGGTTTTTCAGTAAGTTGTCTGGACCACAAGCTTTGTGAGGATTTAGGTTTTGTAGGAGTTTGGTAATTCCTTTACCATCTATCAGTATCTCTGACATGTCCGGGAAATGTTGACCATTATTTTCTGTGGAGCTGGAGATATTGTCAAGTTTCATTTGGCACAGAGACAATAGCTTTAACGGTGATTTTGGGCTGAAAACTGATTTAAATTGATTGTTTAGAAATTAGAGCTGTGGCTTTGTCTTCATAGGAGAACTTATTTTCAGCTTTTAGTGGTGGTAATGTTGGGGAGTCTTGTGTGGAATGTTTAATGAGTGAAAATATATTTTTGGTGTTTGGTTTCTTGGTCTGAGATGAGTCGGTATCGTCAAAATTTAAGATGTCTTCGAGATAGTGGTTATAAGACTCCTTTATCTTTTTCTTGACGAATTTTTTCCTATCTGAAGGTTTGTGTGTCTTATTTGCTTTACTAAATGCCCAATTACGTTTCCTGTTTAGCCTTTTCAAGCATTGGTTGACCCAAGGGAGGTGATTTCTAATTGATGACATCGCCGGCCCTTTCAATAGGGTTGGCACTATTATAAACAAAACCTTTACCTTTATATTTTATTCAACTAAAGTTCCCCGGTGCTGTCAATTTGTATAGAATCTACCTAATGTACGATAAATCATTCATAATAAGTTCATTCTTTAATCTGTATCAACATTGGTGAGATCATCATCAATAATATATTGGCGTCACTTCTCACCATCGTGTACAAGCCTTAATAGTGTAGTGTCTGTGGAGGTGGGATCGATAAACCGCCCGGTTAGCTCAGTCGGTACTCGGTAGAGCACCGGACTAGTGTTGAGGTGGTCGTGGGTTCGAGTCCCACCTCGGGCGGACATTCTTCCCCTGTTTCACTTTAATGGTGTCAGAAGTGTTTGACGGTCCGGGCCTGGGAGTCATTCGGTCTTCGTGAGAGCTGGGTTAGGCTCTGAAAAGTGAAGGGGGAGGAATGTAGTGGCTGTGGAGGTGGGATCGATAGACCGCCCAGTTAGCTCAGCCGGTAGAGCGCCGGACTAGTGTTGAGGTGGTCGTGGGTTCGAATCCCACCTCGGGCGGACATTTTTCCCCTATTTCTCTTTAATAGGATTCTACGACGTATTAATTCTTCTTCTTCTTCCAATAAAGGAGCCGGGATCCTTCAGGATCGTATAGAGGCTCTGCTGAGCCGGATCAAATGGTCTCAACATAATTCAGATTGTTACATTCCGTACTTTTCGGTACGGCCGATCAGGTCTTTCTTTGTGGAGATATTTGAAAAGATTAACCAAATACATAACCAAAGTTGCCCAGGGTGGATCCGGCACATTAATGAAAGAAGAAGAAATTACGCATATTCAAATATGATTTCGCCCCGTTGGGCGCCTCTCACTACATTTTGGTGATTTGTACTGAGTTTTTGAGTCTGTAAGGCTTAAAATCAATGCCAGATGATTAACACGTTTAACGATTCATCATAATTGAACACATTCTTCTGTTAGTATCTTTAATCGGTTTGAATGATCGATAATTTAAGCTCAAACACTTACCAAAACAAGAAGCTGAACTCGCGTTGTCCGCCATTTTTTGTTATCTCCACAACTTCCGGCCATGTCACATGACACATCAAAACATAGTGCTATTTATATCAGAAGTTTTACTTTCGGTTTGTTACGGTTTTAAACCACCCTTTTTGGTGATATAGGTCTGTTTTCAACATTCCAAGGATCGGCTTGGCCCACAAGAATGTTCAAACATTATTATTAACCTTTGTTGTATTTTAGACATAGAAAAAAGGTCTGAAAACACAATGGGACTTTAACTAGTATGTCTTCAAATTTTCCATCCACTGAAGAAAATAGTTCCACTTTATGTACAGTCATGAATATGACCCCTATTCTAGCAATCGGTATCTTAAAACAGGATGAAAGTAATGCAGAATGTGCCTTAATTCGCATTCTGCTTTACTTTCAACCTGCTTTAAGGATGTCGGCCTGTCTTTTTGAGCATTATGAAATTTCCGAAAAATTTTACGAACTCATTTTCAAAAAAATGTTAAGAACTCATTTTCGGTGAATGCATACAGTAATAAAATATTATTTTCCCGGGAAAAAATTGGATTTTCGTTCCGGAAGGGACTTTTTAAGTTTTATGTCCTATTCGTAGTTTACAGCATACACTGTTTTCATAGGTAGGTTGCATTTTGTTACATCCGATTTCATTTCAATTTCTCAGAATAAAAGCATGAAATTTTCATGGTAGTACAGTTTTAGTATAAATTATAGATAACTCAATAGATAAAATGAAATTTTTTTGAAAAAAATTATTTTTGGTAAAAATACACCAAAAAGTGAAAAAATGAGAAAAAATGGATTTTTTAGATAAAATGATCTATATCTTTTTTAAAAGATCCGGGACCCTGTGTTTTTATTTGCTATTTCACTAAAACTTTATGTTTGCAAGGCTAAAAACAACAAATAACAAATTTGGTAATTAGTTTGCTACAATTTGTAGGGCAATTTTCACTGTGCATTATTCTCCCATTATAAAAAAGTGGGTGGGGTAAATTTTACTCCTTTCCGGTGAAATCAAACATTTTTATTTTGGATCTTGAAAAAACATTATTTTCAGGGTTTATTCTTACTATGGTAATATAAATTAGGATACTTTTTGTACAAATAGATTGTTTAAATAAAGATTGAAAAACAGTAGTACAAAAAAGTAGGAGTTTTTATGAAGCTTCAATTTTAGGGGGGTAGCCTTGAAATATCTCAAATTGTGAAAAAGAAAGGTCCGGTACCCCCACTTTTTTCACCAGTTTTGTCATAGAAACTAATTTTACTGTCTGTATGCAAAGTTTGAAGAATTTGGTAATTACTTTCCAAAGGTGCACCTACCCCCTTAAGGACTCACTTGTCTTCAAAACTATAACAAGAAATATCTTTAAAAAAGATATTCGGCGGAATGGGTGGTGAATTAAGGTAATGATGTATATGAAATTGATTTTATCCAAGTTGCAATAAATAGGATGGTAAATCAGGATATTAAGCTTAATATTTATCTAATAAGACACGCGCAGTAATCTACGACCACATACATATAACCAAAGACTGAAGGTCTTGAGAGTCGCCAAGAATGAGTTTTTGCAATCATTAAACTACTGGATCTGAGGTTAATCATTAGTTTGTTAAGGCAGTTGGTCTCTCAAAGACTGAAGGTGAAAGTACAGAAGAGAGCATTTACACACGTTTATCAGAGACTTTAAAAGCCAGAGATACACAGCTCCCTTATTTTCCTTCTTTCCCCATATAACAGGTGTCCGTTGAGAGGCAGTGACGTATGTCGATGCGGTCACGTGACCAGCACAGGTAATGACAGCGTCGCGATAATGGGAAAAAATACACATATCGACCAGTTGACTTATAAATATTGACTTTCTTTCGTTTTTATACAATATTTTGTGATACTAATCGAGTGAAACCAAAATATGAGTTGTGGATTAAACCGAGAAAGTGTATTCCTGGCTCAAAGGAAGATACGTTGCTGCGTGGTTGCTGGTAAGTTCCAAAAAAATGAAGATCGATTCAATATCGTCTTGCCGTAAACGCTTAAAACTTCAGTATGAACATTCAAACATGGATAAGAATGAATTATCCATGTAGTTCAAACTAAGATACAGTTTTGGCAAAATATTCATGTCAATCTGTCCACGCATTTTGCTATCAATTAAATTTTATTGAGGCCACCAACTGGTGCTTCGATTGAAGTTCGATGCAATATCGTCTTGCCGTAAACGCTTAAACTTCAGTTTGAACATTCAAACATGAATAAGAATGGGTTGTCCATGTAGCTCATATTAAAATACAGTTATGGCGAAATTTTCATGTCAATTTGTCCACGCATTTTGCTATAAATTAAATTTTATTGAGGCCACCCACTGGTACTTCGATTGAAGATCGATGCAATATCGCCTTACCGTAAACGCTTAAACAGCAGTTTGAACATTCAAACATGAATAAGAATGGGTTGTCCATGTAGCTCATATTAAAATACAGTTATGGCGAAATTTTCATGTCAATTTGTCCACGCATTTTGCTATAAATTAAATTTTATTGAGGCCACCCACTGGTACTTCGATTGAAGATCGATGCAATATCGCCTTACCATAAACGCTTAAACAGCAGTTTGAACATTCAAACATGAATAAGAATGGGTTGTCCATGTAGCTCATATTAAAATACAGTTGTGGCGAAATTTTCATGTCAATTTGTCCACGCATTTTGCTATAAATTAAATTTTATTGAGGCCACCCACTGGTACTTCGATTGAAGATCGATGCAATATCGCCTTGCCGTAAACGCTTAAACAGCAGTTTGAACATTCAAACATGAATAAGAATGGGTTGTCTATGTAGCTCATATTAAGATACAGTTATGGTGAAATTTTCATGTCAATCTGTCCACGCATTTTGCTATAAATTAAATTTTCATGAGGCCACCCATGGGTCCATTCACACCTTCGTGCAAACTGCCGTCACTTTTCATTGAATCGGCATTTTCCAAACACTAATTAACGTGTGTGCGATGCGCAGAGGGATTAATTGATGCTCGGACTTTATTCTTATTATTCTTTTGTGTTAAACCTCGAAAAAGAGGCTTCTTTAAGGAATGTTTGTATTGTAAAATAACTGTAGACCGTATTAACGCAGCAACTGATAAGTAATATAAGCTTATATAACTCGCGATGACCTGTTCTCGCGAAATCTCGCTCAACGGTCTCGTATGTATAAATCATTCGAGCTGTGTATCTCTGGCTTTTAAAGTCTCTGCGTTTATGCTTTTGATCGGGCTACATTTTGCTGCAAGTTGTCAGCTGTTTGTCAGCTGCTTTTATTCCATCAATAAGTACTTTTTCAGAGGTGGTTGTAGAGATTTACTTGAGAATTCTTGACAGAAGGTACAGTTTGCACATGGATCTATTGCTTGGTTCACAGGGGGGGGGGGGTCAATTTTCCACTTCCATCTTTATAAGACAATTGAATTGCACTTACTTCTTCCTAGGATGTGACTGAAAGTGATTAGAATTTTTAAAGACAGATCTAGATCACGGAATTATACTTCCATGTCTAGATCTACGTGTATCATTTTTATTTTGTAATTTGTAGATACCATAAATTACTAAAATTCGTATGTGTGTGCTCTTTTGTTAGTTACTTTAAATATGGTTTGATTGTTTAAATATTCTCAATCACCTGATTTTGATTTGAGATTTTTGGAAAGCACCCCCGAAATATGCCGAATATGAATTGTTTGAAACGACCCCTCAAATGAGAAAATAAAGCAAGTGTCCGTTTCAAGAATTCGTGTATGGATTTGTCTTGTAGAGTTAGTTCTATGTTCTGATTTATTATAAAAATATCTACAAAGTGTAACAATGTACGTTTTAGCAGGGATAATAAATAGACTATTTATTATCCCTGGTTTTAGGTATCTACGTGTTGTTGTGTTTTCGCATTTAACCAAGAGATTGCGATCGCGTTAAAAAATCACGGTTTGTTTACATTTGAGGTCACAGAGTTGCGCATGCGCTGGAGGAAAACGGTGTTAACACAAAAAATACCCATCATGCTCGAAATCTTTAATCTTTTCGATATCTAGGTTAAATTCAAACGCCAGTTTTCTCGTAATCTCACTGAATTGTTACTGCTATTCTTTCTTTTTCACATACTTGGTACTAGATTAAAATTATGATCAATTCTATTATGAACAATTTCGTTCTGATTTGCAGAACGCATCAAATCATTGCCGAATTTGAGACAATATGTCATATCTTAAAATAGAAACACTATGTCATTCAAATCACTACCTAACGGTCGGGACACGTAAAATTGCTCGGTTATAACTCACTAGCAGTAGCGGAAAGTCGTGTTTACTACTGGTACCGCTACATAGCAAATCAGCCTATAACAGTCTGTGTCTCTTATTTTACAAATTTGTAAAAGGCAGTAGTCAAGTCTAACCGCTACCCAATCAGACTATTCGATTTTAAGCACGTGTCCTTAAGCTTTCATTTCTGGTCATTCACGATTGGTTGGGCCATATAAGGTTTGAGGCTCAATGAGAAATCAGACCAGCTCCGCCGAAAAAAGCCTATGGAATAATGAGTTAAATGGTTAATTCTCTACCGACGACTTCTGTTGTGAATAACCTTTTCTGCATATCGTAATGTTTTCATCTTCAGGACATCTTGATACTACTGAGAACTCCGGCTTAAGTACAGTGTTCAGTTCCTTGCATCCCGTCATTTCATACAAGGACACATGGAGAGGGATTATATCACACCCAGGGGGTAACGTTGTACATGTTAAAACTATTTTACGACCACTTAATTATGTTAATTATCAGGTGTTTACGACAGGCGACTGCTTAAAGCAATGTGAAAGTAAAACAGAAAGCTCCTTTAGGAGCTTTCTGTTTTTCTGTAACATTGCTTCAAGCTTTCGCCTATATTTTATACAATAAATTAGCCTTCGTTTAGTGGTCGTAGTAAAGAGGGCTCACAGTAATTTCCAATTATTATAGCATGCTGTAATAAACATGTAAATGATTTATAAAATTCTTATAATTTATTTTACTTAGATTTCTCAACGTGGCGTTTGACAGACAGTCGACTGTCCATAGCGATTTCACATTATATTCGCTATTGACAGACGCATGTCACTAGCGAATATACGTTTAAGTCGCTATTGACAGTCGATTGGCATTAGCGACTTTAACGTGATATCGATATTGACAATCGTCTTTTATTAACGAATATACGTTCAAATCGTTATTGATAGACGTATCTAAGGAATTTTGTTTTGATTTACAAACGACTGTCGATAGCAATTTCACTTTAAATTCGCTGTCATATTCCACTATCAATAGCGAATTTAACGTAAAACTGTTATTGACAATTTGCCAGTAGACTGTCATTAGCGACTTCCTTTTTAAAACAATGTACTACTGTGACGTGTTCAATATTGAAATAAATCTATCTGTCTTACGTGACTCATATACACATTTTATCCATAGATTAAATTCGTTTTATAACAGTGGGACAGACATTATTCTTTCCCGTTTAAGTACAAGCTAAACGCAGCGTAATGTGCTAAAATGTAGAAAATTGCAATAGTTTCAAATTTCTGTGTTTTTACTTTAAACTAAGATGCAAACGGTTTGCAGCCCGATTACACGCCGGGTTACCTAGCTCCAAACTGTTTGTAATGGAAATAATTGTTTCAGTGTAAACGCGTGTATTGGGAAAGACGAACATTTTCTCCACTATATAAATATATTGATTACGGTACTGCACTTGTACAGTATTATATTTACAATCGCCCCATTCAATTCCATTGAAGAAAATGCTATTCATTTCGTATATACACCACTTTTCGAGAGAGCGGGACTTGTTGATAAGTATCGAAGGGGAGGCGGGCATACGCAGTTTTCATTTGCGAATTAATCTTTGGAACTTGCACAGTCAACATTTGGCGATTTTTTCCAAATTTGTTCTTAACCGATCTATGCCTTCCTATTAGTGAAAACCATGATTCCCGACTAAATTTCTTCTTTATTAATGAGATAAGTTGCAAGAAAATTGACATACCTTTTAAATAGTGGCTATCTGCGTTTCTTTATGATTAAAAACCCAATTTATTTATCCTACTTTAAAATGAAGTCACTTCCATGGCTGTTCCTTTTAGGGTACACATTATTCGTGTTATCTACCTCTAATGTGAATTTAACATTCATGCGTACTAACATAATGTTTATTTAATGTTAGAAATTATAGTAAATATATTGTAAATATAAGAAATGAACTGATTATTTACCATGAATCTCCACTATAGAAATATATTGATTACGGTACTGCACTCGTACAGTATTTTATCGCATAACTTGCGTTCTGGGAGTGGCATAAAGTCATTATATAAATACCGTACTCCACTAGTCTAATATGGAGTTTAGGGCTAAGGCCCAATATGTTCGTCCACATGCTCTATATGTGTTTGAAGTTGTTAAGTGACTTGTAGATAGAATCTCATATTCGTGCTCATTACTTATCAATTCTAATAATCTCGTTGACTAAAATAAATATGACGCTCGCCAAGGCTCGCGTCATATGATTTTAGTCAACTCATTTATTAAAAATGATAAATTAAAATATAGAGTACTCATGTAAGATGCTCTTTTCAGCAACACACGTCTGATCTGACTACAAACTGTCTGTAAGCAAAATAATTGTTAAAGCACAAATTAATTTCTTAGGAAAGAACAGCGTCTTTCTATTGCAGTTTCCAAATTGTATGCTCCAGTGTATAGCTTAAGAAAATAGACATACGACTCACCGACTTCTCAATATATAATTTTAATTGAAACATATTTTGTTTCCCAATTCAATGAAAATACAACTTTTGTAAGCAATACATGGATATACATTTGGATGAGAACAAACGCAAAATTTGATATACATGTACAGTGGAGAATACGCTATTCTTTCCCGTATAAACGAAACGAAACGCAAACGCATCGCAGTAAATTCGTAGAAAATTGCAACTTTTGGACAATTCTGATATTTCATATTTATCTTGGTGGCAAACAGTTTGGAGCCTGATCAGACGCCGGCTTACCCGGCGTCTGATCTGGCTCCAAACTGTTTGCAAGAGAAACAATAGTTTTAGCTTAAACGCGTTAATTGGGAAAGAATAACGTCTTCTCCATTGTATATATATTTTGATATATATTTGCAGCAAACATTACACTAACGCGGAGTGAAATACGACAGGCAGAGACCGGTATCCAAGGTGATGGTTATGGAGTGAAGATGAGCTACTGTCTTGTCCATTCATGTACAAGTGGCATTGTGCTGAGTGGAGGGAAGGACGGAACCCCTTTCAATGATCCCACAGACCTTGATCCAACTTTAGCGTCAATCTCTCACATGACATTTGCGTCTCTCAAATACGGCCTTACTCTCCATGGAACGAACAGCAAACCACTGTTTGTCATCAGTCAGTGTAGGTTTGTGTATGTATACGAGTCTGTACGCGTAACAAATTGGGATGCTTTGGCCAGTGATGAAATCACTACGACGTTGGTGATGCACGATTTGAATATCAGTGACTGTTCGCGTAATGGTATAAGTGCCGGGTCAGTTCCTGGAAGTTTGTTTTTGTTAAATAGTCGAATAATAAGAAGCGAAAGGTACGCCATGGACATTGATTGTTGGTATAATATATATCATATGAAAAATATCAGCATCTTAAACTCTTCCTTTGATGACAACAAGTACGGTGTGCACGTGGAATCGCGATACGGCTCCACTTTTGATGTTGATATTAAACACAGCTCGTTTAATGACACTACAGTTCACATTGAAGGAATACAATTTAAACCTGGCCTTGGAAATATAGTGATTTCGGATAATAAGTTTTCTCGTAGTTCTGACGCTCCAATTAAAGTTGGCGTTCCTTCCTCGTACAATATCACCATTAACAATAATACCTTTGATTCCACCAAAGGAGGACTAAACCTAATATGGAAGAGCGAAGATGAACATGTTACTGTGGACCTATCAGACAACCTATTCAGACATGTTCATGGGGAAAGTCTAATGCAGATTCAAGCGGAAAATCTAATACTTTCAGCTACCAACAATATTATTCAAAACACCAGTGCCACTAACATTATCCAATACTCTAACGGTCTTGTCAACTTAACTGGCAACAACTTTATTGAAAACGACCATTTTAAATGTTTGATTAAGGTTGACAGGGAATATGATGGGTTAGATACATTTTTTGCCGAGAGGAACTATTGGGGATCATCAGCTATTAATAAGATTAAAGCTAAAACATGTGACTTTTTTAAGGATTCTTCTAAAAGCCGTGTTATCTTGCCCAGTGTATTCTCCAGTTCGCAGATGACTGATCTTGTAGACATAACAGACTACGACGATTTCCGTGCGGACTACGAACCAACCAAACAAGTATATCTAGTTGGTGGAATAATCAGCGCTGATATGGTTATAGATGAAGACTTTCTCAACTTTCCTGTGATAGTGAACAAGAGTATATTGATTGAAAGAAATGCATCCATTGCATTAGCTGGCACTTCATTTGACTTTACATCAAAAACAGGCATCGTTGTGCACGGTAAGCCAGATATATATATTACGTAATTGTACAGTGGAGAATGTGTTATTCTTTCCCATTAAACGCGTTTACGCTAAAATGTTTATTTCCACTGCAAACAGTTTGGAGCCAAATCAGACGCCGGGTAACCCGGCTTCTGATCAGGCTCCAAACTGTTCGCCACTATGATCAAAATGAATTGTGAGAAATTTCTAAAAATTTACTTTTTCTACGTTTTAGTGCTATGCGTTTGCGTTTCGTTTGCGTTTAAACGGGAAATAAATACACATTACCAGTTGACAGCGCGATACAGAGTGATGTATTTAGCTCGAGACGTTTTTGGCGGAAATATCCGATCTGACGAGCGCCTTGGCGCGAGTCTGATCGATTGTTTCCGCCAAAAACGTCGAGAGCTAAATGCAACACTCTGTTGCGCACTGCCAACTGGTGATGTGTTTATTATATGCCTTGAATACAAACCAGAAACAACTAAATAGTTGTTTAAATCATTTTATATCCAAAATTTATTAGTTATTTGAAGCAGAACAAGATTTTTTGTATGTCACAAAGAATAACGCGGCACTCGTACATGTACGTAAATGACGTCACGTCAAATCGAAAGCGAGGTCAGAGTAAAATACAAAGTGGCTGATACAAGGTGGCTGATACAGACTCTTGTATTTTACTCTGCAAATACACGCGGAAACGCTCGATATCACTCGCAGGCATATAATAATAACGTTTTCTCCACTGTACTTGTAGACAGTAGAGTAGACGTTATTCTGGCGTCATTATTGACGTCATACAGTGGAGAAGACGTTATTAGTTTCCAATACGCTAAATACTTTACTTCCATTGCAAACAGTTTGGAGCCAGATCAGACATCGGGTAACCCGGCATCTGACTTGACTCCAAACTGCTTTCATATCATCCTTTTGCCCCCCTCCTTTTACACATATCAACATTTTCGAAGTAAAAACGCACCAAATTTTAATTTTAAAAGTGGAAGCAGACGAAATATATAAGCGGAAGACAATATGGTAGCGGCTGTGTAAGACAGGTATTTCCGTGATATTTGTTTTCCTATGCAAGAGCAGGATATACGGAATGACCTATATGCAATTTGTTAATAATTACAAAAATGATTCGGGCAAATGTAGATACTTACTACATAAATGCATATTAACAATTTCAACACTAAGTAACTCGTGAGGGTTATAAGGTTCCTTTGTGGATGATTAAAGCTACCAAACATCTATCAGTCTACTTTTAATCTTGGTAGTTTAATATAAGCAATCTGATCTGAGTCTACAATGTTTGCAAATGTAATGAGTATATTTTAAGCAGGTCCAGGGTCCAAGGTTATAAAGCTTTTCAGTTGAGTCTAAAGTCGTTCTCAAGCATTTTATTGGTCAGATTTGAGCCTAGGCTCAAATCTGCCCAATCAAACTCAGACTCAGCTCAAACGCTTTATAACCTTGGACTCAGGTTGTTTAAAGAGTTATATTAAACTGGCAGAGTTGGTTTCTTGTGGTTAAAGCTATTATTGCTTATGCATTTTGTTTGACACAGGTGAATTAAACATTGGCACAGACAACGGAAATACGACAATTTTGCGGACGAACAACAAGACCACATATTGGAATGGTATTCACCTATTCAACTCAGGTATGCCTAAAAATACAGTAAACCTCGCTATTATGACCATTGAATTATGATACTCATTAGATTTTAAGTCAGTTGACTGCTTAAAGCAAGGTAACAGTAAAACAGAAAGCTCATTCAGGGGCTTTTTGTTTGACTATCACATTGCTTTAAGCTGCCGCCTGTATTTTATGAAACCAATAAGTCCTATGTTAGTGGTCGTAAAAAGGTTTCACTATATATTCGTAAAGATGTTATTTCTTTAACGTTGAAAACAATGAATTGCAAACGTTATGCAATAAATGTAGAAAATGGCAGGTGAGTGGAGTTATATATAATAATCAAACTCGTTCACACTTAAACAATGCCAGTTTCCCAAAAAAGAATTGACCATCTATTACTGCTTATTGGTGATTTTAGCAATATATTGCAAAATGGTAAACAATGCTGATACAGATCAGATCGAGGGCTCCTGTAGGGTCTACACTGTTTGTATGTGACAATTATTCATTTTACAGGTACACTGCTTGTTACTAGTGATAATAATCATCGCTAGGGTTGAATGTGTTAAGTCGAAATGGTGCACTGGTTGGAGTTTTGCCAGACTGACCTGGGTTCGAGGTTATAAAGCGTTTAAGTTGAGACTGAAATCGTTCTTAAGCATTTGATTGGTTAGATTTGAGCGGAAGCTCAAATCTGACCAATCAAAATGCTTGAGAACGTACTCCGACTCAACTCAAACGCTTTTTCTCACATAACTACACTTGTTTTTAATAGGGAACAGCGATCGGGAATATCCTTATCTCCCACATGTTTAAGATCACTTAGATGACGTCACTCTAACGTCACTATTTATAAAGGCGTTAGTACGTCACTTGGATTCTTAAAAATGCCATTTGCTTTAATAAAACATTAAAAAGTTGGTTGTATGAGAAAAAGAATCTGTCACTCGTCGATGTATGAGACAAGCTGGTCTCAACTTCGTCTAGAATAGAAAAGTTATTAAGCTCGCCAAGGCTCGCTTTATTATAAACATTCAATTCTAGACTCGTTTGAGATCAGATTGTCTCATACATCGACTCATGACAGATCATATATATAAGCGCTGAGCCAGGGTTCGGGGTAATAAAGCGATTGAGTTGAGACTGAAGTTGTTCTCAAGCATTTGATTGGTCAGATTTGAGCTTTTGCTAAAATCTGACTAATCAAATGCTTGAGAAAATCTCGACTCCAATACTTTAAAACCTTGAACCCAGGCTGCTAACCGTTTCCGCACAAAAATGTTTATTTGGAAACACGCTCTTATTTTTTTTCTTTCTACAGACTTTTCAGTAAGCCATGCCCAAATCAGCGGCTGCAAGGCAGTTCTCCATCCACGAGGAACGCTAAATGTGAACATAGAAAACTCACTAATCCACGAGTCGGATTCACTTCTGCAAGCGCTGAAATATACAGGGGATATCAATATAACTATCATTTCCACTTTGGTAGATGTCGATCAAACTGCACTACGATTGTCCATAGATAATACAAAGGAGATTAATGTTAATGTGAACAACAGTACATTGACAAGCAGGCAGAAAAGTGTTCTCTATATTGACGGTGGTTCTGGATCCAGTTTAATCAACATTACGTTATTGGTGTATGACAGCAGTTTAAGAGGTCACTCGGACGCTATTTACATCAAAACCTGTGATGCTGATGTGGTAACTAATGTAACACAATCATTACTGTCATCAACAAAGGATGTGTTCTATCTCCAAACCTCCTCCAGCCGGGTGGGTTTATACAACAGTACCCTGAAAGATTACCAAAATGGGTTAGTTCTAAGGTTCTGCTCGTCGTCCCGCAGATTGGACCTAGAGAATATGGAAATATTAAACAGTGTCTTCAACACTACGAGTCGCGGTACCGATATCACGTATTCCCGCACCTGGTACCATCGAACGTTAAGATACAACATTATGATTGCCAATAATACATTTGAGGATTACTCCGACAGAACTCGAATAAGTATTGATATAGACGACGGAGACATTTTCAAAGAGCTGTCTAACGGAGATTCTATAAGCATTTGGAACAATAGTTTCAAACTATACAATACTGCAATAAAACTCTCCGCACCTCTAAAGAATATTGAGATTGAGAGTAATACACTTACTGATAGTAAACGCTTTGTTGAGGGAAACTTCGCCAAACATAAATTAGGAGACTTTCTACTGCGGGAAAATAATTTAGTAAACAACACTAACGGGAATGGTATTATACGTCTCCAACAGCCCAAGATGATGACGTCAATTTTCAAATTGACCTATAACTGGTTTGTTAACAATACTGGTGTAGTGGTATCCTTTGCTTCGCCCAATACGTCAATTACACACAACTTCTTTGAAAACGACAAATCCAAGTATAACCTCCGGGTTGACAAAACATCGACAGACTTTAAACAGTTCTCAGTAAACGCCTCCGAGAATTTCTGGGCTACAGTAGACGACGCGGCAATTGCTTCTACGATATTTGACAAAGACTATGATCCAGGTTTGCTTGATGTCGTCTTCAGACCATTTCTTGCATCCATGAATGTATCTGACATCTATAAGGAGGGAAGTCATTTCGTAAGAAGCTCTGGGGAAATTGGAGGATTTGTAAGTGCAGAAATCGTTTTGACACCAGACAGGAATCCATATAGAGTGGTTCACAATATAGAGGTTAAACCATCCGGCAAGCTTATCTTGGAGGCTGGAGTTGAACTGTATTTTGATCCAAATTTAGGAATGAACATCCAAGGTAAATATCAATTAAAGCAACTTTAAAACAATTGTCAAAACAGTTTAATTCCATATCAGACGTCGACTTAATCTGGATCCAAACTGTTTTGCAAATAACAGGCAATTCGCGATAGACTGGATTGTAAGTGACATACATCTTTCAGAAGAAACGCGTTTTATTTGGAATGATAGCGTGTCCGCACTGTAGCAATACTGTACCAATGTTGACAATTTATAAGGCAAACACAATGAAGTAAAATGAAACGAATGGCAATTTTCTACGTTGTAAGTTGTTTTACTGATTATTTTAATAATACAGTAAAACCCCGCTATTACAGTGGAGAATCTGTTATTCTTTCCAGTTTAAACGCAAACGTACGCAAACGCAAAGCACTAAAACGTAGAAAAGAACAATTTATGGACAATTCTGATAATTCTTGTTTATCTTGGTGGCAAACAGTTTGAAGCCTGATCAGACGCCGGGTTACCCGGCGTCTGATCTGGCTCCAAACTGTTTGCACTGCAAATAATAGTTTTAGCGTAAACGCGTTTATTGGGAAAGAATAACGTTTTCTCCACTGTACACCTTGTACACAGCAGAGTTGACTATGGTATCTAGAACTTGTCACACAATTCATATTCTACAGGTGTACTCGAAGTGAATGGAACAAGTTCCTCTCCAGTGATGATGACTTCTTATGTTCCAACAAAGTCGTGGAGAGGGATGGAGATAATTGGTAAATGTTACACATTCAACCCTGAATTGTTCAGTGGTCAACTCCCATTTCCAATTAAGTCTATTCCATTCTATGACTATACTCGTATAAGGTTGATTTAATCAATATATTGCAAAATGACTAATTTTTAGGTGAATTGACTGAAGTAATATCATATTGAGTGTCAAACAGTTTTGATCCTGATCAGACACTGCATTAAATATCCAAACTGTTTGCAAATAACCTTTTACAATGTATACTTTGGGTAAAACAGTGAAGATGTTAAGGTTTATGTTTTGACATTTTAGGTAACGAATCTTCTGTACTGAAGAACTTAGTTGTCAATGACACCTTGAATGGAATCAACGTACATGGACATCAAACAGTGTTCCAAAATGTCACTTCAAGTTTTTCATCAAGCCATGGTATTACCATAGAAATTACCCACAACTTCAAAAACGCTTCAGATGCAGTTTACAGAGAACTAAGAGCTTTTGACAATGCCCACTCGGGTATTTTGATGGTTATCGGTGGTGAAACTGGAGACATGACTTTTCGCATAGAAGGATGTGCATTATCTCGAAATAAAGAACATGGGATTGAAATGGTATCAAACACATTATTTGAGTTAAGCGGATGTGACGTCAGCAATAACGATAACGGTATATATCTCGTACAGCATACTGGAGGTAGTTCAACTATTACGTCATCAATATTTACTCAAAACGGGGACAATGGTATCAACGTGTTATTGACCGAGCAGCCAAGACCGAATCTACTAACCACACTACGTGTTCTTAATAACACGTTCGACAAAGGAAGTCGAGCTATATATCTTCATTCCAATAGCTCCGTGCAGCAAGAATTTGACATACGCGTGTCTGGGAATAATATAACAAATAACACAAACACTCGCGGGTCGCTGATGTTTATCAATACCACTAACATAAGGGGCGATTTAGTTATTACAAGTAACAAGGTAATACAAAATAAAGGTCGGTTGTTAATGAACATGCCCGGGTCGTACCATCAACTCGAACAATTGACAGCAAATATCAGCTCCAATGAGTTTGTGTCCAATATCATTCAGGAAGTGATTCTTGACATCCAGGCATACCCCAGACTTCACATCCATAACAACATATTTAAGAACAGTCCGACTGTTTGTGAACTAAAATCGCCTTTACTTCAAAATTCAACTTATTCTTTCAATGCAACGCATAACTACTGGGGATCCAGACATATTGGAGAAGTAATCAGCAAGGTTTGTGGCTTTGACAAGATGATGAACAACACGTATGTTTACTACATGCCCTACTACAGAGATGACGATCTGTTTCGTTTGGAGAAAACTAAAAATAATAACTTTTACATGGCTGATGCTAACGGTGGTGAAATCGTGAATGACCTGACTCTGTCAAATGTTAATGACTCAGAAGCAGTCTTTGTCATCAGGCGAAGTATGATGATTCGGTGAGTATTATTTACATCTAGTTAATAATTACATTTAACCCTTTCATTGTCACCCGTCACTGGTACCAAGAGTTGACTTTGCAAACATTTTGGATACTTATCAGACGCCAGGATCCAAACTGTTTGGCACTCGTATCGAATGTTCTTCTTCAGTCGTTTAATCTGACCTCGTAACGATATTGCAGATAACAAATGTATACATTGTACCCTTTCTTCAACAACACCCAATGGGAGCCAAAAATTATGTGTGCTGTTCGGAGGGAGCTGTAATAGGGAGGGAATATCAATACCCTTAGATTGCGAACAGTCTGAATCTAAATCAGACGCCGCGATCACACTATTTGTCACTTGCCATTATATTTCTTCAAAATGTCTTATATGTAACTTTAAGAAAAAACAACAGAAGATAAATCTAAATCTAAAACGCAGACGACATTGCAGAGTGAAAGAGATACATGTAGACATAAGTTTCTTGTTTGGTGTCCGGCAGCAAGTGTTGTTGTACGGAAGGACTCGCTGTTGCGGCCGTTTTAGGGAGGGAACACTGTAGTAATAAGAAGTGGCAATTTCTTACATGGAGACTTTTAGTTAACCCATTGAGCCCTAGTGACGCATATATGTGTCCTTTACCAAGGTGTACCTGTAAAGAGTACACTTGTCCTATGCAAACATTGAAATCCCTCTGATCAGGGTTTTCACTGTTTGTGATTTCGTAATATATTATAAAACACAACCCTAAATAGTCGAAAATGGACCAGGTTTTATTGCAAACAGGAACTGTCCATTGGAAGTTCCAGGGGATAATGAGTTAATGTAGGTTTAACGTTTTATGTGGCTGATGTTTCTGTGTTTCTTCTTTAAAGAAAAGGCACAATGCTGACCGTGGCAAATGGGGTTACACTGATGTTTGAAAATGGTCGCGGAATTTATGTGGAAGGTATGTTGATAATTATATACAGTAAAACCTCGCTATTACGACCACTAAAACTAAGGCTAATTGGTTGTATAAAAGACAGATGACAGCTTAAAGCAAGGTTACAGTAAAACAGAAAGCTCCTGTAGGAGCTTTCTGTTTTACTGTCACCTTGCTTACAGCAATCACCTGGTCTTAACTCCTAATAATGGTCACACTGTAGTGGTCGTAATAGAGGGGTTTTACTGTATATATATCTGACTTAATTCAAATGCTTTATAAAGAAAGAGCCTGGACAAAAGTAAAGAAGAAACAATATTGTTTTACCTGTATTCTGCATGAAAACTACCAAAGACCGGTGGTGACATTTCCCTCTACACATTTCAGATTTCACACTTTACACTACCTTAATTTTTGCTTTTAATATATTTTTTTTATAGAATTCATAGTTCAAACTTCAATCTTCAGACTTCAGGCTGCGAGGTTATAAAGCTTTTGACTTAAGTCTAAACTCGTTCCCAAGCCCAGGCTCAAATCTGACCAATCAAATGCTTGGGAACACACTCAGACTCAGCCCAAAAGCTTTATTACCTTGGACCCAGACGTCAGACTTCTGACCTCAAACTTCTGACTTACGACTTTAAACTTAACGATTCACAGTTCCTATATAATACTAATGACGTGATGAGATTTACCTACTTTTAGAGCGACTAAGCAAACAGGAATTCCCTACGCATGCTGTAAAGCTACTGAAAACGGTTATGGGTTTAATTCTTTCAGTGCTAGCAGTTAAAAGGTTTTAGATCCAGATCAGACGCCGAGTTACTCGGCATCTGCATGGATCTAGACGTTTTGTTACTTTTTTACTTGGATCGTATATCGGGATATAATACAAACTTCAACGCGTTTATGTTTGAATCCCAGTAAACTACAATTTTATTTTAGTTCTAAACACTATGTATGCTTGTGTTAAAATGCATGTCAATATTTAAAATAAAATGTGTTAAATCCAAACGACAATTTTAAAGAAGGCTACAATTATATAAAGAGCAATAACGGATCATCTGGGGCCTGTCTTACGAAACGTCGTACGATAAAAATTGTCGTAAGTCATAACATTAAAATACGCCTAACTTCTACTTTCTCCATCTAATCCTGTCTTGTTACATCTCTTTGGAATCGTCTTTTCAAGACGATTCCAAAGAGATGTGACAAGAAAGGATTTGATTGGAAAATAAGTAATAATTTACAATTTTAGAAACTGACTTACGACAACATTTGTCGTACGACGTTTAGTAAGACAGGCCCCTGATCTGGATAAAAACAGACGGTTTGCTTTAACCGAGGTACACGGCATTGGTATTTTAAATATGTTAACTCTTTGCCTGTTGATCGCGACTTCACTGTGTTTTGCAAATATTTCGGATCCAGATCTAAACTGTTTGACACTCATCTTTAAATTTCTTTACTTGAAAATGTATAAACCTAAATTTAACATTTTTTTCAGACGACAGTTTCAAAGCAGGCGATAGCACAGCATATTAACCCCTTCACTGCCTTACACCGAGCACAACAGTTTTTTACAAACAGTTTGGATCCTACACGGCGTCTGATCAGGATCCAAAATTTTCGACACTCATTTCAATTTTTTTTTCAGTCAAAATAGCAAAATTATAATTTAAGAAATAAAAGCAGACGACAATTGATTAAAAATTTAAAATTGATGACGTCACGGCAGTGAAGGGGTTAAGGGTTAAAGTAGTCTCCACAGACGACATTCCTTTGATACGATGTTAGTCATATATGCTACCCGCTGTCTATTTAGAAGCCAATGACGTCAAAACAAGTGATAAAGAAACTATGTTGAAGATTTAAGTCTGAAATTTGAAGTCGGAAGTCAGAAGTTTGAATTCTGTACTCAAGTCTGAAATCTGAAGCTTAACCCTTTACCTGATAATCTTTTTCTAGCATTGAAGATAGGTTACCACTTAACGCAGGCTGAAAGTAAAGCAGAATGCTTAACTCACAGCCTGCTTTAAGCTATCATGTGCTCGAATATAGATAATATTCCCTAGAATGTATATTCATGACTGATTAAATTGGAACTATGTTCTTCAGCGGAGGAATAAATCATATTCGCTAAAAGGCGTTTCTATTGGTAACAGGGTTAAAGTCGGAAGTATCCACCGGTCTTTCGTTACCTGAGAGATTTCCATGCATATGGAATATATATACAGTTGAAACTCGATATGTTGAACTCTCTTTATTTCGAACCTTAGCCACGTTTTAATTTTTAAACAAAGGTATGTTCGACTTAAAAGAGATCTACTTATCGAAGTTCAACTTATGAAATACTGTTACGATCAATTTAAGCGAGTTTGAAGTATCGAGTTTTTACTGTATGTACATGCACATTTATTTTATTTTATTTTATTTTATTTTATTTTAACCCTTTACCCAATAACCCGTTTATCACATTAAATACAGATGATCACTTAAAGCAGGTTGAAAGTAAAGCAGAATGTGCCTGAAGGCACCTTCTGCTTTACTTTCAGCCTGCTTTAAACTACCATCTGCTAGGCTATATAAAATATTTGTTATAGTAATTGTTCATGAACTATTTTCTTTAGCGGAGGAATAAATTAAATACGCTTAAAGTTGCTTATATTGGGGAAAGGGTTAAGGGGTTGACAGGATATCAACGACTTCTTCTCTGTATTCTATGTATTTTGTGAAATACTGACGACTGTAGTTACTAAATATCGTTTTGCACATTTCTTTCAGGCTCGCTAAGAATCCTTGGAGAAGACAAAACCGTGAAACTTACAAACAGTTTGTCCTCCACGTTATCGTGGTATGGTCTTGTACTTCATTCAAGTTCAGGTAGGTTTAATACATTGTGTCATATATTCACATATCTTTTGCAATTTTAGAGTAACAATTTGTGCCTTCTTCATTGTCCCTTTCCGCATTTGGTTGCCGCATGGAAACGTGTCCGTGTTTCCTATTTTGATACCGCTTAATACAAGATTGCCTTATTTTGTCTTATTTTGTTTCACCTCTTTTTTACTTGTACAATATATTTATATATCTAGTTGATGCATGCCAATCATGTTGTATATAAATGGCCATACGAGCGTAGTTTACTTTTGATTTTCTGGTTATCATAAATATTTAGTTCGAAAATCTTTTCATTTCTCTCTGGGATAAAAGTTTACAATTTAAAATTCTAAAATTAAATGATTACAGATTGCACTAGCTTTAACCGAGATCAATACATATTACTTTTCCACCATGTCCATAGCTATGTGAATGTACCGGTAACAACTGTTCACTGATAAGCCGATGGCTTTTGTACTGAATAAAGTATATAGCTGCCTATATTTTGAACATAAAAAGTACGTATTATATAATAAGATTGTTTGTATTGCAATATCCCATTACAACTGAACTGCTTAATCTTAGCCTCCTTTGGACTTGGTTAACTAGATTTTACCGTTTCGCCTGACATCAACAACGTTTACTAGAATGATTGGATATTTATATAGTTGTTGTCTTGGACTACACCCAATACATTAATTTCACCCACCTTTGATTTGACCTCGACCTTGGCCTCCTTCAAACTTTTAAATACAAAGTCGAAACTCGATACTTTGAACTCGCGTTAGTTCGAACATACCAATATTCAAAAGTTAAAACGTGGCTTAGTCACGTTTTAACTTTGAAATACGGATATGTTAGTCTTAAGCGAGACAATCGACTTAAGAAATACTGGTAAGTTCGATCTAAGCGGGTTAGAAATATTGATTTTCAATGATGCCAACGGTGCATAAGCGTTTGTTGAACGTTTATTTTCTTTGCAGATATCACCGTGATACATAACGCATGGATACAGAACACTGATCATGGCATCATTGCCAGGTCCAATGTATTTGACATGAAGGAAAGTATGGTTGTCAACTCCACTTTTAGCTGCCTATCACTACAGACCAACGCAACCAGAGTTCATGACTTTCAGGGAAGTGTTTTACACAACTGTGCCGAGTCTGGCGTTGAGGTGTCTGGAAACGGCAATGTTACGCTGGTTAACCTTGAAGTGTCTAGTTCCTTCATGGGATTAGTACTAGATGCTGAACGAGGTGCGTTAGAGCTCAGGTCCTGTACATTCAACAATATCAGCTCTATCGCAGTTTCCGTATCTTTTACTGACTATAGCCACAGTGGTAACGTGTACGTTGAAGATTGCGTTATTAGTAACTCTAAAAAAGGAATAGATGTTAGTGTACAAAACTATCGGACACACAACACCATTGACATTAACAGAAATAATTTGACGAATATTGTGGACCTGGCACTGAGCATACATTTCCAGTCGTATTGGTCGTACGCGTATGTTCCGGAACATTTGAATAGGACAGTTGATGTTGGTGGTAATACGTTTCACAACGCATGCAGAGTAAGTCTTAACATATGGGGCCATTGCATAGCCAGGTTTACTGACAATGAGGTCAACGGTGACGGCTGTATTGTTGCCAGCGACGACATGCTAGATATAGAGGTCAATAGGAACGCAAACATAACAATATCATCAAACCAGTTTTACAATATAAATGCAGCATCAGTAGCCAGACTTCACCAGTTCAGAACCAATGGAGCTGTAGGATTATTGAGCTATAACCAATTTTATGACAACAAGGCGTCGAAAGGGGTGGTTGTCGTAGCTTCTGATTCGTTCTCACTCACCCAGAATGTATTTGAATCGCCAGACTCACTGTTTGACGTGTTCATAGAAAGTAAAGGTAAGTAACATTCTCGTAAGAAATGAGCTTATTGTTTCGGCGTTCAAGCGAAATGTACGACAGAAAATTATCGGCAAATAAAATGAATCGCGCTAGCGATTCATGGAAAATTTGCCGATAATTTTCTGTCGTTAATTTCGCTTGAACGCCGAAAAAATCAGTTAATTTCTTATATTTACAATATATTTGCTGTAACTTCTAACTTTAAATAAACATTTTGTGAGTACGAAAGTATGTTTAATCCATATAAGAGGTTGATAACACGATTAATGTGTATCCTATAAAGAACAGCCATGACCGAATTACTGAAGCTGTGAACATTCGAAAGCAAAACAATAAGTTCTATTGTTTACATTTGAAGTCAACAACTTGACAGTTTGGCGCGAAAAATACCGAGTTGACGTCATTTGGAGTGACGTCATTTTAAAGTAGGATACACATTTTTGTCATAAAGAAACGCAGATAGCCGCTGTTTATCAGGTATGTAAATTTTCTTGCAAATATCTCAATAATAAAGAAGAAATTTAGTCGGGAATCATGGTTTTCACTTACATGTATAGGTCGGCATAGATCGGTTAAGAACACATTTGGAAAAAATCCACCAAATGTTTGCTGTCCAAGTTCGAAAGATTAATTCGCGAATGAAACCTGCTTCCTTCGAAACTTGTCAACAAGTCCCGCCCTCTCGAGAAATGATGTTTATACGAAATGAACGGCATTTTTTTTTCAATGGAATTGAATGGGGCGAATGTAAATATTTGTACATTTAACTGATTCACTGCCAAGTTATATCGTCTGATTTAATTAACCTTATTAACCCATTTGTGCCCACGATCCCATATATGGGACATATGCAAACAGTGTATACTCTGATCAGACGCCGTATGATGCGGCGTCTGATCAGAGTCTACACTGTTTGCTGATAGGAATTTCAATATAAAACAAAATAAAAATGAACATTTTGACCAGGTATCCTTTTGATACAAAATGGACTTATCCAATATATAAACATGGAAGAGTCCACTTGGCGTAAATGGATTAATAAAGTCTCCTTTACTGTAGTACTTGTAGAGCCAGATAATCAGTTCCTTTAATTTGTTTGGTATTGTAACTGTGAACAGTTACTTCTTTCCGGTTGAAACTACATGAACGAAACACAAAACAACTAAAATATATTTATTTTTTTAAAAATTGTTTTTACATTTTCGACGATATAGTTTAATCTGAGAGGCAAACAGTTTAGAGCCAAAATGTTTGAAATAGTTAAACCCATAAAGCCATACCGAGTCATATTGACTTATTGCACTATAGCCTCATACTGACTCATTTTGACACACTTAAATCCACTAGCTTGTATTGAGATACGCATTGATAATGGTTTGTCGCTTATGAGTTAATGGGTTAAGCGTAAACGGTTTGTTGGAAAAGTATAACGTCTTTTCCATTATTTTAGACAAGGTCATTGATGCAAATAACAATTGGTGGGGTAAAGACGACTTGCAGTATGTGTACTCGAGGATTTATGACCATCGCCGGGACGAAAGCCTGTCATTTGTGAACGTTACCCCTATCCTTACTGAGCGAAGTATGGACTGTTCAGGGGCAGATAACTGTAGCTCTCATGGGCAATGTACGGGTTCAGATAGGTGTAGATGCCACTCCGGTAAGTTATTCTAAAAACTTTCGCAACCTCTTCACTGCCGTGACGTCATCTACTTTAAACAACTGTCGTCTGCTTATATATCTAATTTTTGAATTTCAACCATTCTGTTTGCAAAAAATTGAATACGAGTGCAAAACAGTGCATCCTAAACAGACGCCGCGTAACGCGGAGTCTGATTAGTATCTAATGTAGAAAAGCTCGAAGTTTTAATCCTTTTAGCGTTGTGTAACTCATGGATCTTCTTTATAACAAGGCAAACGTTTCTGTCTAAATTTCCTAAACTGTTCCCAGGCACGGTCTCTATAAACCAGCATTTCTAACGTCACCCTGCATATCTCAAAGCCCTGCTCTAATGTATCCCTACATCTTGCCAGTTCTAGCCTTTACATTCCGTACATTTCGCCTTTCTTATCCCATTATGACGCTCTAACAGAGCGTGCATGTTCTTTATATACAGTCTGTAGTCTGAACTCGAATGAATAACTAATAAGTCAAGCTATTTGCAAATGTAAGCCAATTTCACCCCCTATAGCGACTACCTCCGAACAACACACTTAATTGTTGTCACTCATTGGGTGTCGTTGTAGAGAGGGAGTACTGTAGTGTTATATAAGCAATCAATATTTCAGGATGGAAAGGACACACATGTGACCAGTACGACTGCGCAGGCGTGAACGATTGCTATGGTAACGGTGTATGTGTTGGGCCAAACCAATGCCAGTGCTCAACTGGATGGAAGGGACGTCTCTGTATCGTTGCATCTTGCGGGTAACTAGTTTACAGTCTGATTGTTTTATTGACCTAAGACCTTTCAAAATAACTCATAAACCACTCTTTTACCGTCCACTACATCCAATCAGTCGATATGGCAGCAACACCTAGCTAAGATACACAGTGCAAAACAACAGACATGTAGCTAAAAAAACTCTATAGAATTGCTTCACTAATGGCTATATTATATACACTGGATGCCCTAACACTCAGAACTGACCGGGGTAATGGACTGTATATAGTGGTTTACTGCATACGAGTTAATTTGAGTTAGCTGATTACCTCCCTTTAATACACAACCTGCTAAACCTTTCATTTATTAACTCTTTCAACACCATGGACCTGTTTAGAATACTTGAATACTCATAACATTTGCAAACAGTGGAGAACCTGATCAGAGGGTTCCTATAGGAGGCCTCTGATCTGGGTCTACACTGATTGCCACTTTTTAAAGCAGTATTAAGCAAACTACATAGAATTCCTAATAGATGGATTTATGGTTTTACTACTAAAATGAGCCACAAAGGAACCGAATAATCCACAAGAGAAACATGGAACGGAAAACATACTGTTGAGTGTGTTAAGCTGGTTAACAAAGACAGTTGTTTTGGGAGCTCTCTGATCAGGGTCTGCACTGCTTATTTCTTTGTGCAATATAAAGCAGAAACCTACCCTGAATAAGCATGATAGACTTGACTTTATAGAAAACCGAAATTTTCAGTTATAAGTTTCAGGAGTGAAAGAGTTAAAAGCGATCAGGATGCTCGTTTACGTACATATAGTGGACAAGGTATTATCCTGAAGCTAGCTCGTTTACGTACATATAGTGGACAAGGTATTATCCTGAAGCTAGCTCGTTTACGTACATATAGTGGACAAGGTATTATCCTGAAGGTTGCTCGTTTTCGTACATATAGTGGACAAGGTATTATCCTGAAGCTAGCTCGTTTACGTACATATAGTGGACAAGGTATTATCCTGAAGCTAGCTCGTTTACGTACATATAGTGGACAAGGTATTATCCTGAAGCTAGCTCGTTTACGTACATATAGTGGACAAGGTATTATCCTGAAGGTTGCTCGTTTACGTACATATAGTGGACAAGGTATTATCCTGAAGCTAGCTCGTTTACGTACATATAGTGGACAAGGTATTATCCTGAAGCTAGCTCGTTTACGTACATATAGTGGACAAGGTATTATCCTGAAGGTTGCTCGTTTACGTACATATAGTGGACAAGGTATTATCCTGAAGCTAGCTCGTTTACGTACATATAGTGGACAAGGTATTATCCTGAAGGTTGCTCGTTTACGTACATATAGTGGACAAGGTATTATCCTGAAGCTAGCTCGTTTACGTACATATAGTGGACAAGGTATTATCCTGAAGCTAGCTCGTTTACGTACATATAGTGGACAAGGTATTATCCTGAAGCTAGCTCGTTTACGTGCATATAGTGGACTAGGTAGTATCCTGAAGTTAGCTCGTTTACGTACATATAGTAGGAAAAGGTATTATTCTTTCCAGTTTAAGATTAAACGCAAACCAATATTGCTCGAAATCGTTGACGATATATTTTAATCTGTGGTGCAAGCTTGTTGAACTATGACCATGTACCAGTTAGCTAGGCGTGTGATCTGGCTCCACATTAATTGCAACGGACGTAAGAATTTAAGCATAAATGTGTTAATTGGGCAAGAATAATGTCTTCTCCACTGTACGATTGCAATTCATTGCTTCAGACAATGAGTGCCCCAGGATTTGTTTTGCTTCAGAAATGTCAGCGACTGTAATGGACATGGGATATGTATCCGACCGAATGAGTGCGCATGCGCAGTTCGGTTTGCAGGACAAGATTGTGGTTCTTGTGAACCTAAGCACTGGGGACCATTGTGCAAGCCGTGTCCCGTCTGTGTGAATGGAGACTGCGATCTCAATGATGGTGAGTATGAAAAAGTTGCTTTGTCAAGTTTGTTTTAAATGTTTTTTAGGTTTGTTCCCTTAAATCTCAATCTTCAGGGGGCCGTTTCATAAAACTTCGTAAGACAAATGTTGGACGAGAACAAATCAGATTATAAAATTCTCAATTATTATTCATTTCTCCATCTTATTCTGACTTGTGACATCTCTTTGGAATCGTCTTTTCAAGACAATTCCACCGATATGTCACAAGATATGATAAGATAGAGAAATTCGAATTTAAATATATTTTAAAGTTTTGACTTACGACCGTTTTTTCGTACGAAGTTTAATGAAACGGGCCCATGACCTTGGCCTAGTTATAACGTGTTAGACTGCCAATCCAGAGATCGTGTGTTCGATCATCCGACAGGCTGTGTCCTTTGCATGACACTTTAAACTAAAATCCCTTGTATAGGTGCTGTACAATCGGCATGCAAAATAACCAGGAGCCAGTTTTATGAAATCTCGTACGACAAAAATGGTTGTAAGTCAGATTCTAAAATTGTCAATTATTATTTCAATTTTCAAGCTAATCCTGTCCTTGACACCTTTTTGGAATCGTCTTGAAGAGACGATCCCAAAGACATGTCACAAGACATGATTAAATGGAGAAATAAGATTCTAGATGTGTATTGTATGTTTAGGCTTACGACCGTTTATGTCGTACGACGTTTCATAAAACGGGCCCCAGTGTTCTCCATCGGAAATACTTAACCCATTACCCCATGGCCTGTTTCAAGTTTTTAAGAAATTATCACCTCTTAAAGCAGACTGAAAGCAAAGCAGAATGCACCTTAAGGTGCATTCTGCTTTACTCTCAGCCTGCTATTAGGTATCATCTGCTGGAATATACAAGATATTTCTTGTGATACATATTCATGACTATGAATTTGAACTATTTTCTATGGATGAGGAATAAAATGAAGGCATAAAAAGGCATATTTATGGGGTAATGGGTTAAAACTGAAACCCTCTTAACTCATTAACCCTTTCCCCAATAGAAGTGACTTTTAGCCCATTTATTTCATTCCGCCACTGAGGAAAGGAGGAGGTATCCTCTGGTTCTCTTCGTATCCGTTTCCCGTTCTATGAGCCGTCCATTTATACCAAAGTTGGCAAAGACGGACGTAAACTGAACCAAGTTAGCTTGTTGAGAACGATTTCAGAAAAGCTTTATAACTATGTTCATGTATAAAGGTTCGTCATGGCTCTTTTGTTCTTCTTTCTACTGCATTGGGTTTGTAGTTAGTTTAGTTTAAACGGGAAATAATAGTAATAATATATATGATATAATAATTTTCAAATTTTCAAAAAAGATATATAAACTTATAATTTTGAACCTTTTACACATTCTATCCTATCGACGTGTATGCTTAACATTTACTAACAGTGTAATTTTGAGGAGTACTTTCGTCTTGTATATCTGCAAGCAATGTAGACCCAGATCAGAGAGCCCCTAGAATTGTCTTCTGATCAGGATCAGCACTGGTTGTCGTATTGCAACTATTGCAAGTTATTGCAGTAAAACTTAAATTGACATTTGAATTGTCCATTTAAAGCCGCATTGTGTTTTTGAGAAACCTGCATAAAACGGTTGTTTGGGGTCCCATTTAAACTACGTGGGACGTGATTCTTTCACAAAAACCGGCTTTATCTTAGAAATTCGCTTTTTAAATTTTTTTATAATGTTTTGGTGCAGCACACATTAAAAAGCCTCCCTTGTAAATGGAAAGAAGGACAACTCTGTAAATACAGGGCTCCAGATAACAGAAGTATTTCGAAAACTAAAATTCTTTATTTCTGCTTTTAAACTCAATGGTGTCATACTCATTAAAATTGTCTCGAAGAGACGGTTTAATCAGTAGTAACACCATAGCATTCGGTGCTGAAATGAGTGAGAAAATGTTAGATAAGTTCAGATTACTCCCGCTTATACATGTGTAACTGGAGCATCTATTTAACCCTTATTCTGCTGCACAGACGTCTGCTTTGACATTGTCGTCTGCAAAATTTGTTCAGTTTAGATTTATGCATTGTTTTAATTAAACAAACCTTAAGACGAGTGTCAAACAGTTTGGATCCAGATGAGACGCCGTGTAACGCGGTGTCTTTCTAGATTCAAACAGTTTGTAAACGCCGTAAAGTTACGACCAGTAAGTAGGCACAGGGTTAAACACTATGAGGTCCATTCAAATCGTGTCATATTATTCACTGGGGGTAAGCGATTAAAAACATTTACGGAGAATCTATACCTTGAGCTTGCTGAAAATGACTGTTTCAGCCTTGTCCGCTCTCTAACTCAAACACTTCTGTTGGGATCTTCACCAAACTTGCTACAAATGTTTATTAGTATAGAATCTAGGTCAGGTTCAATAACTAGCAAAATCGCACTAGGCATGTCTGAGTTATTGCCCTTGAATAATTAAAAAAATGAAATTTTTAGTCATTCAAGGGCAATAACTCCAACATGCCTTGTGCGATTTTAGTAGTTAAGATGACTGACCTAGATTTTATATTAATAAACATTTTCAACAAGTTTGGTGAATATCTGATGTAAACTGTATGTGTTAGAAAGCAAAAAATGCTGAAACATTTATTTTTAATACTTAAAGGGCCAAAACTCAGACATGCCACATGCGATTTTTGTAATAATCAAACTAGACCTAAATCTTATATAGTTAAATATTTTCAGCAAGTTTAGTGAATATCCGATAAAAACTGTATGTGTTAGGGTGCAAAAATGACTGAAACAGTCATTTTTTATTAATAAAAAGGCAATTAACCTCAGATATACCTTATGCGATTTTAGTAGTAATCAAACTAAACCTTGATTTTATATCAATGAACATTTTCAGCAAGTTTGGTGAAGATCCAATAAAACGTATTTGTGTTAGAGAGCAAAACATGCTAAAAACAGTCATTTTTTAATTCATAAAGGGCAAAAACTCAGATATGCCACATGCGATTTTAGTAATAATCAAACTATACCTAAATTGTATATGAATAAATATTTTCAGCGTGTTTGGTGAATATCCGATAAAAACTGTTTGTTTTAGAGTGCAAAAATGACTAAAACAGTCATTTTTTTATTAATTAACAGGCAATAACTCAAAAATACCTTATGCGATTTTAGTAGTAATCATACTAAACCTTGATTTTATATCAATGAACATTTTCAGCAAGTTTGTGGAAGATCGGATAAAAAATGTTCGAGTTAGAGAGCGGACAAAAAGTGTGATAATCTAACTGACTGATGGATGGACGGGCGAAGATAGATACGGTTGCACACGGTGAAGTTGATTCCGACTGTATCACGTGATACTATGCCGTGTGGTAATGTTTATGTCAGACGTTCTATTTTCGGTTTGTTATGATTTTAAATTGGCCTTTTTGGTGATTTAGGTCCGTCTTCATCATTTCATAGATCAGTTTGGCCCATAAAAATGTTCAAACATTATTATTAACCGTTATTGTATTTTAGACAATAAGAAAAGGTCTGAAAACACAATGGGACTTTAAAGTTTCAGGGGGAGTGAGTTAATTATTTTGGTTGAGTATACAGTAAAACATCTCTATTACGACCACTAAATTGTGTTAATTATTAGGTGTGTAAGGCAGGTGACTGCTTAAAGCAAGGTGACAGCAAAACAGAAAGCTCCTTCAGGAGCTTTCTGTTTTACTGCCCTTGCTTTAAGCTGTCACCTGTCATTTAAACAATTAATTAGCCTTCGTTTAAGTGGTCGTAATAGAGAGGTTTAACTGTAAGCCAGCATGGTAACTGGGCGAATTACTCTTTTTTCAGGCAAATGTGTCTGCCAGGGTAATAACTGGAGCGGACAGCAATGTGACCAATGTAGCGAGACATTTTATGGACCATCCTGTCTACCTCTCATGAAGGCTCTGACCATAGTGCCCAGTCAAGGTGTTGACACGGGCGGAAACTCTGTACACATATGGGGTCACAACTTCCCAGAACACACAAACAATTCCTACACATGCAAGTTTGGTTCCCTCATCGTACCTGGTACCAGAGAAGCGTGGAATCACGTGACCTGCAAAGCGCCGAAACACCAATCAGGGGAGGTTATTGTGAAAATATCAGCAGATGGAGTTAACTATACTGATAGCAGGGTACTGGTTTGCAGTGGAGAATATGTTATTTTTCCCATTTAAACGAGACATAACAAACAAACAAAAGCATTTTGTAGGGGGGAAATATCTAAGTAAGAGACAGCTTTGAGCATGAACTGACGCCGGGTTACCCATTGTCTTTTCTCGCTCCATACTGTTTGCAATGGGCATAAGCCTTTTAGCATAAATGCGTTATATGGGAAAATATAACGTCTTGCTCACTGTGTGACTTTAGGATTTTAGTGCGTGATATAAAGGATATTGAATAAGTGTCTCCTTTCAGTAGTGGATTTATTGAAAGAGTTTGATAAAATAATCTCAAATAATAATCTCACCAAGGTCGCAACATATCATTTTATCCAACGAGTCCAATATATGCAATGATGAAAACACACGAATTTAATATTCTATTTCTCACATAACTAAACAATGACTGACACAAAAAATCCGAAAGTTCACTTTTTGCCTCAGCTATTAGGAAAACGATTCATCTTTAGTATTGTTAGGTTTTATTCACCCATAGATAAAAAACACATATCAAACTAAATTTTAAAAAACAACAACATCAATGTAAACAAAAAATGTGACAAGACTTCTTATATATCATATTCAAATTTTAGATTTATATTTAATCTAAAAATGTTCTTATTGACTAAATATGACATTGTGAAAAGACTTCTTTGAAATCATATTCAAATTTTAAATTATTATTTAATCTAGAATTGTTCTTATTGACTAAAACTGATCATTTGACATTTAGTTTTGTTTTCAAAATAACGTCATTATTATGGTAACGTCGAAATTTAAAACAACGGTTTGTTTTTCTAAAACACTGTAAATACTAGAGCCTGATTTGCAGCGTGAATTTTCGGTACTGTTCGGGAGGATTTTGTTTGGGACACTTGGAAATATATCAATCACTAGTGTTGATCTAAGTTTGTCTTGATTCTCTTGATTTTCAGTCGGCAAACTAGTACAGTATTAAGGAGATTTAAAATTAGTTTAAACTATATGCAAAGTGCGCCGTACGATATTAACGTAACTCTATACTTTGCACGTTTATGTGATAAGTATGAGATATTATTCAGGTTCTAATTTCGCAAATAATCAGTTGTAAACTAAGCCTTATCTTGAAAACCTTCTTGTTAACTTTGCTAAAATAATTGTCCTGTATGTCCTGGTATTTCCGAATACAGTTAACTGACACTATGATTTTTTTCTAGTTAATTATCTGCTTTCGTGGGCGATACGTGGTGGTAGTTTAAAGTTCGCACAAGACAAAATTCGTGTATAGATATTTATCTAATCATCGTGAAAAGATTCTACATTCAACTTGTCGGATAAGTATATGATGTGAAAGTTTTCACGAAAATAAACCAGTTAAGTATTTATGTGAGATAGTATCAGCAAACTAGAGCATGATAATACCTTTAATTTATTTTTCCACTGAAGAAAAATACATGTAGCCTATGAATATTATATATATACTAACAGATGGTAGCTTAAAGCAGACTGAAAGTAAAGTAGAATGCGCTTTCATGCGCATTCTTTTTCACTTAAAACCTACTTTAATAAGCCAGCTGTTTGCAAAACTAGATATTTATCTGGTCATCATGAAAGAATTCTTCTTTCCACTTTTCGGATCATTTTCTGAAAACTATCGGGAAAATTTTCGCTAAAACTAACCCGTTAAGTAGAATGTGAGATGTTAACCGAAAATTTCTATAATGGTAAAAATAAAGTGTTAACTTGTGTCAGAAACATGCCGCTATACTGAAACAGAGCACTAGGTAAATGGGTAAATCTAAAACTAAAACCTTCTATCTCTTTATTAATACCTATTGTGTTATTACTCATTAGAATCGTCTAATGAGTAATCATACCATAAGATTTTAAATGATGAGCACAACGAGTGAATAAATGTTGAATTTTGTTCAATTCCCCCCCCCCCCCCTCCCGCTTATCCGTAGTCATAAATTAAAAACAAAATAATAATTAAATATGCCACCGTACATTACAGCTGCTCTACACATTCTACTCCACGTGTCCGCCAGGGTCTTGTGGTGAGAACTTCAGTCCAGCTCAAGGATTTTGCCTCTTTGGCAATTGCTTATGCAATAACTTGTGGACGGGTGACAACTGCCAGACAGCGATATTGCCTCCAATCATAGAGGATCCAACACCAAAACAAAATACTACCGAGGCAGGTCTTTACACATATCGACTGAAGCTAAAGCAGGTTTGTCTCATGAAATATGATAATATATAGTTTGTCATTGACGAAGAAATTATTCAGGGATCCAGATAAGGGGAGTATTTCAAAAACTAAAACCTTTTTCCTGCT
The DNA here is from genome assembly GCA_922989275.2 of Gari tellinella. Lineage (NCBI taxonomy): Eukaryota > Metazoa > Mollusca > Bivalvia > Cardiida > Psammobiidae > Gari > Gari tellinella. The sequence goes on from OV277870.1 coordinate 15,108,933, forward strand.
TAAAACCCTATGGTATTACTACTCATTAGAATCGTCTCGAAGAGACGATTCTAATGAGTAGTAACATCATAGGATTTGCTGCTGTATGAGTAAGAAAATGTTGGATTTGTTCAGATAACTCCATCTTATCTGGACCCTGGTTATTATTTACTAAATTGGATGCAAATGCAGTACAATATATTGGTGCAAAGGCAAATTTTTGGATATGTTTACTTCTCTTATTAATCTGAGTGACAAATAGGGTCTGATCAGACGCAGAGTTCCTCATGCTATGGAATGTTTCATTTTTCGGACAAACTTTGATGCAACTTGTACGGTCGTAGAGTTTTCAGATTTTAAAACTTTGTCTAAACCGTACAGAAATTGACCTCATCTAAGCCGTACAGTACCATTTTCACAAGGTGGTCTAATCCGTACAGTCGGGCATTTTTTCAAATCGTAAATGATAGTAAATATGCCTATTTTCAGACAAAACCATTTAGATCAGCGTGATGAGCGGGTTCAAATGCTGGACAATGCAATGCATTGCTTCAGCCCATGAAGGACATGTTTTTCAGAAATGTCAGTGACTGTAATGGACATGGAATGTGCCACTGAGTTGTTAGGAACCTCACATGCAATTCCCTCTCTCGATTCGATTTTTGATCTTTCGGATTCTGCATTCCTATCATAAAAATGAACACTGTCCGCTACAAAATGATGCACCGATAAGGGATACTATTATATTTTTGTTTAACACCGATAACATCGCTCTATATGATTCTTACACAGTTAGATCAGTATTAACCCTTAGCCTGCCACTCACGACTATAGCTCCATATGCAAACAGCTTGGATCCGGATGAGACGCCGAGTAACTCGGCGTCTCATCCGGATCCAAGCTGTTTGACACTCGGACAACATTTTCAGCAAGTTTGAGCAACTTTGAAGCACTTTGAAACTTGAAGCAGACGAGAAATATAGCAGACGACAATTTATTCGGCGGGCTAAGGGTTAAAACACACCACCTAGCACCTACCTTTTAGACTCTATTGCGTCCGCAATCTTTGATTGTCTAAACATTTTACGACCGTACATGTTACCCCGCAGTGGTTAAGGGCTTTAGACTGTCAGACGTGTTTGTTTCTATGTACAGGGAGATGCCCCAATTATCTGGAAACTTGTAGCAGGTCCTCAAGGAATGTCAATAAACGAGCGCACTGCTGAAATTCTGTGGGAAACCCCTTTGTCCAATGACAAACCTTATTCAGTCCGCGTGAAAGCTACAAACATTGCGGGAACGGACATGGCGGAATGGCAACTTCTTGTCCCATTTTCATATAAGGCTGACGTCATTGATCTGTCGCCCTCTGGTGTTTTGCCTTACCCAAAACCAGTTCGTATATCAGGGGAAGTAACTTTTATTGGTTCACCAAGAGTTGTTGCAGTTGATGTCATGTAAGTATATGTTTTGCCGACTGCGCAGAAGACGTCACTCTTTCCCACTACACGCGTTTATGCTTAAACAGTATGTCCACTGCAAACAGGTTGAAGTCAGATTAGACACCGAGTAACTGGGGGACGCTTCTTTTTCCCTGTTTATTTTCAAAAAATTACAAATGTCATTTGCAAATAATAAACTTTTGTTTCAAGAATCTGTCATTTTCTACGGAATATTGCTTCTGTTGCTTTTAGTTTTGTGTTACCCTTTCGCTGTTGTCAAGCTATGTATCATAACATATACAAACAGTTTTGTTCCTGATCAGACGCCGCGTAACGCAGCATCTGATCAGGATCCAGGCTGTTTGACACCCATAGAAATGCTTTTACGTCAACTGTCTAATGTACCAATATTTGGAAATTAACCCTTAGCCTGCCTATCACGACTATAGCTCCATATGCAAACAGCTTGGATCTGGATGAGACGCCGAGTAATTCGGCGTCTCATCCGGATCCAAGCTGTTTGACACTCGGACAACATTTTCAGCAATTTTGAGCATCTTTGAAGCACTTTGAAACTTGAAGCAGACGAGAAATATAGCAGACGACAATTTATTTGGCGGGCTAAGTATTAAGTTGACGATAAGTTGCGAGTAGTTGATGTAATGGCAGATGGCGTGTTAGACGGGGTATGACGTCAAAGTGGCAGGGAAAGGGTTAAGCCTTTTTCTACATTTGAAGACAGATGACCACTGGAAACAGGTTGAAAGTAAAGTAGAGTGCGCCTTTACCCCATAGAAGCGACTTTTAGCGTATCTAATTTATTCCTCCGCTGAAGATAATAGTTCCAGTTTATACCCTCATGAACAATTACCATAGCAAATATTTTATATGGCCTAGCAGATGGTTGTTTAAAACAGGCTGAAAGTAAAGCAGAATGTGCCTTAATGCACATTCTGCTTTACTTTTAACCTGTTTTAAGTGATCATCTGTATTTAATGTTATATACGGGCTATTGGGTAAAGGGTTAAGGCTGTTTTAAGTTCTCATTAGCTAGGATATAGAAAACATTTCATACAGTACATATATAATATGTATTTAGGCTTTGCCTATGGACGGAAAAAGCAAAATAGAAAACGGAATAGATCTATCACCAGTGTGTATCAGTTCGTTGTGTATTCCAGATCACACTCGAGGCTACGCCTCTCGTGACTGAGATCTGGATTACACAACCGACTCGAACTTTTATTTTATACCTAAATTGTTTGGGACAAGATCTATATGTTGTTAAACCAAACAATCAAATAGATCTATAAGCACCCGTGTATACAATGTTAAAAGTTAAAACTCCTCCGTACACCTATAATGCAATCTGAAACTATTTTTGGGAGTCATATGACCGCCAATAATGACGTCATTATTTATATTGATGGCGTATTGGTAATCCGTTATTTTTATCGGTTCGATTGAGAAGTAGATTTTCGTAAATAACGTTCATTTAAGCGTTTAAGGGTATGAATTATTGAACTGTTTTAAGCTTTGTCCTTTGGAGAAAATCATTTCAAGTGAGTGTTGGGGGTTATTCAATGGTTTAAAAATAACACCGAAATCGGGAATTCCGAAACGTCACGCACAACTCTTCGTAAAAGCCGTGACGTCATCATCCAAGATGTCAGCCCCCATGTTTTGTAGTTGCCTAGTTTTGAGGAAATTATTCACGCGCAAATCAAACACTTTTCAAAGTCTGTCAGTGATTGAATAAAATTGGAATACCTTTGATTTTATCATGCATTACTTAAGAACGGAAAAAGGGCAAGCCTTTTTTCCGTATTACTCAATAAATTGGACCTATTTTTTTCGTTAAATCATAAATGAAATGCGTAAAATGCGTATCTATTGGATAAAAGGTAAAATGGGAAAGCAAAGCATCTAATGTATTTATTCAATGTATATGTAACAAAACATTTCACCTTTTCAGTGAAATCGTGTTTTATTTATTTTATTTTAACAGAATTAGAAACAATCGGCATGGTACGAGACGCCTGTCAGTCAAAACACACCCACAATCACCCACTTCTTACTCCGTGACATATTTTCCCCAGCCAGATGATTCGGGACTATTTACTGTCGTATGTATTACCCTTTAGTGCTACCATAGTTACGTTGCTGATAAAAATCCTAGGATGTTTCAATTTTCTAACGTGACTTTAGGAATCATACATGTACCTTTAACCCTTTCGCTGCCAGGCTCTATAACACTAACATAATTATGCAAACAGTTAAGGTCCAGATCAGACGCCGCGTAAGGCGTCTGACCTGAATCTTAACTGTTTGACACCCATATCAATGTTTCCTAAGTAACAACGCATAAAATTCCAATTTTTAAAAGAACAGAAATTCGAAGATTTCGGGAAAACTCCGTACGTCTTGAGAAATTAAGAAAACTCAGAACTTTCAAAAATGTCCAGAGAAATGGCAACCCTTAGTCTGCTTCTAGTTTTGAAGACAGAGAACTATATAAAGTAGCTTGAAAGTAAAACAGTATGTCCCTTGAATATATTAATTAGAACTAGATCTGTTTTCTTCAGAGGAAGAATGGATTAGATATGTAAAAATGAGGATCTATGAAGAAATAGGGATAAACCAACAATTCTCAAGTAAATTCTAGTATCAGATTGGTTCATGAAATCTATGAACAGCAAAAGTGCGAAGTACATGCATTCAAATAAAAAAAATATACATGTATAAACGAAAATACATTTAAATGGAGAGTGTGCAGCCTTCTTTAAGCTCTTATCTGTTAGGACTTGGATAATATTTATTATTGTGCATTGGTTTTGAAAAAATGTGTTGTTTTTAAAAAAGAGTTGCAAACAGTTTGGAGCCAGATCAGACGCCGGTTTACCCGGCGTCTGATCTGGCTTCAAACTGTTTGCAATGGACATCATTGTTTTAGCACAAATACGCTTAGTGGGGAAAGAATAACATATTCTATCTTTATACAACGTATTCCCAGATGGCGCGTCACCCGGCTTCAAAAACAAATTCCAGCACGGTTCTATCATGGAGGGTTAAGGGAATGAAGTGTGAGCCAAGTATTGTCACGTGGGAAGGTTTCATTGACAGTGACGTGATCTCATATAACAACATATCTACTATTATCAATACTGGAGGTTCGCCTATCAAGGATATATCAGCCAAGGTAAGCATTCATTACAAAATGTAATTCTGTGTTTAGAATATAACCTACATTATTAACCAATCAAACTGATTTTTGCACCCCATTAAGTATGTCACTTAATCATTAAGAATTTTGTTGTTTTTCGACGTCGCTTGGTGTCTGCATATTAAGTGAAATCTTAGTGGCTTAGAAGGTGCTCGCTCGCTCGCTGCGCTCGCTCCATCCCTTCTTAACCACTAAGATTTCACTTAATATGTTCTAACAATAACATAGTATGTTGATTTATATTTAGAATATAACCTACATTTTTAACCACCAATCAAACTGCCGTTTGCACCCCAGTAAGTATAACACTTAATAATTAAGAATGTTCCTGTTTTTCGACCTCGCGTGTTGTCATGCTCGCGCTAGATCATAACTACGCTCCTAACAACTAGTTGTAAACAATGCCATATTTGGTGATCTTACAACCAGAATGAGCGAGCTTTGTTTACTAGAACCGCAGGAACGATTTATCTTGGGCCACTCAAAATATAGGTTTTATTCTAAGTTAGTTATATCATATTAAATGAATCTTAGTGGCTAAGAAGTGGCTCGTTCGCTACCTCGCCCCGCCCCTTTCTAACCACTAAGATTTCACTTAATATGTTCTAACTATAACATACATGTACATGGATTAAGACATAAACCGACCCCTCTTTACAGCAACGACCTATAGTCCGTGACGTTAACCCCATCACTGCCATGGCGTCATTCATCGATTTTAAACAATTATCGTCTGCTAAACTTGCCATTTGATTTTCTTTTTCAGACTCATATGTTAAAACTATTTGACTGCAGAAACATATGAGTCGTGCCATGACAAAACCAGCCTTATTGCACTGCAAACAGTGTAGATCAAGGCCAGTCGCTGCGTCAAAGACGCGACGGCTGGTCTTGATCTACACTGTTTGACATCCTCATGCATCTGAAGCTGTTTTTGTCGTTGTATTATATACGGTATTTTTGCAGTGTAGACCAAACTCAGATACAGAGCATGTAATGACAAAGGTGCATGGTCTGTACAATGTTGCAATGCAATAAGGCTGGTTTTGTCATGGCACGGCTCATTTGTATTGGTGTCTAATACTTTGGACAGGATCAGTTGCTGTGTTAAATGGTATATGATCAGGACCCAACCGCTTTACAAATAGTAATGCAGTTAGGTAAGGCATTTAACCAATTTAAGCAAAGTGTCTACTTGAACGATATTAACAAACATAATAGAACCCAGGGGCCCGTTTCATAAAACTTCGTACGACAAAAACGGTCGTAAGACAAAATTTCAAAATACATTTAATTTCTGATTTCTCTATCTAATCCTGTCTTGTGACATGTCTTTGGAATCGTCTTTTCAAGACAATTCCAAAGAGATGTCACAATAAAAGATTTGATGGAGAAATAAATAAATATTGAGACTTTTATAATCTCACTTATGACAACATTTGTCGTAAGAAGTTTTATGAAACGGGCCCCTGGTGCTTTTGGCTGATATATAAATTAGAAATGTCAAGTTTACTAACTCTGATCGTGAGCCATATGCCCCTTGGTTTTAAAGTTTGCTGAGTCTGAAATCGTTATCAAGCTTTACATTGGTTAAGTTTGAGTACTATTATACTCAAATCTGACCAATCGAAAACTTTCTCAACCCAGACTCATCTGAAACGTTTTATAACAATGTGACCAGGGGTCCGTTTTACTAAACTACTTACGCATGTTTTTGCGTAAGTCAAAATCGTTTACCTCTTATTTTTCGATCAAAAACGTTTGCAAACAGCAAATAGCCAGATCAGAGGACGCGCTAAAAGCGCGTCCTCTGATCTGGCTATTTGCTGTTTGTAGCAAGTGATAATAAAAAATATAAATTAAAATTTAAAACTTTGACATACGCAAAAACTTTGCGTAAGTAGTTTAGTAAAACGGGCCCAAGGATATGAAAATTGAAAACAGTAAATGTCTGTATTTCAGGTGGATGGTTTGCCCAATGCCTACATTAGACAAAGTGGTACTGCATCTGTTTCCAACCCATTAATATCAACCCTCAATGAAACAAGTACAGTAGAGTTAGATCTTGTTATTTCTAACCCTGTGCCGCTCTCTGGAACAATTTTAGTGATGGTTACATCAGCTGAAGGTCTGTATACAGTTCTAGAAGTGCGCACTCGATTGTCAATCAAAAAACCACTTCTTGTGTTCAAACCAGCAGAACTGAAAGAGAGTATTACTCGTGGGACACAGAAGCTACTTGAAGTTTTTGTTAGCAATATTGGTGATGTGCCGGCCTTTGACGTCAAAGCAAGTCTTCCAAAAGGAAGCACCTTTTCTCTTGTCTCTTTCTCTCTTGTTGATGGATCGCCACCAACTGAAGCTACGACTGCAACTGGTCTGACTATTCCACCTCATGGCCAAGCTGTGATGACTGTAGCAGTGACTGTAGAGCTCTCGGTGGCTCTTGGGGAACTGAGGGGCCGAATGGCAGTCAACACAAATGTGTCAAGTGCTTACATTCCATATACAATCTACATAACTTCGTTACAAACTCTGACACTGAATGTTACAGTCACTGACGAGTATACCTACTTTGCATCAGATGCACCGTACGTATCAGGAGCAAGAGTAAAGCTGTCAAACCCGAGGAGAATCTATAGTGAAGAAAGGATCACAACCAATGAAACTGGTAAACTATATTTTCAGGGATCTAACTCTACTATAAATATACCGGGTCCAAGGTTATAAAGCTTTTGGGTTGACTCTGAAATCGTTCTCAATCATTTGATTGGGCAGATTTGAGTTTTTGCTGAGCAAAAACTCAAATCTGACCAATCAAATGCTTGAGAACGATTTCAGAGTCAATTCATAAGCTTTATAACTTTGGGGCCTCTTAACCAAAGGATTCTATTACGACCACTAAATTATATTGAGTATTTGGTGTTGAAGGCTAGTGGCTGCTAAAAGCTGGATGGAAATATCAGAAAAATACTAATAGAGCTTTCTGATTTATATTCACCTTGCTTTAAGCTGCCATCCGTTTTTCAAACAATCAGTTAGCCATCCTTTTAGTGGTCGAATATATGGGTTTTATTATATAATGTATTCTACCATAAATGAGTGGAAAACTTATTAATATGAGTTTAAACTAAAATGTTAATTTAATGTAACTTTATGAAAACAACCCTTCTGCCTAACTGTTTAGACAAATATATATCTTAACTTCATTAATAACAAACCGTCAACAAACCTGTTTAGACCACTATACATCTTAACTTTATTAATAAACAAACCGCCAACAAAACTGTTTAGACCTTCATATATCTTTACTTTATTAATAAACAAACCACCAACAAAATGTTTAGACCTTCATACATCTTTACTTTATTAATAAACAAACCACCAACAAAATGTTTAGACCTTCATACATCTTTACTTTATTAATAAACAAACCGCCAACAAAACTGTTTAGACCTTCATACATCTTTACTTTATTAATAAACAATCCACCAACAAAATGTTTAGACCACTATATATCTGAACTTTATTAATAAACAAACTGCAATACATTTTGTTATGCCTTTTAATTAATTACACTGGTAAAGCAGGTTTTCGGCAAGATGCTTCATAATACCAATGAACTAATGTTTACAAAGCCGTTATTATATATAGAGGTAAAAATTAATCATACATTGAATACAAACTAACAGCATGACTGCAAGACAAACATTTTGATCTGTGGCAAACGGTTCCGAGCCAGTAGACGATTGATTTTGATCTGTGGTCAAGAGTTCAGATAAAGAAGACAAGGTTTTGGTCTGTAGCAAGTTGTTCGTACACTTATAAAACGCCGTGATATTTAGACGTTATTCAGAAGCTGATAGCCCGTTATATTGTCAAGAAGTTTATTTTATACTGAAAAGAAATAATGCCTTTCCCCACTCTACAAATTTCCAGATAGGAAATCAGTAAATAGTGTATTTAACTCCTCTCTGAGAAATTAGTAGAGTGAAATGGAAAATGATAGCGTACCTGGTGAATTTTGAAACTCGTGTCACTGAAATAAACTTATATAGTGAAAATTGGGATATTTAATATCTAAAGTATTAATATTTAATATTAATATCTAGAATGTAAACATTTCACTTTTGGATTTTATTATATATATATTGTGATATCTACCGCCGGTATGAAAAAACACCAGCAGGTGTTCTACCTTTCTAACTGCCAGGCAGACTATTCTACCTATCTGAGATTCCCCAAGCATACTTTATTAATGTGGTTATACTTTGTAGCATTCATTGTGTAATACTATACACGTTTAATTACCTGCCACATGCGGACTTTACTGACCCAATTAAGTGACCAATCAAGCCTACGAGCATTCCACCATGTAATCTTTTTTTTATTCAGTTTTATAATACCCAGTGCGATATTGTTTGTCTGAGTACGATTTCATCTTTTTTAAAGGATTTGTATTGTTCGACGACATCTATGAAGACCGGTACACTCTAACTGTCGAAGCGGATGACCACTCTTCCTTCTCTGCAGTCATAGTTGCATCTCCTGATAAGACCAACTTTGAGGCTTTCCTGAAACGTACAGCGGTGAAATATGAATGGACTGTTACACCAACCTTGGTGAAAGATCAGTATATCATTACACTGGAGTCGACATTTGAAACCTTTGTAAGTTTAAATGTGACCGTCATGCATTTATATTTACATCTGCCCCATTCAATTCCATTGAAAAAGATGCCGTTCATTTCGTATAAACACCATTTCTCGAGAGGGCGGGATTTCATGATAAGTTTCGAAGAGGAGGCGGTGCATATTCAGTTTCCATTCGCGGATTCATCTTTGGAATTTGGACAGCAAACATTTGGCGGATTTTTTAAGATTTGTTCTGAACGATCTATGCCTTCTTATTAGTGCAAAACATGATTCCCGACTAAATTTCTTCTTTTTTAATGAGATATTTTGCAAGAAAATTGACATACCTTATAAAAAGCAGCTATCTGCGTTTCTTTATAAAAAACCGATATATTTATCCTACTTTAAAACTGACGTCACTTCAAAATGACGCCAAATCGGCATTCCACGCCAAACTGTCAAAGTTTTAGACCTTAGAATGTAAACAATGGAACTTATTTTTTTGCTTTCGAATGTACACAGCGTTTTTTGCGTACAGGTAGCTACGCACCTGGCTGGCTGTTCCTTATAGGGTACACATTATTCGTGTTATCAACTTCTAATATGGATTAAACGTGCATGCGTACTAACAAAGTGTTAATTTTATATTAGAATCACAGCAAATATATTGTAAATATAAGAAATGAACTGAATGTTTTCGGCGTTCAAGCGAAATGAACGACAGAAAATTATCGGCAAATTTACCATGAATCGCTAGCACGATTCATGGTATTTGCCGATAATTTTCGGTCGTTCATTTCTCTTGAACACCGAAAACATTCAGTTCATTTCTTAAAAAGCATATCATAACTTATGACACCCTTTACTCATTTAACTGTCTTAAATGTTTACTGTTATTATCTAAAATAAATACACAATACTTTTTTCAATATTCCAGATAGGGAATTCAATTAATATTAATATATATACTGCTCTTTTCTAATATTTCGACCTCTAAGGGCCTTTTTCAAAGAAAATCACGTCAAAACACACGTCACATTTTTGTTACATGCATTCAGCCATAAAATCTGTCGAAAGATTTTATGGCTGAATGCATGTAACAAAAATGTGACGTGTGTTTTGACGTGATTTTCTTTGAAAAGGGCCCTTAGAGATCGAAATATTAGAAAAGAGCAGTATATATATTAATATTAAAATAAATATTTAAACAATTAGATTAGATAATCATTTAACTAGTAAGATCAGATAATTATTTGAAAACTTTTCATGAAAACTAGTGATACAGTACATGTGCTTCAGTGATTTTAAAATTAGTATATTATCTAAACAGCGTGCCATACGATTTACATTGCACTGTATATTTTGCATGTTTATGTGATAAAACTTGTATTTCAATTTTGCACACATAACACTCTACAGTATAAATATATCCAAATCAGGTTACTAAGATACGTTTATTATTTATTCAGGTTCCAATGCCAGTGGTTACTATTGATCCAGCCAGGGTGGATACAATTCCATACGAGATGGGGCAGAAAGACAGTATTGAGTTTACGATCACAAACCATGGGTTGATCAGAGCGAATAACGTTAGACTAGCGCTGCCTACGTCACTCCAATATCTCACATTTGAACCGGTGTGTGAATACAGGCAAAATTATGTATCTCGAATTCGCTTGTGTCTAACTTACCTGTGTTTCCACAGTTATATTCAATATTTGAAACTCGCTATAATCGACCTTACTCGTATTTCTTTAATTTCAATAATTTAACCTAGCTTAAATTTAATATATGCATCTGCTTCTTATTACCGGTGGTCTTAATGTAATCGAAAACTTAAATAATTACAAAGACCTTTTATACTTACTTCCCTGATTATTTTCGGTTACTGGACGTTTTATTTATGACACCCAAACGTCAAAACAGCAAGAAATTCCATGAGGTTTCTGATGTTTTACTTAATTTCAGCCGATACACACTAAAGGGTAAACGTCATTTCTTCTGTAGTACCGGTGCATCAGCCAAAAATTCCTATAGAAAAATATCTTTGTGTAAAATCATGTCCAAGATGTTGCGATTTTAGTCAATGACCGGAAACAGTTTCGTAAGACGTGCAGCAGCAGACAGAACTAGTATATAGAGAATTTCCAGCATAAAAACAAAATGGTCACTTGAAAATGTTAGAAATGTGTTGAATTTCTTTGCAAATATGAACTTTTATTGAGAAAAGTGTACAGTTACATGAAAAAGCTCATAATAGACACTTTTGGTGGATTTGGCGGTTGACGCGGGAGTTTAACTGTTCTCTATGTAAATTTCCGGTATGTAAATGAAGTGACGCCAATGCTATTTGGATTTTTCGGATTACACCGGTATAACATATACACCGGTATTAGGTTGCTTCATCCCTACAATATAAATTCGATTATTCGAACTCGCGTTAGTTCGAACAAGACGGCCAACTAGTAATATACAGATACTTATCTATATGGTTTGTTTAATACACCATTATTTCGAAACTAAAAAGTAGCTAAGCTGACCTTTTGCTTATAAAAAGTTGTAGTTGAGTCTTAGATTGTATTCAAGCGTTTGATTGGTCACCTATGAGCACAATTGTGCTTATAAAACGTTGTAGTTGAGTCTGAGATCGTTTTCAAGCATTTGATTGAGTGACTGGTCAAATTTGAGCATTCTGCTCAATTTTGACCAATCAATAGCTTAAAAGTGCTCTCAGACTCAAGTCAAATGTTTTATAAGCATGGAACCTGATTTAACTATTAAATATGATTGGATTATCGAAAATCGACCGAATATGTAAAATACCAGTCTGACTGAGCAGACCTTATAATTTGAAATTATTTCCTTTGCAAACAGCTTCAAGCCAGATCAGACGCCGAGTTAACCGGCGTCTGAACAGGCTCCAAACTCTTTGCCACTCAAATTCAAATAAGTCGTAAAACTTTCTTTCAAATTGTTAATTTGCTCCGTTTTGTTGCATTGCGTTTCGTTTGCGTTTTAGATTTGAAATAATGACGTATTCTCCACTGTTTGTTTGTAGTCGAGGATTAACATAGGAAATCTGGAGGCTAACACTACTGTCCTGGTGCTAGTGAAGACCATACCAAAAACGAGACAGGTGAGGTCTGGTGGCTGTGGATCTGGAAGATTGACTTATCAGGTCACATGTGGGGGTGTACAAACATACGGCGTTGGCGTGGGTATCTCCCGGGGTGGTGGTGGTGGCTCCGGGTCGTGTGGAATGGTCAATTTACATGGTGAGACTTACTTTCAAAAATTCAAATTCAAATTGCTTTATTTCAGATCTAAGTTTACATATACAGTAGAACCTATCTATTACGACCATTAAATTTTGTTGAATATAAGTCGTTTAAGATAGGTGACTGCTTAAAGCAATGTGAAAGGAGCTTTCTGTTTCACTTTCACATTGCTTTAATCTGTCACCTGTCTTTTATTCAGACAAATAGCCTTCCTTCTACTGTGTGTAAATTCAGGAGACAGTTATATAATACTTGTGTTTGCTTCGACACTTTGTACGAATTCTGTCTATGAGGTATGCAATACGTAAGTTGAATTCCGATGATTCGAACTAGCTTAAGTATAAAATACTCCGTGTTTCAGACTTTAAAATGTGGTTTGGCTTCGTTATATTAAAAAGTTATAGAAAAAATTAGTTTACTTGTGTGACTATTGCACACAAGACTAGCTCGAAGATTGACTCGTCCATATAGACGTAGGTGTACTTATGGATCGATACAGTGCTTCCTCTCTACGAACAACGACACCTAAGGGGAGACAACGATTATGTGTGTGTGTGTTGTTCGGAGTGAGTTGTTATAGGGATGAAACATTTAAACTTGGCTTAAATTTACAAACAGTTTGAATTCTGAATCAGACGCCTCGTCATTATATTTCATCTGTCAAAATGTCCACATGTAAGTAATTTTGAGAAAAACAGCAGACGACAATCAAAGTTTAAACAGACGAAATTGCAGCAGTTAAAGCGTAGGACATAATTGTCTTTATGTTACTCTTCCTCCACGTCTCTGTCATGTGAATGTTGGGCCTTGATAGTATGACTTAATGCTGAGTGAATTCTTTGTTTTTGTTATAAGGTTATTTGAGTGGCGGTGGAGGACAGGGATATGCTTCAAGTTACACTGTGATATGACTGTGGGGCCCTGATTGTATGACTTTATGCTAAGTGTATTCTTTGTTTTTGTTATAAGGTTATTTGAGTGGCGGTAGAGGAGGGGGATATGCTTCAAGTTACTCTTCCTTCACATCTCTGTCATGTTACCGTGGGGCCATAATTGTATGACTTTATGCTAAGTGAATTCTTTGTTTTTGTTATAAGGTTATTATGGCGGTGGAGGATATGCTTCAAGTTACTCTTCTTCCACATCCCTGTCATGCGACTGTGCTGTGACGTTTATTAAAAGCTGCATTCTGGCATTCCACCCTGTAGCCGGATGTGTTATGGCCATTCAAGGACTAGAACCGGTTAGTACACCCCTCTTCTACATTCTCTGCTTTCAAAACCGACCCATCCCTTAAACTTTTAATGGACAATTCCAGTTTCCAATTAAGTTTAGACCATTTTTGACTATTCAGGGTTGTTTTTATCAATGAATTATATAATGACAAACAGTGAAGCCTCTGAATAGAGGGCTCCTGCAGGAGCCCTCTGATCAGGGTCTACGCTGTTTGCATAGGACAAGTGTATTCTTTACAGGTATAATTCTTGTTAATGACGAGTATACTCGTCGCTTGGATTGACTACAGTGAAACCTCTCTATTACGATCATTAACCCTTAGCCCGCCAAATAAATTGTCGTCTGCTATATTTCTCGTCTGCTTCAAGTTTCAAAGTGCTTCAAAGTTGCTCTAAATTGCTGAAAATGTTGTCCGAGTGTCAAACAGCTTGGATCCGGATGAGACGCCGAGTTACTCGGCGTCTCATCCGGATCCAAGCTGTTTGCATATGGAGCTATAGTCGTGACTGGCAGGCTAAGGGTTAAAACGAACGACAATTGATTGTACAAAGGACAGGACCTGGTGACAGCTTAAACAAGGTGACCTGACGTAAACTCCTGATAGTTAACACAATTTAGTGGTTGTTAAAGAGATGTTTTACTGTGTATTGTTTTGGCGGCTGTAACCCTTTTACGCGGTATGATATTTGTTGGTAATAATTTTTCATGTTGTAGGGTTCACGAGGACAGAAACTGGATGCAATGAATGTCGTCCTTCCAATAATGGACTTCATAATGGGCTGTTTGTCCAACTTCCACCCTGTACTGTCAGCCCTGAGTCCAGGATACACCGCACTACGGTTTGTTGTTGCCATTTTACTCTTTATTCCATGCCTCGATTGAGGGGCGGGAACCGGAGAACCCATCCACTAAATATATGAGAATATAGGATTAATTTATTCACCCCTGAAACCTTTTATAGACAATTCCTATATCCAGTTGAGGTTGATCAACTATATAACGCATTCATTCCTCAATGGAAAATTTTCAGCTCCCACTAATAATTTTTTGCCAAATAACAAACAGTGCAGACCTTGATCAGAGGGATCCTTTAAGAGTCCTCTGATCTGGATCTACGCTGTTTTCATAGCACACATGTACTCTTCAGTAGTACACTGTTTGTAAATGATGAGTCTACTCGTCTCTAGGTTTGAATGGGTTAATTTTTGTTGTATATTCTTTTAGATGTATAATGGATCTGGATTCCACGTGTGGCAAGGGTAGACAGCGTCGTGAAGCCAGCTCTGAGATTGTCACCAACCTACAGAACACCGCCCGATCCATGGATAACTTCATACGTATGGCAAACGAGACTTCCGGTGACGACAAAATGTATATTAACCCTTTACCTGATATCACTATCTATAGTATTGAAGATAGGTGACTACATAAAGCAGGTTGAAAGCAAAGCAGAATGCGCCTTAAGGCGCATTCTGTTTTACTTTCAGGCTGCTTTAAGGTATCATATGCTACAATATAGAAAATACTCCATATAATATTATATTCATGACTGATTAATTTGGAATTATTTTCTTCAGCGGAGGAAAAAATCATATTCGCTAAAAGGCGCTTCTATGGGGGAAAGGGTTAATATATAATCTGCTCTTTTCTAATATTTCGACCTCTAAGGGCCTTTTTCAAAGAAAATCACGTCAAAACACATTTCACATTTTTGTTACATGTGACGCGTGTTTTGACGTGATTTTCTTTGAAAAAGGCCCTTAGAGGTAGAAATGTTAGAAAAGAGAGCAGTTTATATATTAATATTAATTTAATTCCCTATCTGGAATATTGAAAAAAATTGTTGACAAAATGTAATTTAGTTTTCGGTGTTAAAAATATTCATGAAGAAAACAGACTATGGCATATCCTCTCGTTAGCGACCATTATCCCAGTACAACCTGTTTGCGGCAACTAAACAAAAGAGCGGATGCACGTCAATTTTCCAGGATAAGTTAACAAGAAAGTTTTCGTGAACAGTTTTGTCATAATATTTATTTGTGGTGGCAGTATATGACATTTACATGTCATTTGACGCGTTAACCCTTTTGCGCCCAGTGGATTATTCCATGTTTTATATTGGATTAGTCCATTTTTTAACAAAGGGATGCCTGGTCAAAATTTTCATTTTCATATTGTTTTATATTGAAATTCCTATCAGCAAACAGTGTAGACTCTGATCAGAGTCTATACTGTTTGCCTATGTCCCATATATGGGATCGTGGGCACAAATGGGTTAAGATAACTATCAGGGTTTCACGAAAAGATTCCACTTTCCACTTACTAGATAATTATGTCAGATATTAACTGGAATTTTTCAGAAAAGTTAAGTGGTACCTGGTGTCCGAAATGTGCCACCATAAGTTACACTTGGTTTATTTCAGATACGGCATAGACTCGGTGTGGTATGGCACATTTAAATCTTCTATTACTGAAGATAGTAAAAGAGGAATTTTACTTAGCAGTCAAGAGTATACTAGCACCCTGGACAAGCTCTCTGTCGAACAGGAGAAAGACACAGTTGGAAAATTCCTACACAGATGGAACGACACAGGTGAGGTTGTCAACTGTTGTTGTTGTTGTTGTCAATCGTGGTGTTGTTGCTGCTGCTGTTGCTGCTGCTTTGCTGATAAGGTGTTGTGTCACTCAAGATACTTAATTCATTCACCTCTGAAATTTTTAACCCATTACCCCATAGCCTGTTTCTAGCCTTGAAGACAAATGACTACTTTAAGCAGGCTTAAAGTAAAGCAGAATGCGCCTGAAGGCGCATTCTGTTTTACTTTCAGCCTTCTTAAAGCTACCATTTGCTACGTTATAGAAACTCTTTCATATAGTTCGTATTCATGACTATTTAAAGTGGCATTATTTTTTTTTAGTGGAGAAATTTTTTAGAGTAGAGGCGTCAAAAGGCGTATTATTAACAATTGTTGTTGTTGTTGTTGTCGTTGGTGGTGGTTGTGGTGGTGTTTTTGTTGTTGTTGTAGCTAATAATGCGTTGTGTCACTCCAGATACTTATCTATACTCTGGCTTGTTGCTTCAGTTGCTGCCTGGGAAAACGGTACAGTGAACCAACTAGCGGCATCAAATAAAGTCATCAACCTAGCATCGCTTACAACAATGGTGGACCAATATCTGAGGGACACGGAGGTGGCAATGGCTAAAGGCTATAGGTCAATCTTTGAGGAGTTTGATAATGCCGTTAGCGCTTATAAGACTGCTGAAGCCAGCGAGGTAACAATACACACTCTTATAGGTGAAGGTGATGTTAACTCACATTTAATCTATTACCCCATACATACAACCTTTTAGTCTTTAATTTAATTCTCCAACAGTTCCATTTTACACAGCCTTATATGCACCATAACAAATAGTTTCTATATCCTAGGAGATAGTAACTTTAAGCAGGCTGAGAGTAAAGCAGAATGCTTTTCTTTCAACCTACTTTAAGTTGACACCTGTCTCAAAACCAGGAACAGGGTATGGGGTAATGGATTAACTAATTCACCCTTTACAATTTGAATGAAGCACTCCAGTTTCCGATCAATTCAAGTCCATCTATGACTATTTAGATAATAAATTGCAAAATGACAAATAGTGAAGACTCTCATCACTCAGATCAGATGGCTCCTTTAGAATCCCTCTGATATTGGTATACACTATTGGCATAGGACAATTACATGATCATTGTATAGGTACACTGATTGTTAAGTACACGTATACTCATCGCTAGGATTCTGTGTGTTAAACTTAATGCAATTCAATAAAAGGGGGAAATTACAGTATCTTATAAATACAATGTATAAATACATAATCAAAATCTACGTAGCAAGAAGTTTTTAGCTTAATCATACAGTGCTCCCTCTCTACAATGGCCCTCCCAACAACAACTCCCTCCTTACAACAATCCTAGACACAATTCCCTAAACGGGACAATTATGTCTAATGCTTTTACAGCTGTAATATCGTCTGCTTAAAATTGTCGTCTGCTCTTTTTTCTCAAAACTACATATAAATGGAGATTTTGATAGAATAAATATAATGACGAGTGAAAAACAGCTTGAATCCAGATCAGACGCCGACGCGGTGTCTGATCTGGATTTAAGCTGTTTGTAAATGTTAGCCAATTCTAAATTTTCCTTCTCTATAACGACTCCCTCCGAACAACACACACAATCTGTGTCTCCCACTGGGTGTCGTTGTAGAGAGGGAGCACTGTAGTACCAGTTGAGTCGCTGTCTCATCTAGATCCAACCTTGGTTAACATTATCACAAATTAACTCACAACGTGTTGAAAATGTTGCACCATATGTGGACAATTTTTAAATGTGCAGCCTTTTTTCTTTACAGAAAAAAAATAGTAAGAAAGATGGCGCTATTTGTGCCAAGGTGAGGATTCGGATTACACAGGACCTCGTACTGACACGTGCTGCTTTCATTGCTAAGTTAGAAATGGAAAACGGTGAGAGGCATGACCTGGAGGACATCAGAGTTGAGATACAGATAAGACAGACAGGCGGCATAGGGGCACTGGATAACAACAAGTTTTCAATAGGTATGCAATACAGTTTTGGGGACGCATAATACGGAAGAAACGAAATTACCCTTTTTGCGTTTGAACAAAACTACGCTCAAAAGTACAGTAGAACTTCGATATCTCGAACTCGTTTACTTCGAACTATTCGATATTTCTATACATAAATTACGTTACTTCATGGATGGTTAAGTCGAACACACCCGTGTTTCAAAGTTGTTCGACATAACCGAGTTCGAGATATCGAAGTTCGACTAAATAAGTTGTAGAAAATGATAACTGTTTGAAACTTCATGCCTGTCCTACTTAGATTGAGACCTTAATGTATCATCATTTACGCCCAGTGGATTCTTCCCTGCTTATATATTGAAATATATTTTATTCAAAGGCATGCCCTTTCTGATTTTTCATCTTCGTTTTGTTTTAAAAATCCTGTCAGCAAACAGTGTAGGCTTTGATCAGATGTCACATTATGCATTTGAAATGTCGAGGCAAAGGTTAAACTAAACTTAAATGCTTTTTGCTTTATATTGTGTAGGTTCACCTAAATTAGTTGGCATCAGTGGTGTTGATGGGAGTGGAAGTCTTGGAAAGGATTTATCTGGATCAGCTGAATGGCTCATGATACCGTACACAGCCGCAGCACCTGTGGAAGATACACTGTATGACATAGGCGGTCTGTTATCGTACCGAGTTGGCAGTTCGGAATTCTCTACTCCACTGTTACCCGACACAATCACTGTGAAATCTAACCCAAGTCTTGTTGTTCGCTACTTCCATGAGAAGTTTGTTCGTGGTGATGATCCGTTGACCAAAGCTATTGAACCTGTTGTACCGTTCAGTCTATGTGTGTCTGTTATGAACGATGGGTATGGTATAGCAAACGCATTGAAAATCACATCTGGACAACCAGAGATCATTGAAAACGAAAAGGGATTACTTGTAGCTTTCAAAATAATTGGTGCTTATCTTCAAGGCAAGGATGTCACACCATCACTGAGTATTGACTTCGGTGACATTAAATCATTCGAGACTAAAACTGCCTGCTGGCTCTTGAGTACCACGCTGATGGGAACGTTTTACAACTACAGTGCCACGTTTGAAAATATCAACCCCCTAGGTGACCCACAACTGTCATTGTTAGAAAAACTATCTTACCATGAACTGGTGCATTTGGTAAGGATGGAAGACACTGGTGATGGTCTAGATGACTTCCTGGTGAATGATAAAACTGACCTAAATGGAATGCCTGACAGGGTGTTCAGCAATTCTAACGGTTCTTATGTAGAGACTGTAACTACAGCCAACTTGACAGAGTTCAAGGTATACCACTTCCAAAGGCCAGGCTCTAAAGCATACACTGTCATTAACCTAAACGTATCTGTTGAGAATACTTCCGTGTGGCATTACGTACGAGTAGAGAATAACATCACCAGTCCACTACCTTCTTCTCACCAATACCTGATCCAAGCCGAGAGAGATGACGGTAAACACATGTTGCTGGAGAAGAATGTCTGGCAGACTACTCATATATTAGACACTTTCTACATTCATATATTCGATAGCAGTAACATCAATATGACGGCAAATGACAATATTAATTTTGTCTCGTACAACCTCACCTATGGTCCTCGCAATATGTATCCTCCAAAATTCAGTTCACCAATTTATTCTGTTAGAATTCCAATTAATGAAGAAATCGGAAAGCTCGTGTTTAAATTGGATGCCCATGATTCTGATAATAATGTGTTTAGGTTTGCGATGGCCAATTCTTCTTTGAAAGAGTTTTCAATCAATACAATATCAGGAAATATTTATATTGCAAATAAGCTATCAGAACAGTCATATGAATTCGAAGTGATTGTTTATGACGATGGGATACCTTCATTGTCGTCAACAGCAAAGGTAACAGTTTCTATAAATGGCACTAACGTGACACCTGTTTATCCACAATCTACGTCACCGTCAACGTCACAATCACCAGTAACAACATCAACTACGCGGAAACATTCTGTCTCAAACACTACGGAGAAGGGCGAGCCCGGAGAAAAGGGTGGTATCTCATCGTGGATCATGCCTATATCTATTGGAGTGGCTGTCCTAGTGCTTGTAGTGTTGGTTATCGCTATTTCGTTGTACGTGTATAGGCGAAGTAAAAATGGTGGCCGTAGTGGACGACATTCCAGGTTGCATGATGGCGGCGGAAACACGCGGATGCGTACATTCCATGTCCGAAATTAGAAAGACTTTTAGTGTTACAGTATATATAACTATAGAAGACATCGTTCTTTCTTGTTTAACCCATTTGTGACTACGGTCCTGTATTTGGAAAAAGACAAACAGTGTAGACTCTGATCAGACGCCGCATAATGCGGCGTCTGATCAGAGTATACACTATTTGCTGATAGAATTTTAAATATAAAACAAACAAAAACAAAAAAATAAACCAGGCAGGCCACCTCTTATATAAATTATGGACTAACCATTATACAAAAATGGAAATAATAACTGGGTGCAAATTGGTTAACCCATTACCCCATACCCTGTTTCTAGTTTTGATGACAGGCGGTCACTTAAGGTAGTTTGAAAGAATTTCAGTCTGCTTTAAGTTACTGTCTGCTTAGATATAAACAAAATTATCGGTATTTCTTATGGTACATATTTATGACTGTATAATAGTTGAACTATCTTCTTTAGTGGGGGAATCAATTAAAGGTGTACAAAAGAGAAGGTATGAGGTAAAGGGTGGACTACCATCATGGGTGATTGGCTGTCCTAGTACTTGTAGTGTTGGTTATCGCTATTTCGTTGTACGTGTATAGACGAAGTAAAAAAAGGCAATGTCCGTACTGGACGACATTCCAGGTTGCACTTTAAGTCTTGCATACATGCAGACAAGATATTGTTCTGTTTTGTTTACCCAATTACACTATAAATATGCCTTTGAATTATTCTTCCACTAAAGAAAATAGTTCCACTTTATACAGTCATGAATATGTACAAGAAGAATATGTTCTGTATCCTAGCGAATGGTTGCTTAAAGCATGTTAAAAGTAAACCAGAATGCGCATTAAGGCGCATTCTGCTTTACTTTTAACATGCCTTAGGTGTCATCTTTCTTCAAAAACTATTATAGAAACAGGCTATTTGATAATGGGTTAAATCACTTGAAACAAAATTGCAAAAATATTGAAATACAGTGAAGAAAAGGACGGGTTTTCAAATTATTGACAATTTATTAACTCCTTCACTGCCTTACCCCGAATACAATGGTTTACAAAGGTCCAGTCTAACAGAGAGATAGCAGATTATGCAGCACAAAAATGCATAAAGCTGTCTGCATTGCTTTTGGCCTATATTAAATGGAAACATATATTTGGAGTTGTCCATACTCTTTAACTGTATGGCTAAACGTAAGATTTACGAGATATATAATGTCCTATCACTAGATTTACATAGCAAATCTTACATACGTGTCATTTCTATGGTAACAGGTGATCTTACATGAATGTCACTTCCAGGGTAACAGGTGATCTTACATGAATGTCATTTCCAGGGTAACAGGTGATCTTGCATGAATGTCACTTCCAGGGTAACAGGTGATCTTATATGAATGTCACTTCCAGGGTAACAGGTGATCTTATATGAATGTCATTTCCAGGGTAACAGGTGATCTTGCATGAATGTCACTTCCAGGGTAACAGGTGATCTTACATGAGTGTCATTTCCAGGGTAACAGGTGATCTTACATGAGTGTCATTTCCAGGGTTACAGGTGTAAAGTTCATGTATTGTTTCCTGTTCGTATTACCGGTATTACCAATCTAGATGCAACTTATTTTCATTTTTATGCAATTCATTTACACTTTTATATGCATCTTGTGCTCAATTTGTCTTTACGTGCTACCAATTAATAAACAAGAGTTTTATCTTCAATTTAGTTGTGTTGTATATCCTGCATACTAGAATAGATATTCCACATAACAATACGTGAAACGATGGAAAAAATGGCATTATCTTGTATGCCTACGATCTTGCTGAATGGACCTTAAAATTCGTTTTCTTATATCCAATATTTCGTTACATGTGTATCCAAATTTCGTTATACCAGGTCCATTGTTCTACAGCGCTCCCTCTCTACAACGAAACCCAATGGGAGACAAAAATTGTGGGCGTTGTTCAGAGGGAGTCGTTATAGGGAGGGACTTGGCTTACATTTGCAAACAGCTTGATTCCAGCTCAGACACCGCATCTGGATTCAAGCTGTTTCTCACTCGTCATTAAGTTTTTTCTGTCAAAATGTCCATTATGTAACTTTGAGAAAAATAGCAGGCAAATCTAAGCAGACGGTATTGCAGCCATTAAAAAGGTTGGGCATAAATCTCTTGTTTGGGGAACAGCGACAAGGGTCGTTGTAAGGAGGAAGTTGTTGTTGGGGGCCGTCCGTTGTAGAGAGGGAACGCTGTATATGTTAATTAGAGATAGGAATTATTTTTCGTTTTCTTATATCCAATATTTCGTTATATCCAGTTTCGTAATAGATCTTCAATGTATATATCATCAACATTTACACAACAAACATCTGTCATTTTCTTAATGTTCAATGAGTTATAATATACTTAAGCTGCTTTGAGTTTTTATGAATGGTGACATCTATCTTGGTATCATCTAAATACTGCTGCCAGGTCCTATCATGAAGGACCTCCTCGAGACATTCCAGGGCCAGGTAATCAAAGTCAATGTGAAGCTTGTTCACAAACAGCCCAATATCCCTGTAGGCCTTGTGTAGATCTCCAATACCCAGAATACAGATGTCGTGGACATATTTTCCAGTGCAGCGTGAAGACCGCGTAGAGTTCGTCGTCCTCCATGTCTTGTAGCGCGTAAAGGAAGACTTTCTTGGGATCTTACTGAATGGACCTTAAACACAGAAAAACAGACATTTATCTTTCCCAATAAACGAGTTTATGCTGAAATGGTTATATCCGTTGCAAACAGTTTGGAGCCAGATCAAACGCCGGCTAAACCGGCGTCTGATCAAGTTCCGAACTGTTTGCCATTCAAATTAAAATACATCGTTAGAATTATTTTCAAAACTATTATTTTCGTTTGTGTTTCATTTGCGTTTAATCGGGAAACGCCAAAGCCTAAACATTAAAGTAAAAATAGAGATTTTAAGTCATTACTGATTGTCAGTTCCTTTCACTTGCTGAACACAATAGGTAAATGACTGATACTTTTATAAATGTAAATATGTTCATTTTGTTCTGCCTTCAAAAAGCAAGAAACATTGTAAAAATGTGTTAGCCAATACAATTATAATACATGTATGTTATGTTATAGAGTTAATCAGGGTATAATTTAGATCCAAAATGCTTGTTATTCGGGGTATAATTTAGATCCAAAATGCTTGTTATTCAGGGTATAATTTAGATCCAAAATGCTTGTTATTCAGGGTATAATTAAGATCAAAAGTGTTTGTTATTCAGTGTATAATTTAGATCCAAAGTGCTTGTTATTCAGGGTATATAATTTAGATCCAAAGTGCTTGTTTTTCACCGTTTGATAATATAACCCGATTCATTAACTCTTAGGAATATTGCACACGACGAATTCTGCAGATGAAAACGACAAAGCGTGCTTAACCATTTCGCTGCAAGAATGACGTAAAATCCGTCTAACTCAGTCGCTGACATAAAATCGTCTGCTTAAATTTGTCGGGTTTTATTTTATTTTTTTTATTTTATATATTCCAAACTGCTTTACACTCATATCAATGATTTTTCAGTTCAATACGCTTAAAATTCCAAATTTTATATAGATCTATATGTACTATATATATATATATATATATATATATATATATATATATATATATAATTGTAAAGGTAAAAATGACTAAACACGCCTTCTATTTTTTCTTTTGTATTACCATACGCGTTTCGCCTCTCGGCTCATCACTGATGAGCCGAGAGGCGAAACGCGTATGGTAATACAAAAGAAAAAATAGAAGGCGTGTTTAGTCATTTTTACCTTTACAATTATATATACTTTTGCCGGTCCGGCATTTGCCGTAATATTTTACATTTTCCGTCTATATATATAATGTATATATATAAAATTTGGATTTTTAAGCGTCTGTTCTGGATCCAAACTGTTTGCATATGTTAATGATTGAGGCCATGTCAGTGACATGGGTTATGGTTAACTATTCATACATGTACGTCTCACCTTTAAACGCCCCGGGTGCTCCAAGGTGGGCATTATAATTGAGAGAAGCAAAGAAACTTTCATCAGCTATGTCCGTCCTCCTGACCCAGGCTAGGTAATCTTGGGCTCTCTCATCGTGCAGACAGAAATCTACGAAGTCTCTGTTTACCGCCACGTGCACAGACCCCTTAACTGGGCGTATCCGATGGGGTGGTGGAGTATCTGACTTTGTCCATCGATAAAAATACTTCTGTTTAGCCCTAAGGTAAAATACATTTGAGAAATTGTTATCATTTCCTAGATCATGTCAACATGTCCATTGCAATCACTCTGTAGCCTGATAAGACTCCGAGTAATTCGGCGTCCGGCAAGGTTTCTTAATGTTTCGCTCAAACAAGTACAATAGCCTCTTCCCTACTATTTTAAGGCAATGCGTTCTGTTAGCATTTCAACGGGAAATAATTGCATAGTGTCCCCTGTATACACATACAATTTGTATTTGAGCAGCGTTGACATTTGCAAAATATGTATACTAAACCCAAATGTCATCGAACACGGTGTCTGATCATTCTCAGCAAAACCCTTTAAAAACCTAAAAGCATTTTAAAAATACAAAATTTAATACAATGTTATAATAAGTTCGACTGTTTTGTGTATATATAATGGAGAGGCTATTGACAGCCGACTGTCAATAGAGATTTCACGTTCAATTCGCTATTGACAGTCGACTGTCATTGTCGAATTTACGTTCAAATCATTATTGACAGGCGCATGTAAGGAATTATATTTGGATACTAGTATTTATGTCTCCCCAACAGCGGAGACCTAGATATTGTATTCGTGCTGTCAGTCCGCCCGCCAGTCTGTACGTCTGTTTGTCTGTCCGTCTGTACATACGATTCAATACTTAACCACCAAAATACATGTACCTAGTCACAGCAATATCAATCATTAACCCTTTACCTCATAGCCTGTTTCTAGTTTTGAAGACAGGTGACCACTTAAGGCAGGTTGAAAGTAAAGCAGAATGTGCATTAAGGCACATTCTGCTTTTATTCAGCCTGCTTTAAGCTAAAATCTGCTCTAAAATATGTGTAATGGTAATTGTTCATGATGGTATAAACTGGAACTATTTTCTTCAGCGGAGGAATAAATTAAACACGCTAAAAGTCGCTTCTATGGGAGAAAGGGTTAACATGGCCATCTCCTGTGGCATTAACCTGGCCACTTCTTGAGATATTGAGAGATTAATCTGGCCATTAGCATGTAGTGTAGACATAATTATGCGCTATCAAAAACCACAGAATAAGTTAAATAAATTAAAATAATATAAAATTTACAAACGATTGTCAATAGCGATTTCGTGTTAAATTCACAAGTGACAGTCGACTGTTATTAGCAACTTTACGTGATCTCCAGATTATGAATATTTAGCTGGTGCCCGTAAATAAATGAAACGTTGTACGACAAAAACGGTCGTAAGTCAAAACTTTAAAATATATCTAATTTGTCAATTCTCGATCTAATCCTATCGTTTGACATCTCTTTGGAATCGTCTTTTCAAGACGATTCCAAAGAGATGTCACACGACAGGATTAGATGGAGAAATAAATGATAATTGAGACTTTTATAATCTGAATTACGACACAATCTGAAACGGGTCCCAGGAGAAGAGCTAAGCATCACCTTATCAAATATCCTTCAACAACATTCTCCCTATCCATGGCTTCGAGTATCTTTACAATCTCTCTGTTCGTCTTCAGAGGGAACTCTTGCCCTGTCAAGTTAATGTAGTACTTCCAGTTCTTCTTCTTCAACAGATCTTTCATACATATGAGCTCTGTCTCTAGCACTGAAAACCCACCCCATGTCACGTTAATAGCTTTACTAGATAAAAACACGTTATCAAAACAGTCAGCTATAGTACCAATTGCCTTTTGCTCTTCTTGGCTTGTTTTCATATCCACGTGAATACAATAGTAGTTGTGGGGTCTGTAAATCGCTCTTAACAATCTTTCTATCTGTTCCACATCTCTATAAACTATGAGTGCAAATGCGATTGGAAAGTTCCTTTCATCCTCTGACAGTGGATGGTCAATGTAGCCCCTTGTTCGTTTAAAGCTATTGCAGTTAGAAATGCTAGTATACCTTTTAGTAGAAATGCCAACCCTTTTTTCTTTGATCATAAGTTTCCGGGCGTATTGAATGGTTTGATTATCACCTTGAAGTATCTGTCGACAATTAACATCTTTTTGGTTTCTGATCTCGCGGTAATACTGGCTATAGATATGTTTTCGGTACATATATTCGTCATTTTTAAGGCGATCACTATCTACCGTGTCAACTATTTCGTCTTGATCATGACTGGCAAATGTTTTACCTGTTTTCAGTCTGTTAACGAAAATTTTGTTAAACCTGCCGAAACTGACAGTTTCAACAAAGTTTTCGTTAACCGTATTTATAGTTCCAAACATTTGGTCACGTGCAATGGTCTTTGGTATAAGAGGAACATCATTTGACAGTTGATCTGACGGAATATTTCCTTGCATATAACCATCTGCGCCATCTAAATCCTCATTCAACCATTCTTTATGAATGAAGTTGAAAACTCCGGCTGGCATATACGTCTTTGGAGTTTGTTTTGTTTTAAAGATTTCCTTGTATCTATTTATCTCACTTTTATTATATCGTTTTATCTCACTTTCATTATTACTATTTGTCTCCACAAATTTAATAGTTTCTCCACTTCTTGAGACATTCGCCAGTTTTTGCTTGGCAAGCAACGTTGTTACGTATTCTTTCCAATCTGAAATGTTATGTAAACGTCCACGGGATACACCCTTGGTTCTTGTCAAGTGATTGAGGCTTACTGATGACGTCATCACGTTTTGGCCAGTTGAAACATTCGTGATTGTGAGAAGGTTTATACAAAGCCAGGTAGTGACAAAAACAAGAGAAAGACTTGAAAAGATCAAACGAATTCTGTGGTAGTTTCTTTTCGTCTTCTTTGGCATTTTGATCTGAAAGTTAAATTTTGTAAAACTTCTGAATATTTTATCACTTCAAAAACTACGTAGACGGCGGTTTACTCTTCTTGATCGGATCGTAGTTTTTTGACAATGGTGTTTCTATAGTCAAATGCTAAAACTCAACTTCTGAAACTAAAACAATTTTATCACATAATTTGCGGTCTGGGAGTTGCATAAAGCGATTGTATAAATATCGTAATCCACTAGTGAAATATCGTTTTTTGGGCTCCGGCCTAACTTGTTCGTCCATAAGCGCTGCATGTAGCGGGGTGCCAAATGACGTCATTTACTATGACGTTAACGTAAACAACGTAACGTTTGGCGGAAAATCTATATAGCGTAGGGTCTACAAACTACGGCTTCAAATCAATTTAATAGGTGCTGGAACTTGTAATGTGATAAATAGAATATCACATTCGTGTTCATTATTTATCATTTTTAATAAACTCGTTGACTAAAATGAATATGACGCTCGCCAAGGCTCGCGTCATATTATTTTAGTCAACTCGTTTATTAAAAATGATAAATAATGAACACTCATACAATATCCTCTATTTATTGAATTAAGCGCCTTTTTTTACACAATAAAATAAGATTGTTTGATATTTCATCCTTGAAAAAGACCCGATAATAAAAGATCGGAAATACCATATTGCCTTGGTCGTTCGTGTCTACTGCTTTTCCTTTTCTACACAATAAAATTAAGAAATACTATTTGTTCCATCCTCGGTTATTGCCTCATATACCACGGTTTGGGAGTTCTGACGCGCAGCAAATTAACCACGAGGGCCGAAGACACTAGAATGACGAACCATGTGGCAATATCTAACGTTCGGCCATCGTGGCTAATTTGCTGAGCGTCAGAACTCAAAGCGTGGTATATGAGGCAATAACCAACAATGGAAATAATATCATTTCGATTCTAACATTACAACTTGTGTAAACTGTCTATTTTCACAGCGTGATTTATTGAATAATACATGTTCACCATGGTTAATTTGTTCGTCGTTCATAAAGACAAATTCACGTGCTATGTTAGAGCTTATTGGGTTTACAATTTAAACGAAATGAAATGCAAGTGCAATCCGATTAAATGTAGAAAATAACAGGTTCTTGAATGAAAACGTTTTATTTTAAGTGGCAAAGCCTTTGAAGATTGGATTTCACTGTAATCTGGCTAACTTAAAACTTCAGTAAACATCCTAAAACATAAAACGACTTATCATGTAATTCCTTTCAGGGTCAAATTTAACCAATTGCTTTAACACATCCAACCCTATCGACGAGTATACTAGTCGTTTACAAACAGCGTACATGTGAGGATTACACTTGTCCCATGCAAACAGTGTAGACCCTGATCAGAGGGTTCTTTAAGGAGCCCTCTGATCATGGTCTACACTGTTTGTCATTTTGGAAATATATTGTTAAAATCAACCCTAAATAGTCAAAATTGGACTTACATGCATTTCGAAATTGGAATTGTCCATTAAAAAAATTCAGGGGTGAATGAGTTTAATCAACAGAATATCGCCTGCTGTAGCACTGTGGTCTACACATATGCTGCAAAGCTAGTTTGAAGGGGAAAAAATGACCGATGAAATATGGAAACGAGTGTCAAACAGTTTGGACCCTGATCAGACACCGCGCTACTTGGCGTCTGATTTGGATCCAAATTGTTTGCAACGTCGACTTAAGTCGCCTAAATGGCGATGCATGAATTAAAATCATTGCATGCTGGCTTATGGCGAAACTTTGATTAGTTTTGCAATCAGTTTCAGGGCTACCATATCTCCGGATTTTTCCGGAGTCTTCGGATTTTTGTTTTAATTTCTCCGGATTTGATTGTCAAATAGTTTGGATCCAGATCAGACGCCGCGTTACGCGGCGTCTGATCTGGATCTAAACTGTTTGCATAATTATGATAGTGTAATAGAACCTTGCAGCTAAAGGGTTAAAGGTACGTTTCCTAAAATCGCCCTTGAAAATTTGGAAATCTTAGGAAATTTATGAGCAACTTATGGTAGCCCTGCAGTTTGGATTCAGATGAGACGCCGAGTAATTAGACGACTCATCTGGATATAAACATTTAAATACTCTATCTCATTTTAGTAAAGTTATTTCAGAAAATCCTGATTTAAGAACTGTAGCGAGCGAAACTTGGTGTGGACTTGCATGTAAGAACTTATTTGTAGTGTTCAAAAAGTTACAATATATAAAAAATACGGGGGAACAATACCATTATTCCCCCCTTAACTAATTGAGCCCTAGTGACATTTATCATGAGTCCTTTACCAAAAGTGTACCTGTGAAGAGTACTATTTACCTTTGCAAACAGCGAAGTCCCTGATCAGAGGGCTCCTGTATGAGCCCTCTGATCAGGGTCTTCACTGTTTGTCATTGTGAAATATATTGTTCAAATCAACCCTGAATAGTCAAAAATGGACTACACTTATTTTGAAATTGGCATTGTCCATTAAAAGTTTCAGGGTTAACGCATTTGTGCTAAAAAACTAAAACGTTCATTGCAAACGATTTGAGGAACTCGGTGTCTGACCTGGGTCTAAACTATTTGCGACCCAAATATAAACAGGTCACAAATAGTTTCAAGCAATCGTCATTTTCTACATTATTTTCCATTATGCTTGGGTTTAGTCTATATTAAACCACGGACTTGTACAAGTCCGTGATTGAACGATGAAGAATAGTGTCCTCTCCACTGTATATATGTTACAGTCAATCTGTGTAATCAGTCATTACGCGTAATGACTAGTCAATCTGTGAAATGACTTTTTCACATAGTCCTTTAATGATACTATTTATGATGATAGACAATGATATTTTTTAAAAGTTCAAAGATTTCCTGCTCAAAATACCACATTTATTTCACACCTTATTTCAGTCCATTTGTGAAGAAATTATGTTTAAGACCGTGAACGCTGTGTAAATAGCTTAGGAAAAAATTGAATAATTTTCATGTATAGCTACAGGCTCTATTTTGTTTTAGTTTTATTTTTAGAAATAATGTTGACAAATTGAGTGGTTTTGTAGTGAGATTGTGGTGTTTTGTATACATTAATTTTTTTACATTTAAAAATATCATTGTATAATTATCATTAATTGTAACATTAAAGGACTACATGTATGTGAAAAGGTCATTTCACAAATTGACTAGTCATTACGCGGAATGACTGATTACACAGATTGACTGTAACATATATACATGTATACAATTCACTTACCTGTGTACTGGATCAGTACCGTTGGTTTTGATGTTATTCGGTCAATACCTGCACACATAATGGCTGTAAACCCTCTAATCATAGTTAAACAATATGCATTGATTTTTTGACAATGGTACAGTTGAACCTCTCCATTACGACCACTAAATCGAAGGCTAATTATAGTAATTAATTGTATAAAAGACAGGTGACAGCTTAAAGCAAGATGAAAATAAAACAGAAAGCTCCTGAATGAGCTTTCTGTTTTACTGTCACCTTGCTTTAAGCAGTCACCTGGCGTAACCACCTAATAATTAACACAATTTAGTGGTCGTAGTAAAGGGGTTTTCTTGTTTATCGTTAACCCTTCAATACTCTAAACGTGATTTGATCGACATTTGAAAACAGTCTGTATCCAGATCAGGCATCCGGTTATTTGGGCGTCCGATCAAGATCTAATTTTTAAATATTTGTATTTCGATTTCTTCTTCTAAAACCAATACAAAATTAATTTAAAATCATTTCAGCCGTGAAAAAATTGTAGCAGAAATATATACATGTACACGTTTTAGCAGAATAAAGGTAATTTGCTAAATTATCGACTAATTCTCAATTATCAAATTTGTCAAATTTATATTTGATCTTTCAAGCTTGGAAAACTTTAAATCGAGTTTCAAACAAATAGAATCCTGACCAGAAAACGGACGACTCGGCGTTTGGTCTGGACCCAAACTGATTGTTAAATCTCGGTCAAGTTGAACAAAGTCAGCTAAGGGTTAACCTGATTTTATAAAGACGACAAAGGACTACATGAATCTTCTTCAGCACAAATGACAGCATTAACCTCTAACTTGACACGTTGCCGTCTGCTTCGAATGTGTTGTCTGCAAATATGGTCGAATCTTCAAATTGGAGAAACATGAAAACTAAAGTCAACCGGTTTGGATCCAGATCAGACGCCGCGTTACGCGGCGTCTGATCTGGATCCAAACTGTTTGCAAAAATACAAGTCCGGTCGCGATCAGCAGGGATAGCGGTAACAATTTAACTGACACAATAGCGTCTGCTTCACATTTTCGATTGCTTCTTATTTTCGTCTGCTTCTGTATAAACATACTTTGGGTTTTAGGTGGAGTATTAAGACATTTCCTCAGGCATTGATGGATTACATCCCACCTCCCCCAGTTGTTCTCGATAGGCGTGAAAGTAGCTGTAAAGCAGGAGCAAAGAGTGCCCAATCAATGTTACCAATCTCAAGATGTCTAGAGAGGCCCTGCGTACTCATTCTCAATGGGGTTTTCAATGAGTTTTAAAACTATCAAATACAAGGTGCGGGCCTCACATGATACGCTTCAGTAATTCACAGTAATACAGGTATGCATGAAAATCATGATTTTAGCAATAATTTACAAAGGATTTGCCGGTATAAGGATTATCACCGGAAGCAGGTCATGAAATGTCTTTAAAGGCCTTTCGATCATAACGCCTTGCCAGACAATTTCCTTGCAATAATCATGGATCTTATGGACATGTCGTTAGCAAAGAACCATTGAAGCTTCTCGTGTGCGACTCTACCTTTATATTTGATAGTTTTGAAAATCACCATTGAAAATCACTAGAGCATGAGTATAATCTGGGCCTCACCAGGTAAACTGAGATTGTGCTGCACATGATTTGACAGTTACATTGACAAATCCAGAACAATGGGGTGGTGGTCCCTCAATGGACTTAGGAAAAGTCTTTAAGATGCCTGAATACGTACTACGTGTGCTTGGCGTATAAACTAAATCCAACTTGTTCACAAATGCTCGATCCTAAAACCCCGGCGTAGTAATATACAGTAAAACCTCACTATTTCGACCACTAAACTGTGTTTACTATTAGGTGTTAAGGACATGTGACTGCTTAATGTATGGTCACAGGCTAAGGGTTAAATAACCATTTTCATTCATAATCAAACAGCGCCAAAGATTAAGCACAAAGACAACTGATACACCTCGCCAATAGCCACCAACACAATACATGTACTAGTACAGTCGAAATCTCAAATATAACAGTAACTTCACTGTCATGGCGTCATTAATTTTAAACAATTGTCGTCTGCTTTTATTTCTCAAATTAAAATATTTGTGTATTTGGACTTTAGAAATGAGTGTCAAATCCTGTTTCTAGTTTTGAAAACAGATGACCACTAAGAGCAGGTTGAAAGTAAAGCAGAATGCGCTAGAATATAGAAAATATTTCTTACTGTTCATGCTCATGGCTATAAATTGGAACTATTTTCGTCAGCGCTTCAATGAGGAAAAGGCTTAAAGCAAGGTTGAACTAGACCTATCACAAATGGTGATTCATACCCCCAGTAGGGTCTTGTCACAAGAGGTAAATGTTTCTGGATAAAGTTGATGTGTGCACTTAAGTGCTCCCTAACATGGAAAAAAATAACAAAGGGCAACAACTCTAAAATTGGGTATAAAAAATAACAAAGGGCAATAACTCCAACATACTGATGACAGAGTTATGGTTCTTGCGCACTGCACTCCTAGTCAATGAGATCTATCTATATGTGAATTTTGAAGTCAATATATATAGCTCTTATACTTTGGAAGTTATGCTCCGGACAAGCCTAAATTGGGTAAAAATATAACAACAAAGGGCAATAACTAAAAATATCCTGATGATAGAGTTATGTTTCTTGCGCACTGCACTCCTACTCAATGAGATCTATCTATATATGAAGTTTGAAGTCAATAGCTCTGATACTACGGAAGTTATGCTCCGGACAAGCCTAAATTGGGTAAAAATATAGCAACAAAGGGCAATAACTCCAATAATACTGATGATAGAGTTATGATTCTTGCGCACTGCACTCCTAGTCAATGAGATCTATCTGTATATGAAGTTTCAAGTAGATACTGGTTCTTGCGCACTACACTCCTACTCAATGAGATCTATCTATATATGAAGTTTGAAGTCAATAGCTCTGATACTACGGAAGTTATGCTCCGGACAAGCCTAAATTGGGTAAAAATATAGCAACAAAGGGCAATAACTCCAATAATACTGATGATAGAGTTATGATTCTTGCGCACTGCACTCCTAGTCAATGAGATCTATCTGTATATGAAGTTTAAAGTCTATAGCTCTTATACTTTGAAAGTAATGTTCCGGACAAGCCTAAATTGGGTAAAAATATAACAACAAAAGGCAATAACTCCAAAATTACTGATGGCAGAGTTATGGTTTTTGCGCACTGCACTCCTACTCATTGAGATCTATCTATATATGAAGTTTGAAGTCAATAGCTCTGATACTTTGGAAGTTATGCTCCGGACAAGACTAAATTGGGTAAAAATATAGCAACAAAGGGCAATAACTCCAAAAATACTGATGACAGAGTTATGGTTCTTGCGCACTGCACTCCTAGTTAATGAGATCTATCTATATATGAAGTTTCAAGTCAATAGCTCTTATACTTTGGAAGTTATGCTCCGGACAAGCCTAAATTGGGAAAAAATAAAGCAACAAAGGGCAATAACTCCAAAAATACTGATGATAGAGTTATGGTTTTTGAGCACTGCACTCCTAGTCAATGAGATCTATCTGTATATGAAGTTTGAAGTCAATAGCTCTTATACTTTGGAAGTTATGCTCCGGACAAGCCTAAATTGGGTAAAAATATAGCAACAAAGGGCAATTACTCCAAAAATACTGATGATAGAGTTATGGTTTTTGCGCACTGCACTCCTGGTCCATGAGATCTATCTGTATACGATCGAAGTTTGAAGTCAATAGCTCTTATACTTTGGAAGTTATGCTCCGGACAAGCCTAAATTGGGTAAAAATATTACAACAAAGGGCAATAACTTCAAAAATACTGAGGATAAAGTTATGGTTATTGTGCCTGCACTCCTAGTTAGTGAGATCTATCTGTATATGAAGTTTGAAGTCAATAGCTCTTATACTTTGGAAGTTATGTTCCGGACAAGCCTAAATTTGGTAAAATATTACAACAAAGGGCAATAACTCCAAAAATAAAGATGACAGAGTTATGGTTCTTGCGCACTGCACTCTTACTCAATGAGATCTATCTATACATGAAGTTTGAAGTCAATAGCTCTTATACTTTGGAAGTTATGCTCCGGACAAGACTAAATTGGGTAAAAATATAGCAACAAAGGCCAATAACTCCAAAAATACTGATGATAGAGTTATGATTCTTGCGCACTGCACTCCTAGTCAATGAGTTCTATCTGTATATGAAGTTTAAAGTCAATAGCTCCTTTACTTTTAAAGTTATGCCCATGACAAGCCTAAATTTGATAAAAATAACAAAGGGCAATAACTCCAATAATACTGATGACAGAGTTATGGTTCTTGCGCCCTGCACTCCTGGTCCATGAGATCTATCTGTATATGAAGTTTAAAGTCTATAGCTCTTATACTTTGAAAGATATGTTCCGGACAATCCTAAATTGGGTAAAATACAACAAAGGGCAATAACTCCAAAAATACTGATGACAGAGTTATGGTTCTTGCGCACTGCACTCCTACTAAATGAGATCTATCTATATATGAAGTTTGAAGTCAATAGCTCTTATACTTTGGAAGTTATGCTCCGGACAAGACTAAATTGGGTAAAAATATAGCAACAAAGGGAAATAACTCCAAAAATACTGATGATAGAGTTATGGTTCTTGAGCACTGCACTCCTTCTCAATGAGATCTATCTATATATGAAGTTTGAAGTCAATAGCTCTGATACTTTGGAAGTTATGCTCCGGACAAGCCTAAATTGGGTAAAAATATAGCAACAAAGGGCAATAACTCCAAAAATACTGATGATAGAGTTATGGTTCTTGCGCACTGCACTCCTAGTTAATGAGATCTATCTGTATATGAAGTTTAAAGTAGATACCTCTTATACTTTGGAAGTTATGCTCCGGACAAGCCTAAATTGGGTAAAAATATAGCAACAAAGGGCAATAACTCCAAAAATACTGATAATAGAGTTATGGTTCTTGAGCACTGCACTCCTTCTCAATGAGATCTATCTATATATGAAGTTTGAAGTCAAAAGCTCTTATACTTTAGAAGTTATGCTCCGGACAAGCCTAAATTGGGTAAAAATATAGCAACAAAGGGCAATAACTCCAAAAATACTGATGATAGTTATGGTTCTTGCGCACTGCACTTCTAGTTAATGAGATCTATCTGTATATGAAGTTTGAAGTAGATACTGGTTCTTGCGCACTGCACTCCTAGTCAATGAGTTCTATCTGTATATGAAGTTTAAAGTCAATAGCTCCTATACTTTTAAAGTTATGCTCCGGACAAGCCTAAATTTGATAAAAATAACAAAGGGCAATAACTCCAAAAATACTGATGACAGAGTTATGGTTCTTGCGCACTGCACTCCTGGTCCATGAGATCTATCTGTATATGAAGTTTGAAGTCAATAGCTCTTATACTTTAGAAGTTATGCTCCGGACAAGCCGGCCGGCCGGCCGGCTGGACGGACATGGCGACTCCAGTATACCCCCCCAAACTTCGTTTGAGGCCGTATAAATAGTGCAGAATGCGCATTCTGCCTTACGTTCAACCTGCTGTAAGTGGCCACCCGTCTCCAAAACTAGAAACTAGCTATGGGGGAATGGATTAACCCATTATCCCCTGGAACTTCTAATGGAAAATTCTAGATTGCAAAAAAGGCTGGTCCATTTTAGACTATTAAGGGTTGTTTTATTGTACATGTAATAATTTGCAAAATGCCAAACAGTGAAGTCTCTGATCAGACTGCTCCTGCAGGAGCCCTCTGATCAGAGACTTCACTGTTTGCATAGGACAAGCGTACCATTCACAAGTACACATTTGGTAAAAGACGCATATATGCGTCACTAGGGCCTAATGAGTTAACAGGGTGTTGTGCAACAGCAGCTTTCTTGGGAAAAGACCATGTGTCTTTAATGTTGGTAGATTTAACAGCAAAAAGAAAGATGAAAGTTAAGCATACTCCTATATAGGAGCTTTTTGCTTTACATTTGTCTTATATACTTTAGCTTCCACAATTTATGATTCGACACGCATATTCATTTGTGGTAGGTACATGTACATACGCATATCTAGGTCCGCAGGGGATAAGATATTAGCATAACGAAAGTGTGTTCCCAACAAAAATGAATTTCAACAATGATAAAGCATATAAAGTACATGTACATCAAATCTATTTCAGTGTGTATGGTGGGAGGTTTTTTATTCTCAATAAACGTGTTTGCTTTGAAACTAATATTTCAATTATGCAAACAGTTTGCATTCTAGATAAGAATATATATTATTATTAGAAATTCAAAAAAAATTAAATGTTCTGCAGTTTATTGCACGGCATTTGCCTTAACCCTTTCCCCCATAGAAGCGCCTTTTAGCAGATATGATTTATTCCTCGGCTGAAGAAAATAGTTACAATTTAATCAGTCATGACTATAATAGTATCGGGAAAATTTTCAATATTCTAGCACATGGAAGCTTAAAGCAGGTTGAAAGTAAAGCAGAATGCGCCTTAGGGCGCATTCTGCTTTACTTTCAATCTGCTTTAAGTGGTCACCTATCTTGAATACTAGAAATAGGCTATCAGGTGAAGGGTTAAACACATTGAACCCTAGCGAAGAGTATACTCGTCACGAACAAATCATATACCTATCAAGAGTACACTTGTCCTATGCAAACAGTGTAGACGCTGATCAGGGGCTCCTTCTCTGATCAGGGTCTACACTGTTTGTCATTTTGTAAAATATTGTTAAAAACCACCTTTATTATTAAACAAGAGGGCCAGAATGGCCCTTGATCGCTCACCTGACAATGGTGACACTAGGATGGGTCACGTGATTTCAGAAAAGATTTGTAAAAAGTACCCCCAGGGCGGGGCCAATTTTGACCCCAGGGGCAAAATTTGAACAACTAAGATAGAGGACCTGTAAACGATGACATGTGCAAAATATCTTAACTCAGTGTACTATGGTTTCAGACAAGAAGATTTTTGAAGTTTTCATTGAAAAAATCTATTTTTAGCTCCGGTGACCCAGATATGCAACAGACCAGAACCAATTCATCCATATATGTGAAGGACCTCTAAAAGTTACATCATGCCAAATATCAAAGCTCTGGTCATATTGGTTCCAGAGAAAAAGATGTTTGAACATTTCACTATATAACTCTATGTAAAACTGTGATCCCCGGGGCGGGGCCAATTTTGACCCCAGGGACAAAATTTGAACAACTTTGATAGAGGATCTGTTGACGATGCTATGTGCAAAATATCTAAGCTAAGTGTACTATGGTTTCAGACAAGAAGATTTTTTAAGTTCTCATGGGAAACAAATCTATTTTTAGCTTCGGTGACCCAGATATGCAACGGATCGGAACCGATTCAACAACAAAAGTGAAAAACCTCTAGAAGTAATACCATGCTAAATATCAAAGCTCTGGACATATTGGTTTCAGAGAAAAAGATGTTTGAACATTTCACTATATAACTCTATGTAAAACGTTGACCCCCGGGGCGGGCCCAATTTTGACCCCAGGGGCAAAATTTGAACAACTTTGATAGAGGACCTATAAGTAATGCTATGTGCAAAATATCTAAGCTCTGGCTCTTGTGGTTTGTGACAAGAAGATTTTTTAAGATTTCCTTATTTTTTCACTTTGGTTGCCATAGCAACCAGAGTTCTGCATGGTTTCAAATTCTTTGAACAACTTTGAAAGAGCTTGACCCAAGGAACATTCCTGTGAAGTTTGGTTGCAATCAAGCAAGTGGTTTTGGAGAAGAAGATGTTTGAAGAAATTGTTGACACACGACGCACAACGCACGACGCCGGACAAAGACCGACCACAAAAGCTCACCCTGAGCACTTTGTGCTCAGGTGAGCTAAAAATTGACGTGATTTAATTGTAAACTGGAATTGTCAACTTAAGGTTTCAAGGATGAATGAGTTAAAGAGGAAAGAATGACATATTCTCCTCTGTGTAAACAATGCTCACATGCTCCAGACACTATTTTAACTCTTTACCCAATAACTTATTTATAATAGTAAAGACAGGGGATCACTTAAAGCAGGTTGAAAGTAAAGCAGAATGGCACATCCTGCTTTACTTTCAGCCAGCTTTAAACTACCATCTGTTGGGCTATATAAAAAATATTTTCTATGGTAATTGTTCATGAGGGTATAAACTGGAACTATTTCTTCAGCGGAGGAATAAATTAAATACGCTAAAAGTCGCTTCTATGGGGGAAAGGGTTACAGTAATCTTAAAGTATTCAAGGTCAAACATGTAGGTCAAGGTGTTCTAAGAGTGGAATTTGTCACTCTGGAATCCCAGATTTGGTAATCCTTCATGATATAATGAAAGAGATATGCTGCAGACAAAGTTGTTTAATATTCAAGGTCAGAGGTCAAGGTCAAATTTACATGAAAGTGGTAGTGACATTCCTCCATCTCAAGATGCATGTACACACCAGGTTTAGTATTGGTAGATGACATGGTATAGGAGTTTTGCTCTAAACAGTTTTCACAAGTATCAAGATCTGGGGTCAAGATCAAGGTCAAATGGATCACAAAATGGTATGTGACACTCTGCATTCCAAATATGTACCAACATATCATATCTAATTAATCCTTGATGACATAGTATAGGAGATATGCTCTGGACAAGGTTTTTCAAAAATCAAGGTGACCTGCAAGTGGTATGCCACACTCAGCACTCCTAACAACACATTATGTTAGGTAATTGCAGGTGGCATATTATAGAAGTTATGCTTTTGACAAGGTTTTTCAATCAAGGTTAGAGGTCAAGTGGCCTGAAGGTGGTATGTGACACTCCTCTATTTCAAGATGTATGCACAAACCAATTTTGGTAATTGTAAATGATATAGTATAGGAGTTATGCTCGTACTAGGTTTTTCAATAACAAGAATCAAGGTCAGAGGTCAAGGTCAAATTGACCTGAAAATGGTACACTACACTAGGGACACACCAAATTTGGTAATCCTAATGGCATGGTATATAGTTATACTCTAGATGATTTCGGGACCGAAGTACAAAGTGATTCCTCTATATAGCCCCTACTATCTAGCGGGGGTATAATAACATCCTCTTGTCTTACACATAATCACTGGGTAAGGTTACGAAGGGACTTTATAGTATAATGAACTGTCAGAGTAAAAATGGTGAAAAGAAACATTCTTTCTTTCTGTGTTTATTGTTTTCTTTCTCCTCTAACAAGCATGCATAATTTACTACACAAAAACAATACAATAATGGTTCATACATGTACAGTCAATAATACTGCAGTCGAACTTCGATATCTTGAAATCGTTTAATTCGAACAATCCGATAGTTTGATACATGAACTGCATTATTTCATGCTCAGTTAAGTGGAACATACCCATATTTCAAAGTTTAAACGTGGCTTAGCCAAGTTTTAACTTTGAAATATGTGTATGTTTGACAAAACTGACTTCGGGATATTGAAGTTCGACTGTACACAGAAACTAGCTCAATGCAGAACAAATGTAAAGCAGAAAGTGCTTTAAGCCACTACAGGAGTTTCTTCAATACTTTTCTCCTGCATTTAGCAGTCACCTGTCTTTAAAGATTGCCATGATTCAGGATTCAGTTGGCTAGCTTAAAACAAGTACATGTATGTCCGTATAGAACAAGGGGAAACAAGAGATTTCAAAGAATGACTGCCTATCACTTGTTTGTAAGTTACATGCAGGCTTCAGTTTAGAGTCGAAATTTGCTCTCAGTTCTGTAAAACCTCTCTATTATGATAAAAAAAAATTGTGTTAATTTGATGTTAATGACAGGTGACTACTGGAAGCAAGGTGACAGTAAAACAGAAAGCTCCTTTAGGAGCTTTCTTGTTTTACTGTCACCTTGCTTCAAGCCATTACCTGTATTTTAAACAATCAATGGGGCCCTACCGCATTACAGAGTTATCCCAAATTTCATCACGAGTTAACTCCCCTGATAAGGAAAAGGTTGTTTCCGGTTTAGTTAACGCATCATTGAGACGGTGTCGATAACGGTCATAAACGATTCGGAAAAGAATAGATCGAATGCGGTTTATTAGTTTGATACCTATATCTATATGCAGTCAAGCTCCCGTTTATCCCTATGTATTTTAATGTATTAATTTTGTTTAATGTCAAATGCGACGGTTATTTATTTCATCGTTTTTAGCAAACCGAAAGTAGCACTGATCATACTTTTTCTATATAACAAAGAAGCTGACTTTTAACATACTTAACAGACACGGGTTTTCACCTCGGTAAAAGAACGTTAACATGGATTAAAAGTAGATCCTGATCAGATGGTTACTATATAGGAACAGTCTCTATAATCAATGACTGTCCTCTCTGGTTCTTAAATGACATTATAGGTCTATAAATGCTGCCTACTACAGGTGAAAAAGGGGATATTTATTAAGACATTACCGGTATTACACATAAACTTTGTATTATTCAGTTATTAATATTGACATGAATATTCATTAGGCAAAGGGTTAAACTGATCTTTTAAAATATGTTGAATGGTAAACAGTTTCTTCAAAAATGTATATTTTGTTTGTTCATTATATATCATCAGATTTTAGTTGACAGAAATTTCATAGAAATAGTTCAGCCTGTCATGCTCATAGCGCACATGTATTTCACCTCTCAAGGCTTCTGCCCAGGGGCCATAAAGCGCAAAGCATCATCACAACTAACAACAGGAAGTAACCAATTAGCTAGAAATCGAATTGTATACTGACCCCCCACTGGGGTGCAGCTGCTGTCCCATACATGTAAGAGTCATCTCTGCTATGACAAGCCATAAAACGGAAGCTTAAGTCTTGGTACACATGCTGGAATCAAAACACACCAAACTATTTTTTTTATATATATAGGATCCACATTGTTATTCATGTGGGGAATAAATTTTAATCTCCTATACCATGCACTCCTTCATGTGCAAAAGCTGAACCCATTACCCCCATCATTATGCCTTTTACTCCTTTAATGAATTCCACCTTCATAAGCAACTAAATCCTCTTCATGCACTAAGCAGTCATAATTATGAAACATAGGTGATATTTTATGTCGTAGTGGGTGGTGCCTTAAAGCAGGATTAAAGTAAAGCAGGGTGCACCTTAAGGCGCATTATGTTTTACTTTCAACCTGCTTTAAGAGGTGACCTATATTCAATACTTAACACGGGCTGTGGGGTAATTGGTTTAGGTAATGGGTAAACCCATTACCCGATCGCCTGTTCCTACCTGGAAAGACAGGTGTCCATTAAAGGTACATTTTAAAGTACATGCTACTTTACTTTCAGCTTGCTTTAAGCTACCATCTGCTAGGATATTCAATGTTTTTAATGTTGCACATTAATGCTAATAAAAACTTTGAATTAGAACTCTTTCCTTCAATGGAGACGTACACCAAAGGTATATTTAAAGGGTTAATAGGAAATAAATACCGTTTTAACAACATAAATACTTTAGAACCCCTCTCCTATCATTAAATGTGTACTCTATTGAAAACTCAATGTTGAAAGTAAAGCATGTATTCCATCGTTTTAGTAGATTAAAACTTTATTTCTGTTGATCTTTTACCAGTTCACTAATTATAATAGGCTTGAAACACTATCATTTATAAAAAGTGTGGAACCAGATAAGATGCAGCATATATACTAACAGA
Organism: Gari tellinella; assembly: GCA_922989275.2. NCBI lineage: Eukaryota > Metazoa > Mollusca > Bivalvia > Cardiida > Psammobiidae > Gari > Gari tellinella. The sequence goes on from OV277870.1 coordinate 15,151,489, forward strand.
CTGATCAGGGGTAGAACTGTTTCACACTCATATATGTTTTAAGTCAAAATTGATATCATGTTCTAAACTTTTATCAAGAAAGTAGGCAGTATTTTTTTTTTAAATATTAACCCTTATCATGCTATTAGCATAATTGATCATTCCTACGGTATTTTTCCTTATTTAATCAGCTAAAGTAATACATTAAATGATAGGTATTCATAGCGGGTAGGGTTTATGGTTGATTAACAGCAACCAGGCAACCAGAATGTGCTATGACACATCCATGTAACGGGGTTTAACCCTTTACCCAATAGATGGTATAGGTGACCCCTTAAGGCAGGTTAAGGTACATTCTGCTTTAAGCTATCATCTGCTGGGAGGCATAACATATTTATTGAGGTGCAGATTGATGACTTATTTTAATAAACATATGAATAAATGATATGCATAGAACGGTATATCTATGGAAGTTTTTGTAAGTTTTATTGTAGGTAAAGTAAATGCATGTCTTAATTCTATTTTTGAACAATATGAGAGATTGCGCTTTCAATAATGTATAGCCAGGTTCTACTGTATATAATATAAGCTCTACACTAACAAGCAGACGATCTCCTCAAATTCGTGTTTGAGGATAAAGGATTTTCGATACTATGTGTACTTCACTATTGAACCGGAAACAACCGCTCATTCAGGGGGCGCTACTCTTATCACACTTTCCATGCGGGGTAACTCTGTATATCGGTAGGGCCCCATTATTATAAGCCTTTGTTTTTGGTCTTAATAGAGAGGTTTTACTGTAATAAAATATGAAAATTATATAGTCTTACTTCGGTTTTATTCCTCTCAAACTTTACAAGCTGAAGCAGAGTACTTATCAAGAGTCCAATGCAAACAGTGTAGACTCTGATCAAAGGGCTCCTATAGGAGCCCTCTAATCTCGGTCGGCACTGTTAGTCATTTTTATAATAATTATACTGTAAAAATTCAATTCTTTATATTCAAAATATACTAAGACTTTATTCGAAACTGGAATTGTTTCTTTTGAAATTTCATGGGAAGACAATTTACAGCGACTATTTCTGGTATTCAAATGCCATATAAAATATTCCTAGAGATTTCTATTGTTTATGTCATAAAAGCCGACTTTCATTTCTTTGCTTTAACAATTTGAACAAAGTCTGTTTTAAGCGATGCCCCTCCCACCAGGAAACCATCAATGTCTGGTTTGGCACCAAGTTCTTTACAGGTGCCCGCTGTAACTGAACCTGTAAAATAAAATGAAGATTTCTGTAGAATTATTTAATATGTCTTCCTACAATGAAACTAGAAGATAGCTTTTCAGAACACATACAGTCCAAACTCGAGACTTCGAACTCGCTTAAATCCATCGTAGCAGTATTTCATAGTTGAATTTCAATAAGTCAATCACGCTTAACCCTTTACCTGATAGCATTGTTTCTAGTATTGAAGATATGTGACTACTTAAAGCAGGTTGAAAGTAAAGCAGAATGCGCCCTAAGCTATTAACTGCTAGAATAAGGAAAGTATTAAATATGACATATATTCATTATGATATATATTGGAACTATTTTCTGCAGCGGATGAATAAATGAATGTGCTAAAAGTCGCTTCTATAAGGGAACATACCCGTATTTCAAAGTTAAAACGTGGCTAAGCCACGTTTTAACTTTGAAATATTGGTATGTTCGAACTAACGCGAGTTTGAAGTATCGAGTTTCAACTGTAAGTCACTTGCCAACAAGCATCAATTGAACAAGCATTATAGCCAAATTAAAAGCTTCAGTAAAGTAGACGTTATCTGCAGGAAAAGAACAATACTGCATTCAATAAACTCTTTTATCACATAAACGTGCAAAATATAGAGGGCCGTAAAAATCGTATGGCCCACTGGGCATATATTTTATACTAATTTTCGAATCACCAAAATACTGTACTTCTACGCCGACTGTAAATCAGTTAAGAGAATCTAGACAAACTTAGATCAACACTAGGTATTGAAACATTCCCAAGTGTCCTAGAAACATTATTCCGAGCAGTTCCGCAAACTCAGGCTGCAAATCAGGCTGCATAGAGCTCTAGTATTAACAGTGATTCAGACTGTTTTTCAAATTCAGACGTTACAATGATAATGACGTCATGTTGCTCTAACGACGTTATTTTGAAAACGAAACTAGATTCTATAAATGTCAACTGATCATTTTTAGTCAATTACAACAATTTTTAAATTAAATATTAATTTAAAATTGAATATGGTATCAGAGAAGTCTTTTCAAAGCACATTGATGTTGATTTTCTTTATTTTAGTTTGATAGGTGTTTTTCATTACGGATGAATACAACCGAATAACGCCTATGGCGAATCGTTTCCAAGAGCCGAGGGCAAAAGTGAAAGTAAGACCGTTCGGATTTTCGTGTCATTTTGGTGTTTATGTGATAAATAGGATATCAAATTTGTGTGTGTTCAGTCGTGAATTTATTGAACTCATTGGATAAAATGATATGTTGCTCGTCAAGGCTCGCAACATATGATTTTATCCAACGAGTTCAATAAATTCACGACTGAACACACACTCATTCAATATCCTCTATATACCGCCTGTGGCATCCTTGACAATATAATTCTGAATGTTTTCTTAGTCTAAATTAGCTCAAGATCAAATTGAGGTTGGGTAGTATGATTAAATTGGTATTAGTGTTTTCAATTGACCTGTCAGAGTTATTTTTAGATTGGTACATTCTAAAACTTTAAAAGGGAGGAGCTTTCTCTACATCCAGTTAGACATACGGCTAGCTGTATTTTTTGTGCTTAATGTACAGTAGAGGATACATTTTTCGTTTCCGTTTAAACGCAAACGCAATGCACTAAACTGCAGAAATTTACTGTTCTGTTCTAAAAATAACCAAAAGTAACCGTCCTATAATTCACTGAAAACCTTTTTTGTGTGATTAATAGTGAAACTCCAACCCATAACAATATGACACTTAACAATTGAACAAAGTAGCTGTTTAACACATTTCTCCATAACTATTTCAACAAAACTGATTCTTTCTACACTAAAGAAAGTAATTCTTACTAAAGAAGCCCTGAACATAAAATACAGAAGCCATTTCAGGCATCTTTCTAGGTGCAATTTATACTGTCAAGAATATGCACAATGTGAGCTGTGCCATGAGAAGCATTGCAAACAGTGTAGATCAATGCCAGCTGGTCTTGATCTACACTGTTTGACACCCACATGCATCTAAAGCATTGTATGTAGATGTATAATGTCTGGTATTTGGCAGTGTAGACCAAATTCAAATACAGTGCCTGTGATGACAACAGCGCTTGGTTTGTACAATGCTGCAATGCAATAAGGACCACATATGTTCTCTATTCTAGCAGATGGTAACTTAAAGCAGGTTGAAAGTAAAGCAGAGGTACAATCTGCTTTACTTTCAACATGCTTTAAATGGCCACCTGTCTTTTAAACCGGAACAGGCTAAGATGTACAGGGTTACTGGTGCCCTGGGACTCTTTTCTTAAAACTTCGTACCACAAATGTTGGTCAGATTATAAAAGTCTCAATTACTATTTATTTCTCCATTTAATCCTGTCTTGTGACATCTTTTCAAGACGATTCCAAAGAGATGTCACAGGACATGATCAGATAGAGAGATCAGAAATTAAATGCATTTTAAAGTTTGACTTACAACCGATTTTGTTGTACGAAGTTTTATGAAACGGGCTTGATTGCTTAACATCAGCCTTACCTCCGTAAATAATTCTCACATTGGCCGCCACCTTGTCTGACTTTTGTTTTGCAAGCCATGCTCGGAGATTTTTATGCACCTCTTGGGCTTGTTCTGGTGTAGCAGTCTTTCCGGTGCCTATAGCCCAAACTGGCTCATACGCTAACACCACATTCTCCCACTGATCGTCTCCAATGTTTGCTGTAATAATACACAACAAGAATTCCCGGAATTAGAAATCTCTCCGCAGACAAGAAGAGAAGGTGGAAATAATTCTTTGCTGCATGCTAGGTAATTTTTCAATCTATGTTGCTCCCTCTCTACGACTCCCCTCAAAACAATGATTCCCCTCTGTACAACAATGATTGTCGCTGTTCCCCAAACAAGACTACAGCACTCCCTCTCTACAACGACACCCAATGGGAGACACAGAGTGTGTGTGTTGTTCGGAGGGAGTCGTTATAGGGAGAGAAAATAAAGACTTGGCTTACATTTGCAAACGGCTTGAATCCAGATCAGACGCGTAACGCGGCGCCTGATCTGAATTTTAGCTGTTTGTCACTCGTTATTACATTTATTCTATCAAAATATCCACTTATATATAACTTTGAGAAAAACAGCAGGCGACAATTTTAAGCAGAGGATATTGCAGCAGTGAAAGCGTTAGACATAAGTGTATTGTTAAGGGAACTGCAGCAAGGGTCGCTGTAAGGAGGGAACCGTTGTTGAGAGGGCTGTTGTAGGGAGGGAACACTGTATTATAACTAACCCTTTCACTGCTGAAATACCGTCTACTTTAAAGTGTTCTTTGCCAGCTTTTCTCAACATAACGTATTTGGACATTTTGACAAAAGAAACATAAAGATAAGTGACAAACAGTTTGAAACCAGGTCAGACATCGGGTTACACTGCATCAGATCTTGGTTCAAACTATTTGGAGATGTACCCAAAGGGTATTAATTTTTTCTCTCTATTTCAGCTCCCTCCGAACAACACACGCAATCTTTGTCCCCAATTTGGTGTGTATTAGAGAGGGGGCACTTAAAAATAATAATTGTTGTTTGCTATTTTCTAAGATTAGATTTTTTTAAATTTCTTTTCAAAATAGGGTCAGACTGTCAAACAGTTTGGACCCTGATCAGCTCTAAAAAGTTATCACTGTGGTACTGTACATATCAGCCGCTACCTCGCATGGTAAGAGTTAACCCATTACCCCATAAATACGCATTTTACGCCTTTAATTTATTCCTCTACTGAAGAAAAATGTTGCTGTTTACACGGTTACAAATAAGAATCATAAGAAATATTTTCTATATTTTAGCAGATAATAGCTTAAAGCAGGCTGAAAGTAAAGAAGAATGCGCCTTAAGGCGCATTCTGATTTACTTTCAACTTGCTTTAAGTGATCACCTGTCTTCAAAACTAGAAACAGGCTATGGGGTAATGGGTTAAGTATTGATTACATGGCTCTAGATAAGGAGTGTGTTGAAAATTAGAATCCTTATTCTACTCAAAATGAGTAGTCATACCATAGGGTTTGATGTAGAAATGAAGAAGAAACAGTAAATTGCTTTTTGCTTTACTGGCATGCTTTTACCCAGTACTCCATAAATCAAATAGCACCTTTTTTTTATTCCTCTTCTGCAGAAAGTAATTCCGCCTTATACAGTCATGAATATGTACCATAAGAAATATATTTTATATCTTAGCAGATATATATGCTTTAGTATCAGTCTGCTTTAACCCACAGGGACCCGGCACGATTGATTTTTGAGAGAAAAAAATGTCAAAAGATATATATAGAGACAAGGGGTACAACTGATCGTTAGTATATTCTCACCCTATCTCGACAAAAGCGGTCATATCACGAATAATAATTGATGAAACGACACCCTTTTTGCATTTCTGTCTAGCTAATATAATACCCGTCCATAAAAACATAACATAAAACCAACTGTAAGGATGCACTTTAAACAATAATTGCATTTACTCAAAGAAATCAACGACTTTTGGAAAACGGGACAGGTGTTCGTTCACAGCTAACACAGCATTGACCACTACTGTACGCTAGTTTAGGCGGTAATCGAGTGTTACAGTCATTGACAACTACTGTACACTTGTTTAGGCGGTAATATCGAGCATGACAGTCATACACTTCCATAAATATACATCTTTGACACCGATCAAAGCTGATTTCTTCTCAAATCATTGCCGTACCAAAAAAGCCTACATGTACAAGAATAGCTTTACTGCCGATGAAAACATGCGAATTTGTTGTTGGTATTGCAATAGTTTGAGTATAAATCAGCTTTGATCGGTGTAAAAAATGGATATCCATGGAACTGTATGACTGTAATGTTCGATATTACCGCCTAAACAAGCACACAATAGTGGTCAATGCGGTGTCAGCTGTGAACGAACACCTGTCCCGTTTTCCAAAAGTCGTTGATTTCTGTGAGTAAATGCAATTACTTTTGAAAGTGCATGCTTACAGTTGGTTTTATGTTATGTTTTTATGGAAGGGTATTATATTAGATAGACAGAAGTGCAAAAATGGTGTCGTTTCATCAATTATTATTCATGATATGCCTGGTTTTGTCGAGATAGGGTAAGATTGTACTAACAATCAGTTGTACCCCTTGTCTCTATATATACCTTCTGACGATTTTTTATCTCAAAACGCAATCGTGTCGGGGCCCTGTGCTTTAACCCTTTCCCCCATAGAAGCGCCTTTTAGCGCATGTAATTTATTCCTCCGCTGAAGAAAATAGTCCCAATTTAATCAGTTATGAATAAATATTATAGCGAATATTTTATATATTCTAGCACATGGAAGCTTAAAGTAGGTTGAAAGTAAAGCAGAATGCGCACTAAGGCGCATTCTGCTTTACTTTCAACCTGCTTTAAGTGGTCATATATCTTCAACACAAGAAATAGGCTATCAGGTAAAGAGTTAAGCAACTACCTGTCTTTAAGATTGAAAGCAAACCATTGGATAAAGGGTTATACTTGAGCTACATAACAGGTTTTAGTGAAGGGGATACAGCGTTCCCTCTCTACAACGACACCTATTGGGAAACAAACAATGTGTGCGTTGTTCGCAGGGAGTGGTTATACGGAGGACAATTGGCTTACATTTGCAAACAGCTTAAATCCCAATCAGACGCCGCGTAACACGGCATCTGATCTGGATTCAAGCTGTTTGTCACTCGTCAATAAGTTTTTTCTGTCAAAATGTCCATTATGTAACTTTGAGAAAAACAGAACCATTCAGGGCTCCAGATAAGAGGGAGTAAACTGCACAAATCCAACATTTTCTCACTTATTTTAGCATCAAATCATATGATGTTACTACTCATTAGAATCGTCTCTTCGAGACGATTCTAATGAGTAGTGACACCATAGGGTTTAAAGTAGAAATAAAGATTTTAGTTTTTGAAATACCCCCCTTATCTGGAGCCCTGACCATGAATATTTTGGACTTAATGGTCTTGTTTGGGGGAATGGCGGCAATGGTCGTTGTAAGGAGGAAGTCGTTGTTGGGAGGGCCGTTGTAGGGAGGGAGCACTGTATACCTATTATGGCAGATACTTGATCATAAACCACTTTTTCAGTGTTGCCGGCTTCTCTTTGGTCAAAATTTTCGCCAAAGCATGGAATGATTTTCAGTCCCTTCTCTAAGGCGAGTTTAACTTTTTTTCCAATCAGCTGAAATATGAGAAACAAAGAGTCTTGGGCTTGTAACATCACAATCATATGATAAAACCAGGGCTCAAGATAAGGGGGAGTACACTGAACAAATCTAGCATTTTCTCACTTGTTTCAGCACCAAATCCTGTGGTGTTACTACTCATTAGAACAGGGTTGGGTTTTTGCCGGCAAAAACTGGAAAAAACCGGCAAAAACTGGAATAAACCGGCTAAAATGGCAAAAACCTAAGACAGTGACTATATCAGGGTAAAAATGTGAAAAGCAAGGTCTTGGATGCTATCAACTATTTTATCTTAATTTCAGTCATCAAAATTATGCAAGGTAATATATAAAATAGAAACAGTAATAAAAACTAGTCCACAAATGAGAATAAAAAAAATTACACATTTCAATTGTTTTCTCCATAAAAAACACTTTTTTTGTTGCTGCTTATTTAGAACTTTCTGTTTGAAACAACCTGTAAGAAGCAGTAACAAACAAGTAAAATAATTATAAGAATTTTATTTTTTGAATTTCTTTTGAATTAATTTTATTTATTCAAGGTTATTATCTAATATCAACAGTGCCACTTGATTCTGTAATTCATTCATTTTTATGAAAAATTTCAGTTTATATTTGGATTACCTTTACATTGACTGTAGCTGTGTATTGTGTATTCTTCTGACACTTGTCACTCATTGGCAGGTCCACAATACACAACTACAGCCCACTAATGCAGTGCATGAAAAGTGCATACAGGTGTGAATTTATTTCATGAGTGTGTATTTCCTCTTTACATTTCTGAAAGTTGATTTTAATTTCAGTTTTTGCCACCCTGTTGTTGATTTTGCCACTCAATTTTTTTAGTTTTTGCCAGTTTTTGCCACCCAGTTTTTTCCTTGCCGGTTTATTCCGGTTTTTTCCATGGTTTTTCCACCCTTGGCAAAAACTTGCCAACCCTGCATTAGAATCGTCTCTTCGAGACGATTCTAATGAGTAGTGACATCATAGGGTTTAAAGCAGAAATAAAGATTTCAATTTTTGAAATACTCCCCTTATCTGGAACCCTGAAAACAGATAGCTCCTTGGATAGCTATACAGGGCTCCATATAAGAGGGGGTAAAATGAACAAATCCAACACTTTCTCACTCATTTTTACCATCAAATCCTATGGTGTTACTACTCATTAGAATCGTCTCAAAGATACGATTCTAATGAGTAGTGACACAAAAGGGTTTAATTGAGAAATAGAGATTTTAGTTTTTGAAATAACCCCCTTGAAATAGCCCTGACTATAGCCCCTGGGGTGGGCCATTTTATAACTCTGGGGCATTACTTTGAACAATTTTGATAGAGGACCTGTAGCTGATGCTCTGTGCCAAATATCTAAGCTAATGGTACTGTGGTTCTAGATAAGAAGATTATTACAGTTTTCGCTGAATGAACTACTTTTAGCTCAATGACATACATATTATGCAATGGACTGGACTTAGAACAACTTTGAAAGAGGATCATATAAGCATCATTCCTGCCAAGTTTGGTATAAATACAATCTGCAGAATAGGAGAGATCGTTTCAAGAAGTTATTGATGTTACTTTCAACCTGCTTTAAGCTATCATGTGCTAGAATATAGAACATATTTCTGATGATACATATTCATGAATGTATTTTCTTTAGTGAAGAAATACATCAAAGGCGTAAAAAGGCATATTTATGGTGAAATGGGTTAAAAGAAAGAAGGGTTGGAAACAAGACCAACGTTTTTGTCCAGTTTAGAGAGAATTCTGGTATTTAGAGGTTCCCGTGTAGAGGGGTTTTACTGTATACAAATGTAGCCTGTGTTCAGTAACCATGTCAAACATGAATACGGAAGGTAAACTAAGCATAATGCAGGTCCATTTTGCATTTCTTTTGCCATACATTAACCCATTACCGGTACCCCATAACCGGTTTCTAGTTTTGAAGATATTTGACCATTTAAAGCAGGTTGAAAGTAAAGCAGAATGTGCCTTCAGGCACATTCTGCTTTCCTTTCAGCTTGCTTTAAGCTGTTATGTGCTAGAATATAGAAAATATTTTTTATGATTCTTCTTTGTGCCAGTGTAATTGGTACTACTTTCTTCAGTAGAGAAATAAATTCAAGGCGTAAAAAGGCGTATTTATGGGGTAATGGGTTAAGCAATAACTTGTCTTTGTAGACCTCCATTGGATGCCTGATTGACCTATTACTCCTTACTTCAACTTTTTTTTCACAAGACATTCAGTCTAGTAGCCTGCAAACATTACTAGACGGGACCAAAAAGTTACTAGACAAAACTGGCAAATGGGACAGTTTCTTACCTGAAACATGATTATATCCTTTTCTAAATGTCTGATGTACGGACTGAATCCTGTATCCCAAAGGGCTCCAGATATAAGGGAAGTATTTAAAACAAGGGCCACTATGGCCCTATATCGCTCACCTGGTACATCATGTAAAAACTTGACCTATAGTGACCTAGATTTCGACCCAACATAACCAACATTCAACTGAGACCTATATTTTAATAACATTTTGTTAACGTTTCAAAAGGATCCATTGAAATTCGTAGCCTCTAGAGTGTTAACAAGGTTTTTCCGTGATTTGACCAAGTGACCTACTTTCTGACTGGACATGACCCACATTCAAACTTGACCTAGTAATCAATGAGGCAAACATTTTGATAAAGATTCATTAAGATCTCATGAGATTTGTAGCCTCTAGAGTGTTAACAAGGTTTTTTTGTGATTTGACCTAGTTTTTTACAGGACATGAGATGACCCACATTCGAAACAGACAAACATTTTGACCATTCAGACAAGGGATGACGGATAATCGACATCCAGCAATCCTAAAAGCTGACCTCGGCATTTTTCTGCCAAGTGAGCTAAAAATTAAAATCTTTATTTCTCCATTAAACATATGGTGTCAGCACTCATTAGAATTGTCTCAAAAAGACGATTCTAATTAGTACATCATAGGATTTGATGCTGAAATAAGTGAGAAAATGTATTTGTTCAGTTTACTCCCTCTTATCTGGAACCCTTTCATTGTGAGGCATTTATAAACTACATGTTCATGTATTAGACAAGGAAATAATAAACAGTACTAGACCAGCAGTGTGTTCACAGGGCACGACAAATCCTGTGCCCGGAGCCCGGCGGGCAACCAAATGTTTAACTTGGGCAACCATATTTTTCAAACTGCTGCCCGGCGGGCAACCCTTTAATTCCATTTTCAGATGCCCGGATTATTTCACTTTTGGAAAATTTCAATATGTCAGAATAATGCCGTGCGAGTCATCTACTAGTTGCATTTCGTAACAGTAAGACCTTGTGTCTACTACTGTCTAGCGGTACTGCATCTACATGGACTGAAGTATCAGACTAAAGCCATAAATATTGAAAGTGTGCAACAAATTTGCCGATTAATTAAGACCCCTGTGGACACTTATCTTTGTCTGTAGGGTAGAACGGTTTCAAAGGATTCTTGTGGATTAGCGATAACACACCCCAATTAGCAGTTCAGGCTTGATCAAACACCATGCTGAGCTTGTCATTGTAAACAATCTCGTGGATACATTCGGCATACTTCTAAATTTATCGCAGAAGAATTTTATAAACACAGACTGGTACACTTAGTTAATTTTTTGTGAACCAGTCATTAAATTCAGCGATAACACATGGGGACCTCCGAATGATATGAAAGATGAATATAGGATTTCCTATAAAAATGAAAGTACAATGAAACACTGTTAAATAAGATTAAACATTGTGCTGGCAATAAATATGTTTTACCAGCGATTTTCAAGTCTTAATAATAACTTTCAAAGGTAGGTGCAGTAATTATGGACTTTAACATAGTTTTGTTCGCAAATGAAATGTTGGACTTGGGTTGTCTTCCTCGAAGTTTGTAAAGTAAAAAACTTGTTTGGTGAATTTTCGGAAAGCAAATAATAATGATAAAAAAACGGATCCGATCACTCGAGAGTGTAATAATATGGGCAGAAAAACGTGAACTTTTATTTTGTTTTTTAAGTGTAGTTACTTCAGTCAAACTGAAAGTCACTTCCAGAAAATGTGGATATGAATAAACCATGAGCCCCTGCCCCCGTGCGGGATGTAAGAACGCAGAAAACTTACATCTTAGTTCTCCTATGAAATCCCCTGATACTGTCAATTAATAAATTTGAAGGGTGAGACTGAGATAGATTTTTAAAATTACAATGCTACTGCTACAGCTGTTGAAAGAAAAGGTGTGAGAGATATATAGAGATGTTAAGAAATGCCTTATGGTAACTAAATTTCAAATTTAAGAATGAAAAAACATGAATAATATAAACCAAAAAAAATGTGACAGCCTATCAGTATCAGGAGATGATGATCTGTATTATCTATGTCTATGTATTATCCAATGCTAATAATTTCACCTGCCTGATGAGATCCAGGGAGAGGTGTTGCATATTTCCTTTTGAGTATTCTAAAAGCTGTGAATTAAGGGTTTTAATTAAAAAGGTTAATCTGGTACATCTATGAAGGGTTTGAATTAAATGGGTTAATTTGGGACATCTTTTGTGTGATAAATTCAGGGCAACCAGAAAATAATTTTGGTTGCCCTGTGGGCAACCAGCTTTTCATAAAATTTGTCGTGCCCTGTGTTCAATTACCACTGTTTGCTGTTTAGGTTAGCAGTCTGTGCCCCATGTGCAGTGTGCAGCTTGTAGAGTACAGTAGAGAAAACATTTTCTTTCCAAATAACCCAGGTTAGGCTTAAACTATTATTTTCATTGCAAACAGTTTGGAGCCAGATCAGACGCCGGGTAACCCGGCGTCTGATCAGGCTCCAAACTGTTTGCCACTCAAATTAAAACTAGTAGTCGGATCTATCAAAAGGTTGTCATTTTCTATATATATTTCATTGAAATGTGTTTTAACGAAAGAATTGTGTTTTCTCCACTGCATTTCAGACAGGTAGCCAACAAGCAATCAATGGCCGTTCATTTCTTTACTGAACTCACCACAGGTCTGAGGTAACATGTACAGTAAAACCTCTCTATTATGGACACTGACATGTATGCTAATTGATTGTATAAAGGACAGGTGACAGCTTAAAGGAAAGTGACAGTATTGAGTAAAACAGAAAGCTCCTAAAGGAGCTTTTTGTTTAACTGTCACTTTCATTAAGCAGTCACCTGTTGCAAAAAGGCTAATAATTAACAAATTTTAGTGGTCATAATAGATAGGTTTAACTGTATCTATCCATGCACATGTTTACCTTATCATCTTCACCAAATACGTTTCTTCTCTCCGAGTGTCCCAAAATCACCCACTCACATCCAACATCTTTGATCATGCCGACGCTGCAAAACAAGACACCAAAATGCTCCTGTATTGTTAATTTGATCCATTACCCAATAAATATGCTTTTTTACACATTTCATTCATTCTTCCACTACAGAAACAAGGGCCACCATGGCCCTAAATTGCTCATCTGGTACACCATGTAAAACTTGACCTACATTATTGCTGGACATGACCCACAAATCTTCTTCTTCTTGTATCGTTTTAACGTCTCACCCAAACAAGTTGACGCTTTCATGGGGGAACACCAAAAAAGTTACACCATGGCCAACAAACAACCTTTAGAGTGTTAAAATGATTTTTCTATGATTTGACCTAGTGACCTAGTTTTTTACCAGACACAATTCACATTTGATTTTAACCTAGAATAGATGTAGGCAAGCATTATGACAATATGTCATTCAGATCAAATGAGATTTGTAGCCTCTAGAGGGTTGACACTGCTTTTCTTTGATTTGACCCAGTGACCTAGTTTTTGACCTGCCATGTTTCATAATCGGTCCTGACATAGATAGCAATTATAAGGCAAACATTCTGACCAAGTTGCATTGAAATCCAATGAGATTTGTAGCCTCTAGAGTGTTACCAAGTGGGGTTTTTTATGATTTGACCTAGTGACCTAGTTTTTCAGCGGACATGACCCACATTCAAAATTGACCTAGACATCAATGAGGTTAACATTTTGACAAAGTTTCATGAAAATTATGAGAGATGTGTAGCCTCTAGAGTGTTAACAAATTTTTTCTATGATTTGACCTTGTGACCCAGTTTTTGACCAGGCATGACCCACATCCAAACTTGACCTAGGCTTGAAATTGAACATTGGAATTGTCCACTAACAGTTCCAGGGGCGAATGTCAATGAGTTAAGACAGCTTAAGATTCTTTTTCCCTTCTTGCAATTTGGATTTTTTTGCTGACAAATGAGAAAAACACTATACTTTTTGCCATTGGGAACATATCCCAATTATTAAATCGACCAAAAAAAGTCCTGAGGGCTGCAACAAGGTTTGCTCAGCAGGGGTGTAAAATTCTACTCGCCCGCTCGCCATGGCGAGTAAGATTTTGTCAGGGCGAGCAGATTTTTTGATCATTTTCAACAGAAACTAATGAGCAAAATGTCATTATCACCCAGCAGGGCGAGTAACAATTCTGAATTTTTTACACCCCTGCTCAGAAATGAGGAGTATAGGCTTGTCACTAGGGTTAAATGTGTTAATTATAATTTATTACCTAATTTCTCCGGTGTAAGCACCTTTTTCTGCCTCACAACAGTTCTGTCCAGCAACTCCAATCTTTTTATCTGCATGCTTTCTGGTGTGGTGTAAGTAGATGGCCGGAGGGGAAACCACTACATCTAGAATACAAAATCTTGCTGATTGGTTTGAGTAGTTTAAAATCAATCAACTTGATCAAACCATATATTTCAAATGGACCTTGGATGAACATTTGACCCTTTTAGTATTACTATTGAATTGATACGCATTTTTACGCATTTAATTAGTTCTTCCACTGAAGAAAAGAGTTCCACTTTATAGTCATGAACATGTCACAAGTGTAGCAGATTCACCTTTAGGCCTCTGCTTTACTCGTCATAATTTGTGTTTACTGAGAATTGGTTACTTTAAAGACGTATCTGCAGTTTATTTCTATATTTGCCTGGCATCCCTTCATTAAATAGGTTGTTAAGAGTTTAATTACTTTGTTGATCAGTCTAGAATCAGGGAACGTTTACATTGTCTTCAATTTAAGCTGTCATAATAGCGCTTGTCGTCCGCTAGTATTTTATCCAGTGATATTGCTTTATAGGATGCTTAGGAATAAGGTGAGCTGTTGCCCAGCTCCTTCTTACTGAAGAAGGGTTTGGGGAACCGCTCTATTTGGGTATATAAGCGGGTGCAGAACGTATTTTCTTCACTCCAGACTGGGGTCAGCTCTAATGAACATTTACTAACCAGTAGCGGGACAATTCCAGAAATCGCACATGTGCTTCCCTTGAAATCAAAGTAAAGCAAATTGACTGCAATAGAAATATTTACCTGGCCTTATAATTAGTATTTTAATCACACTGAATTACTATCAATTACATTAATTCGTTTAATCTCGCCAATTAAATGAACATTGTGACTATAGTTGATGGTCCGTTTTGTTCAAGGATGATTGTCGGTGATGGTCAGATTTATTGGGGACATTAAACGAAATTAATACTGCCATAAATAGGAATTGTTATTCTATGCCATTTTACTTGTGATAAGTTTAGATTCGGTGGGATAACCGAAAGGTAAGAGAAATAAAAGACTGAAATATAGTGGCTTGTTGGTCACTTGTCCAATTCCCTGATACCTATACATTGGGGTAAAACAGTATCCTATACGGACCTTCGAGGGAGTAACCGCCTTCGTGGGAATCTCATCTGAAACGGGGATTGAACCAACCACAAACACCCGTTACGGTTACACTCATTAGCAATGTTTTCTATATATAATTGAATTCTAGCAAAAAAGAAGCTAAGCAGCGTAAAAGTATTCTGCTTTACTTTCAATAATCTTTAAGTAGCCACCTATCTTCAATACTAGGTAAATGGTTAACACATTCACCCCTGAAACTTTTAATGGATCGTGGATAATTCTGATTTTCAAATAAGTCTAGTCCATTTTAGACTTTTTAGAAATTAGAGTTTATTCTAACAATTTATTTCAAAATGACAAACAGTCAAACTATGCAGACCCAGATGATAGGGTTCCTGTTTCACTATATGCATAGGACAAGTATACTCTTCACAGGTACACTGTTTGTTAATGATGAGTATATAAAGTATATATACACAGAATTATACACTGATGGAATTGAAACCTCGCGCTATATCGCAAATCTCGTGCGGCGCATACGAGACTCACAACCTTTATAAGAGAATTTCTATCGGTAGTTAATTTGATAAATGTCTGTTTCAAAGCATTGTTCACGGGTTTATATTCCCGTGAATTGACAGGAATGTCCACCAAGTCATTTAAATCCTATAAAATGTCAATAAAAACACTCGAGTTGGTAAATTTTCACCCCAGAAATGACGGACAACGAGGCAAAAAGTGAAATGTTGTCACGTGACACATAATCTCGCAAAATTTAACCGCCGCGAGAGCTCAGATGCTCGCCTATTCAACATTTCAACTTGGTAGTGACTAGGGGTACGTGACCGTACCTCTAATATTTGAAATTAGCGGTACGGTCACGTACCCCTAGCGAGCCCTGTGAGGGTTGACTAGGGGTACGTGAGTCCAAAACACTATATAGCAACACTTTATTGTGTCTGTAGATACATTAATATCGATGCTAATGTTAATTATATCTCATTTCAACCTTCTATTCTGACTGTTTAACGCATAAAAGCAAAGAAACTTCATTAAAAAAAATTCCAAACGGCATTTTTTCCACGCCCGCGAAAACTATATAGATCTACCTATGAATAAAGAACGTTCACACATTTTTACAAACATGTATAAATATCCAATGCTTTGTTTAGAATAATTGCACTGTTTAATTGCGATCAATTGTCAAACGTGTTTTTCGAGTTGATTTGTGTAGGTCATTAACCAACATGTTTCGATACTTGATGGGAGCCGAAGCTTCGATAGTTTTCATTTTCTCAGATCTACCACTTTATTTTCAACGCTAAGTTAGGAAGCTACACCAGCAGTAATTTTCAACAAACTTATTATATAAAGTTACCTTCGATAGTTTTCATTTTCTCAGATCTACCACTTTATTTTCAACGCTAAGTTAGGAAGCTACACCAGCAGTAATTTTCAACAAACTTATTATATAAAGTTACCTTTGAATCAAATTTTTAAGAAAAAAACTTAACATTGGTCACGGATTTTCAGATATCGGGCGTATCTGGCGATAATTAACCCTATACATGTATGCGGAATACATCTATTCTCATCGCTGCCGTGAGAACAAGTTGGGTCGGGAATATTTATCGAAGTTTCTTTGTTTTTCTCCAATAAATATCCACAAGTAAAGGTAGAAATGAGAGATTATTAATATTAGCATCAAAAAACGTATCTGCAGGCAAAATAATGTGTTGCTACATAGTTTAAACGACTCACGTACCCCTAGTCAACCCTCACATGGCTCGCTAGGGGTACGTGACCGTACCGCTAATTTCAAATATTAGAGGTACGGTCACGAACCCCTAGTCACTACCTTTCAACTTCGCTGAGTTGCTATTCTGTTTTGTTTAATTCCGTGATATATATAAATATATATATAAAAAAAAGACGAGTAAATTGTCGCTAGGGTCGAATGTGTTAAACAAAGTCAATATTGCTTGAGGTGATCTAAATATATGGAGAAAAATTCTTTAAATCAAAATTATTTGGATTCATCATTGCAAACTAAAAATCATACGATTAACTGACTTATAAATTCACACAGAATAAAGGTTACTTTCTGCTTTACAATAATTTGTTCTTCATCGAGCTGTCCAATCTTAAAAACAAGCAAGAAAAAAACGCTCGGTAATCGCTCCACAGGTATGATGGTATCTTTCTTCACTAGTGCAGCATGAACCTGTGCTAGGATGTAGGGCATACATGTTAGGTATGACCTTGACCTCAAGATTTGGTTCTCCTTTCACCGGATACATTGGCTAGCCTATGAAGATATAAGACATCGTGACCAAAATCAATAGGACGTGTGTCGACTAACCCTTAAGATATCAATATTAAGCCATTTCTATTCCATCATTAGCACTGATCAGTGCTAATGATGGAATAGAAATGACTTAATATTATACTCTAGCGGCACACATGACATGTTCCGAGAGTGGACTGAGAAATACAGTGTAATTCGTACATACCGACGTCATCATGGACGCAGTCTTTATTCAGAAAAGAAATTATTCCATCAATACTCGATGTAGTTCCATTCATCTTCCAGTTTCCACCAACGAAAAATTTTCGGTTCGTCATCTTGACTTGTTCTTTGACTTCTAGACAGATCAACCGGCGTATGTCCTCGGTTTCAAGTAAAGGTCAAGGTCATTTACACCGTAAAGCTATTCGTGATTTTACTTTCTTTCTTTCTTTAAATCCTGCAACACCCCCTCTCGGGGATTATGTGCAGCTGCGCGTCAGTGCAAATTTGTTAAAAGTAAGAGTATAGGTATAATAGCTCCAGACAATCTGGAAATGTGTAAAAGTTACTATGTTACATGTTAAAAGAAAGTAGTTTACAATTAAGAGTTGATAAAAACACTGTTTTACAGCCGGTAATGCGAATAATTATCAATTTCAATTTTTGTAGCAATATGACATAAAAATGATGACAGTACAGCTCTTCTGCTTTATATTTGAGTTCATTTAAAAATAATACAGTTATTTATCAATAGTTTAGAAATAAGTATTTAGCGAAACTAATAGTTAGGAAAAAAATCCCGCGTAATTTTTGTTTACATAATTAACCAAGAACTTTGAAGAAGAGAAGACTTCTGCAACCTCAATCAACTATCAGACGAGTATCAGAAGACGTTGTTAAAAAAGAGAATTGAATAAATTACCTTGGTAAGTGCGTAAATACATCAAACAGCAGAACTAGATCGTTATGCCTTTTTAGAGCACAACCAAATGCAACTATAAATTATCAAAATAATGGCAGTGGCTAGACGTCCGGAACCGGACGGCTAGCCCACCCTCACAGTGTAGGCTAGTCGTCCGGTTCCGGACGTCTAGCCTACACTGTGAGGGTGGGCTAGACGTCCGGAATAGATTTTATTCAGAGAATATACTGCTTTATACGTGGGTTAATGCCTGGATATATACGGGAAACATCTATAAATCCTTTTAACTATCAAAACCATCAATTAGAACGCAAAAAAAAAATCAAATTTGAAGGAATTAATGTCCCTTTTAATAAGTAGCTGAAGAGCGACGTTCGCGACCGCCATTTTAATAGGGTCTTCCCCAGAAAAATTGGAAGGCGCTGGGGCAGGGGGAGGGTGCGGGAGGGGGTGTTACCCCCTTCCGTATGTCGATTTTTTTTGAAGTTTTAATGTATAAATGGTGTTCCCTGAGCCACTTTAAGCATTATTTCAATGGTGTCCTAAAGATAAACAGCATACTAAAACCTTTGTTTTTATTAATCAATTTAAATTTCTTTATGACAAGAACTTGCTAGAATCTATATCATAACGGTAGATACAAGGAGTACAGAATTACTGATATGTTATTTTGTTTACAAAAAACTATACATCTTAATTCTTATAGATGAAAGGGTTTGACATAAAAATATAGAAAGACACATTACCTACATTGGTTTACTTGCTTTCTGATGATATAATCTATAAATGAGCATTAGATAATAATTTGAAGCAAAAAATATTATTTTTAAAAAATATGTGTGTTTGCTTTATATGTTGCCAACTTGCCACGTAATTATATCTTAGCATTATGATTTTATGATAATTTGAAGAAGAAAATTGCAAAACATTGCAGTACTAGATCAGAGGGCTTTTATAAATAAGAGTTCTCAGATCTTGGTCTTCACTGTTTTCCTAAATGTAGATCCTTTTTGAAGTTTTTGTACAGTAATCCTGAATGTCATTTGTATTTCCTGTTATTTTCTTCATTTCTATCTGCTAGATTCTTGATTAAGTTCTAGATCTATCACAATTTAGAATTCAGATCCTAAATCTGATTTCTTACTTTACTATTTTCTCTCTTTCACTTTTTCTTGACCAATCCAAACCCGTTGGGTAATAGTCAATAGTGACTGCACCAACGTAGTCTAATCACGGGTGTACAACATGACTAAAATGCTTAAATAAACCACCTTTTATCATAAAATCGGATCATCTATGTTATTTCTAATGCTATATTTTTCTATCTTATTGGTTGGGGATACTCTCTCAGACTTTGAAACCACCCAGCTAGGGTACATAACTTTAAGTGGAATATTATTTCTGTTGAAAAATGCTATCGTTAATTCGCGAAAACCGATGACAGAATGTATGTGCACGATTGAAGGAAAACAGATGACAAGCTAACAAAATCATTCACGCTAACTTTGAAGTTACCAACACAGCGATATTTCGGGAAAATATATAGATCTAACTATCCTATTTCAAACAAATAGATCTACGTGATAATTCAATAAGTACTGTAGGCTTGATCGATTTTGATTACATTTGATTTCATAAGGCACAGAAACCATTTGTCTCGATTGTGGGCGTGGCATTTTCATCACTACAAACTGCTATGAGCTAAAAATAAACCAACCCAGCGATATTTCGTGGGGAGGGGGGACCAATCCTAGAACATTTTAATGAAATAAAATAGCTCTAAAATCTAGATTTAATCGAGTTTGATTTGAACTTAAAATGGGCATACATGTACTTGTATCTTGTTTTCATTTTGCATTGAAATTTGTGGGCGGGGCGTTTCTTCTGCTGTGAATGCTCGCAAGTTGACTACGGACATTCACGAATTCTATTGGAAACGTTGTTTGATATTGATCGTAACTAAACCGCCAAATTCCGAGACTCTCCGAGCATAAATTATGAAGACGAAAAGTCGCGAGTATGTGTCTGCACGAATGAATAACGACGGTCGTAATTCGTGGTGTCTGCGAATCGAAATAGTGCATTATAGGTTCTCCATAACGATGATAGCTTGCTTGCTTTATTCGTTTTAACGTCTCATCCGAGTTATCGCAGTTATCGTTCTCTGTTAAGACTAAACTAATGCGGGGGAGCGTTGTTTTTTTAAAAACAAGTCTACGGCACCCGCGGTCACCCATCCAAGTATTTACCGGGCTCGACGTTGCTGAACTTCCGCGGTCACCCATCCAAGTATTTAACCGGGCTCGACGTTGCTTAACTTCGGTGATAGGACGAGAACCGGTGTTTTCAACGTGATATGGCCGTAGACAAAACGATGATATGCGAGATATTCAGATTATATATATTATGTTTAAATCATGCACAGTAAAACAATAAGCATGATTTTCTCGTCGTGTGAAGTTGAAAGGTTGACAGCTATTTTTAGAACGGTCACGTGAGAGTCACACATGACACCATTGCAAAGGGATTATAACTGCCTCGGGCGGAACGCGATCAGAGGTGTGCAATATTGTCTCCTGCTGAGAGGCCCCATCTACCCCACGCTTTAATTAACATACTGATAAGAATAGTTTTACGACCTTTTAGCAAGTTTGATAATAGCACTGTTTCGCAAGTGGGGGTTTTTAAGGCGCTGGGGTCTCGGATTTTAAGCGCTGGCGAGAATTAAAGGCAATGGGGCAATTGAGGTTCAGAAATTAAGGCGCTGGGGTACCCCAGCGCTTAAATGGCCTGGGGAAAACCCTGGACTAAGAGAGATCTGGATCTAAACCATATGTATTGTAGTTTATATTAGGTAGTGACTAGGGGTACGTGACCGTACCTCTAATATTTGAAATTAGCGGTACGGTCACGTACCCCTAATGAGCCCTGTGAGGGTAGACTAGGGGTACGTGAGTCCAAAACACTATATATAGCAACACTTTATTGTGTCTGCAGATACGTTAATATCGATGCTATTGTTAATTATATCTCATTTGAACCTTCTATTCTGACTGTTTAACGCATAAAAGCAAAGAAACTTCATTAAAAAAAATTCCAATCGGCATTTTTTTTCACGGCCGCGAAAACTATATAGATCTACCTATGAATAAAGAACCTTCACACATTTTTAAAAACATGTATAAATATCCAATGCTTTGTTTAGAATAATTGCATTGTTTCATTGTCAAACCAGGCCTACCATTCCTCCGGATTTTTCCTAAATCTCCGGATGTTTCGTCATTTCTCCGGATCTCCGGATTTTTTCAAAAATATTTCAGAAAAAAATCCTAATCCCCGATTCAGTGCGGCAGACAGCACCTTCTCGGACTTTTAAATAAGAGAAAAGCAATAAAAGTATTCCGAATGCTATTTTTATTGGTTCTTATCGGGTCATTGACCGGATTAGCAGCTTGTCCACAACCAATCAAACATGTAATTACCACCTGTCGTTCTGATTCGACTGAGGGCTGAGAAGTAGATACGGCATGCACATTATTTATGACACGTCTGGTTCTACATGTTGCATAGTGTGGTGTACACACTTCATTTTATGACACGACAGGTTCACGCATTACATGGCGATAAAGTGATATGGGTAGTGCAGGCAAACAGCGAGATCCGATATCGTAAAGAAGCTATACACGGGAGCAAAATTGCTATACCCAAGAGAAAAAATGCAGCCAAATGAAATCGGCTTTGAATTTTTCAAAGTTTTTTTTAAATTACGGCAGGGTGTCATGGAATAAAGGCAGGATGTGACGCCCTGCTAAAAGTGTCTAGCCATGAGTATATTTATATGAATATTATAAACATAGTGGCCTGAAATGTGCAAAGTCAGATGTAAGACATTGATACTATAACTTTTCTAATCCTTATCACAGAACACAGTTGTCTGACCGGGGTCTATAGGACCTACTGCTAAAAAGAGTAAATATTTGCAACTATGGAGAATACAGTTGATTTGCCCCTAGCAGTATTTATGATGTTTCCTTATTTTTCTTTTATTATAGTTTTTTTTACAGTGTTTAATGCAATAAAGTTTATACTGTTATTCTTTGTGTGTATGTTTGTAATATATAGATAATGTTTGCAATGGTGTGATTTATGTTTGAAAAGATGGTTTTTAACTTTTAAATACAAAAGCGCACAAATAAAGATTTTCGATTAAAAAGCGCGCTTTTGGGAATCGCGCCTTCAAAGGCGTGATTTTGAAAATCGCGCTTTAAAAATCAAAATTTGGGAAAATCTTAGGATTTTTTTTTTTAAATTATGGTAGGCCTGTCAAACGTGTTTTTCAAGTTGATTTGTGTAGGTCATTAACCAACATGTTTCGATACTTGATGGGAGCCGAAGCTTCGATAGTTTTATATTCATTTTCTCAGATCTACCACTTTATTTTCAAAGCTAAGTTAGGAAGCTACACCAGCAGTAATTTCCAACAAACTTATTATATAAAGTAACCTTTGAATCAAATTTAAAAAAAACAACTTAACATTGGTCACGGATTTTCAGATAGCGGGCGTATCTGACGATAATTAACCCTATAGTCATGTATGCGGAATACATCTATTCTCATCGCTGCCATGAGAACAAGTTGGGTCGGGAATATTTATCGAAGTTTCTTTGTTTTTCTCCAATAAATATCCACAAGTAAAGGTAGAAATGGGAGATTATTAATATTAGCATAAAAAAACGTATCTGCAGGCAAAATAATGTGTTGCTACATAGTTTAAACGACTCATGTACCCCTAGTCAACCCTCACAGGGCTCGCTAGGGGTACGTGACCGTACCGCTAATTTCAAATATTAGAGGTACGGTCACGTACCCCTAGTCACTACCTTTATATTACATGTAGGCAAATGTAAATCAAATATTCTGTCGAAGTAATGATGCTTCAATTACGCAAGGAAGTGGCTAGCCGTCCGGTTCCGGACGGCTAGTCTGCCCTGTGAGGGTAGGCTAGACGTCCGGAATAGATTTTCAACAGAGCTTATACTGCATAATTTACGTGAGTTAGTGCCTGGACATACATTGTATATGGCAAACAACCTTAAATGTAATTTTGAGCTTCAGAAAATCGGTGAGAACAGAAACAAGTCACACTTTAAGGAATTAATTTACCGTCACTATGAGCTACGTTCGCATCCGCCATTGTTGTTGCCGTTTTAGGTGAACCGCACTCTCGCAAGCATGTTAATTGATGATTGAATACCTGTACGTTTCACTAAACTGACACTTTCGAACATGTACATGACGTCCACGTTAGAATGTTTCCATTTTTAATTGATTTCTTTAATGTCAGAGAAATATCTCCGACTTAGAATTTCACAGCGGTATTTTACGGTAATGGAAAGGTCTTCCTTTTTTCGAAGTATAATGATCTTCAAAAATACATGTATTACTCAAACTTTTACCCCAAATGCCACTTTATGCCGATTCTCCACTGAAACTAATATGGCCAGAGCTTTGATATTTGGCATGGTGACACTTCTAAATGTCCTTTACCTAGTTTGTTCAAATGGCTCTGGTCCGGTCGGTTAAATATCTAGGTCATAATTCACATTCAAAATATGTATAGCAGACAGCAATTCAGCATTATAAAAGTTAGACCCTAGTCAAATTTCCTACTGGCAGAGTTACATAACTGAACTCAGGTCAGCTGGTCAGCTGATGAGGTTCACTGTAAACAGCAGCATATGGTGTTACTGCTATATTTTTATGCCCTGCAGTTGGGGGCATATTGTTTTTGTCTGTCTGCTTTTTTGTCTGTTTGTCCATTTGTTTGTCTGTCAGTCCACAACTTTAATCTTAGCCATAACTTTGTTAAAGTTAGAAACTTTATAACTTGGGTCATGTCCTACAAAGGTCAATGTCATTTTAGAGATATTTCCCAGTGTCATATTTTCTTGTCTTTGAGATAACTCCAGTTCTACTGATGTTAACCCATTACCCCATACATATGCCTTTTTACGCCTTTAATTTATTCCTCCTCTAAAGAAAATAATTCCACTTTATACAGTCATAAACATGTAAGATATAAGAAATAGTATCTATATCTTAGTAGATGATAACTTAAAGCAGGTTGAAAGTAAAGCAGAGTGCGCAATAAATAATCATATGGAAATACATGTAGCTTGATAAGAAGAAGTGTCATGGATAAGGCCCATAACTCTGCCAACAATATTTTTTTAAGTTATTCCAATTTGTCATTTTTTTTTTGTCTGCGAGATAATTCCATTTACAGCTATATTAAAATGTTGTCTTGCCTATTAAGCTAAGGCACAATGACCTCAGGTGAGCGAATTAAGGGCCATGGCCCTCTTGTACTTATCATATCAGGGCTGCCATAATAATAAAAATTTCTCCGGATTTTTCCTAAATCTCCGGATTTTTTTTCTAGTATATGGTAGCTTAAAGCAGACTGAAAGTAAAGTAGAATGCGCCTTAAGGCGCATTCTGCTTTACTTCCAGCCTGCTTTAAGTAGTCACATGTCAACAAAACTAGAAAACAGATGATGGGGTAAAGGTACGATTCGTAAAATCAAACTTGAAAAATGCAAATTTGGAAATCTTAGGATTTTTTATGTCAAATTATGGCAGCCCTGTCATATGATCATTTACCTCATTCAAATAGTTTGCACTTAAAGAACTACATCTACATCGTAAGTTGACGCAGTCAATTGTGACTATTACGCAAAGGTGGTTCATAGACAACAAATTCTGTCTATATCCCTGAGTGAGACAGCGCCTTCCGATAATGATCTGTCAGGATTCAGGAAGTAACAAGTTGAGGGGTTACACGATTATAATTTATACCAAATGATACTTCAACTTCTACCAATTAACGGTTTAAATCATTTTAAATCCAGAAAAATTAGTTTTCTTGACTTCAACTTCAATTCCTTACTTCCAGACGATCAGTTCAGATCATTATCGGAAGGCGCTGTCAGGGAAATAGACGGAATTAGTCTGTTAAGTGCAAAATAAAAGAATAAAAGCATGAGATAAAAGATAATTTAGACAAGTAAAAGAACAGAGGTGCAAAGTTAAAAATAAAAACAATTCATGGGTAGGCTAGAAGTTGACCGCTCCCAGTCCACTCTTGAAAGCATCCAGACTGGGGCATGATTTCAGTTGACTTGGCAGGCTGTTCCAGTATCTTATAGTACGAGGGAAGAATGAATTCATGTGATATTGTGTCCTGGAATGGGGGATTAGGTAATTCTGGTTTCTGATAAGTGTGAGGTGGCTGTGGTCTACATAGACAAGCTGGTGCTGTATTTTGTAAAGCATTATTAAAGAGGTAAGAATTCTGCGATGGGCAAGGGTGTTCCACTCAAGGGTGATCAGCATTTGGGTGACGCTAGGTGGTATATGCTGCTTCTTTGACCTTGGCATTTTTGGTTTTGACATTTCTTTTTATGAACCTAAGTGTGTTTTTAGCTCGCCTGTATGTAGTACATGACGAGCTATTGCAATACCCCAGTTGTAGTCGTCGTCATCGTTGTCGGCGGCGGCGGCGTGAACGGCGTAAACAATTTTAAGATAATGTCTATAACTTCTATGTCCCTTGAGGTATTGCTTTCATAGTTGGTATGTGTGTGTATATGGACAAGACCTTTCCATGCACAGAAAAATGTTGACCCCTGTGACCTTTACCTTGAACTTAGGGCCTACGTTTAGGTTTCGAAATCTGCGCTTAGGTTTCGAAAAATGCCTTTAAAGTTTAAACTTCTATGTCCCTTGAGGTATTGCTTCCATAGTTGGTATGTGTGTGTATATGGACAAAACCTTTCCATGCACAGAAAAATTTAGACCCCTGTGACCTTGACCTTGAACTTAGGGCCTGCGTTTAGGTTTCGAAATCTGCGTTTAGGTTTCGAAAATGCCTTTAAACTTCTATGTCCCTTGAGGTATTGCTTCCATAGTTGGCATGTGTGTGTATATGGACAAGACCTTTCCATGCACAGAAAAATTTAGACCCCTGTGACCTTGACCTTGAACTTAGGGCCTGCGTTTAGGTTTCGAAATCTGCGTTTAGGTTTTGAAAAATGCCTGTAACTTCTATATCCATTAAGGTATTGCTTCCATAGTCGGTTTGTGTGTGTATATAGACATGACCTTTCCATGCACAGAAAAAATTAGACCCCTGTGACCTTGACCTTGAACTAAGGGCCTGCGTTCAGGTTTCTAAATCTGTGTGTAGGTTTCGAAAAATGCCTTTAACTTCTATGTCCCTTGAGGTATTGCTTCAATAGTTGGTATGTGTGTGTATATGGACAAGACCTTTCCATGCACAGAAAAATTTAGACCCCTGTGACCTTGACCTTGAACTTAGGGCCTGCGTTTAGGTTTCGAAATCTGCGTTTAGGTTTTGAAAAATGCCTTTAACTTCTATATCCATTAAGGTATTGCTTCCATAGTCGGTATGTGTGTGTATATAGACATGACCTTTCCATGCACAGAAAAATTTAGACCCCTGTGACCTTGACCTTGAACTTAGGGCCTGCGTTTAGGTTTCGAAATCTGCGTTTAGGTTTCGCAAAATGCCTTTAACTTCTATGTCCCTTGAGGTATTGCTTTAATAGTTGGTATGTGTGTGTATATGGACAAGACCTTTGCATGCACAGAAATTTTTTGACCCCTGTGACCTTGAACTTAGGGCCTGCGTTTAGGTTTCGAAATCTGTGTTTAGGTTTAGAAAAATGCCTTTAACTTCTATTTCCCTTGAGGTATTGCTTTCATAGTTGGTATGTATGTGTATATGGGCAAGACCTTTACATGCAAAGAAAAATTTAGACCCGTGTGACCTTGAACTTAGGGCCTGTGTTTAGGTTTCGAAATCTGTGTTTAGGTTTAGAAAAATGCCTTTAACTTCTATGTCCTTTGAGGTATTGCTTTTATAGTTGGTATGTGTGTGTATATGGACAAGACCTTTCCATGCACAGAAAAATGTTGACCCCTGTGACCATGACCTTGAACTTATGGCCTGTGTTTAGGTTTCGAAATCTGCGTTTAGGTTTTGAAAAATGCCTTTAACTTCTATTTCCCTTGAGGTATTGCTTTAATAGTTGGTATGTGTGTGTATATGGACAAGACCTTTGCATGCACAGAAATTTTTTGACCCCTGTGACCTTGAACTTAGGGCCTGCGTTTAGGTTTCGAAATCTGTGTTTAGGTTTAGAAAAATGCCTTTAACTTCTATTTCCCTTGAGGTATTGCTTTCATAGTTGGTATGTATGTGTATATGGGCAAGACCTTTACATGCAAAGAAAAATTTAGACCCGTGTGACCTTGAACTTAGGGCCTGTGTTTAGGTTTCGAAATCTGTGTTTAGGTTTAGAAAAATGCCTTTAACTTCTATGTCCTTTGAGGTATTGCTTTTATAGTTGGTATGTGTGTGTATATGGACAAGACCTTTCCATACACAGAAAAATGTTGACCCCTGTGACCATGACCTTGAACTTATGGCCTGTGTTTAGGTTTCGAAATCTGCGTTTAGGTTTTGAAAAATGCCTTTAACTTCTATATCCCTTAAGGTATTGCTTCCATAGTCTGTATGTGTTTGTATGTAGACAAGACCTTTCCATGGTCAGAAAAATTTAGACCCCTGTGACCTTGAACTTAGGGCCTGCGTTTAGGTTTCGAAATCTGCGTTTAGGTTTTGAAAAATGCCTTTAACTTCTATATGCATTAAGGTATTGCTTCCATAGTCGGTATGTGTGTGTATATAGACATGACCTTTCCATGCACAGAAAAATTTAGACCCCTGTGACCTTGACCTTGAACTTAGGGCCTGCGTTTAGGTTTCGAAATCTGCGTTTAGGTTTCGAAAAATGCCTTTAACTTCTATGTCCCTTGAGGTATTGCTTCAATAGTTGGTATGTGTGTGTATATAGACAAGACCTTTGCATTCACAGAATTTTTTTTGACCCCTGTGACCTTGACCTTGAACTTAGGGCCTGCGTTTAGGTTTCGAAATCTGTGTTTAGGTTTAGAAAAATGCCTTTAACTTCTATTTCCCTTGAGGTATTGCTTTCATAGTTGGTATGTATGTGTATATGGGCAAGACCTTTACATGCAAAGAAAAATTTAGACCCGTGTGACCTTGAACTTAGGGCCTGTGTTTAGGTTTCGAAATCTGTGTTTAGGTTTAGAAAAATGCCTTTAACTTCTATGTCCTTTGAGGTATTGCTTTTATAGTTGGTATGTGTGTGTATATGGACAAGACCTTTCCATGCACAGAAAAATGTTGACCCCTGTGACCATGACCTTGAACTTATGGCCTGTGTTTAGGTTTCGAAATCTGCGTTTAGGTTTTGAAAAATGCCTTTAACTTCTATATCCCTTAAGGTATTGCTTCCATAGTCTGTATGTGTTTGTATGTAGACAAGACCTTTCCATGGTCAGAAAAATTTAGACCCCTGTGACCTTGACCTTGAACTTAGGGCCTGCGTTTAGGTTTCGAAATCTGCGTTTAGGTTTCGAAAAATGCCTTTAACTTCTATGTCCCTTGAGGTATTGCTTCCATAGTTGGTATGTGTGTGTTTATGGACAAGACCTTTCCATGCACAGAAAAATTTAGACTCCTGTGACCTTGAACTTTGGGCCTGCGTTTAGGTTTCGAAATCTGCATTTAGGTTTCGAAAAAATGCCTTTAACTTCTATGTCCCTTGAGGTATTGCTTTCATAGTTGGTATGTATGTGTATATGGACAAGACCTTTACATGCACAGAAAAATTAAGACCCCTGTGACCTTGAACTTAGGGCCTGTGTTTAGGTTTAGAAAAATGCCTTTAACTTCTATGTCCTTTGAGGTATTGCTTTCATAGTTGGTATGTATGTGTATATGGACATGACCTTTCGATGCACAGAAACATTTAGACCCCTGTGACCTTGACCTTGAACTAAAAGCCTGTGTTTAGGTTTCGAAATCTGCGTTTAAGTTTCGAAAATCCATTTAACTTCTATATCCTTTGAGGTATTGCTTTTCATAGTTGGTATGTGTGTGTATATGGACAAGACCTTTCAATGCACAGATAAATTTGGACCCTCGTGACCTTGAACTTAGGGCCTGTGTTTAGGTTTTGAAAAATGCCTTTTACTTCTATGTCCCTTGAGGTATTGCTTTCATAGTTGGTTTATGTGTGTATATGGACAAGACCTTTCCAGGCACTGCAAAATTTAGACCCCTGTGACCTTGACTTTGAACTTAGGGCTAATGTTTAGTTTTCGAAATCTGTGTTTTGGTTTTTCAAAATTTTTATTTCTCCTATGTCCATTGAAATATTCCTTTCAGTTTGCATGTGTATATGGACAACATCTTTCCTTGCATGCAAAATGTTTGAGCCCCTTGACCTTGAACTAAGGACCCGCGTTTAGGTTTCAAAGTCTGCGTTTAGGTTTCTCAAAATTTCTTTAACTCATATATCCATTGAGATATTTCTTTCATATTTGGCATGCATGTGTATATGGACACGATCTTTCCATGCATGCAAAAAATTAGCCCAGTGTCCTTGACCTTGAACTAAGGTCGCGAAGGGTTTTAGGTTTCGAAATCTGCGTTTAGGTTTCAAAAATGCTTATAATTCCTATGTCCCTTGAGGTGTTATTTTTATATTTGATTTGCCAGTGTATATGGACAGGACCTTTCCATGCAGGCAAAAGGTTGACCTCTGTGACCTTGAGCGTGCTTTTAAGTTTCTAAAGGTGCCGGTGGCGAGCTTTGTTGTCTCTCTGACAACTCTTGTTGGCTTTGGCTACAGTATTATTAATGTGATTTGTCCAGTTTAAGTCCTTATTTATCGTGATACCTAAATATTTAGCATTGTCAGTGGTTTTGAGTAACTTGTCATGTAGAGTATAGGGGAATTTATGACTGTTGACCTTTTCTTTGTGATTTGTAATACTTCACATTTGTCAGGGTTGTGAGAGAACAAGAGTTCTTGTATGCCACAAGCAATAACACGGAACTTGTACATGTACATAATTGACAACACGCCAAATATAAAACTATTTTGGAGTAAAATACAAGGTGGCTGATACAGACTTAATGTCACTTATGTATTTTACTGTGAATGACATGAGAAAACACTCGATCAGGGATCCAGATGAGGGGAGTATTTCAAAAACTAAAATCTTTATTTCTGCATTAAACCCTATGGTGTCACTACTTATTAGAATCGTCTAGAAGAGACGATTCTAATGAGTAGTAACACCATAGGGTTTGGTTTAGTATGAGTGAGAAAATGTTGACTTAGTTCAGATTACACCCTCTTATCTGGAACCCTGCTCGAAACAGCTCGATATCATAAGAAGGCATAGATAATAAATTTAGTTATCCAGTGTTCCAGATAAGAAGGAGTAAACTGAACAAATCCAGCATTTTCTCACTTATTACAGCACCAAATCCTATGGTGTAAAGAGACGATTCTAATGATTAGTGACACCAAAGGGTTTAATAAAGAAATAAAGATTTTAAATTTTTAGCTCACCTGGTGAGCTTTTAGGATCGCTGGTCGTCCGTCGTCCGTCCGTCTGTCTGTTCACAATTGTTTGTTAACACTCTACCGGCTACAAATCTCATTGGATCTTCATGAAACTTGATCACAATGTTTGTCTAGTAGAAATCTAGGCCAAGTTCGAATGTGGGTCATGTTGGGTCAAAAACTAGGTCACTAGGTGAAATCATAGAAAAACCTTGTTAACACTCTAGAGGCTACAAATCTCATTGGATCTTAATGAAACTTGGTCAGAATGTTTATGTCATTGATATCTAGGTCAAGTTCGAAAATGAGTTATGTCCGATCAAAAACTAGGTCACTAGGTCAAATCATAGAAAAACCTTGTTAACACTCTAGATGCTACAAATCTCATTGGATCTTGATGACACTTTGTCAGAATGTTTGTCTCATTAATATCTAGGTCAAGTTTGAATGTGGGTCATGTCCGGTCAAAAACTAGGTCACTAGGTCAAATCATAGAAAAGTCTTGTTAACACCCTAGAGGCTACACACCTCATTGGATCTTGATGAAATTTGTTCAGAATGTTTGTCTCATTGATATCTAGGTCAAGTTTGAATATGGGTCATGTCCAGTCAAAAACTAGGTCACTAGGTCAAATCATAGAAAAATCTTGTTAACACTCTAGAGGCTACAAATCTCATTTGATCTTGATGAAACTTGATCACAATGTTTGTCTCATTTATATCTAGGTCAAGTTCAAATATGGGTCATGTCAGGTCAAAAACTAGGTCACTAGGTCAAATCATAGAAAAATCTTGTTAACACTCTAGAGGCTACAAATCTCATTTGATCTTGATGAAACTTGATCACAATGTTTGTCTCATTTATATCTAGGTCAAGTTCAAATATGGGTCATGTCAGGTCAAAAACTAGGTCACTAGGTCAAATCATAGAAAAATCTTGTTAACACTCTAGAGGCTACAAATCTCATTGGATCTTGATGAAACTTGGTCAGAATGTTTGTCTCATTAATATATAGGTCCAGTTTGAATATGGGTCATATCAGTTTAAAAACTAGGTCACTAGGTCAAATCATAGGAAAATCTTGTTTACACTCTAAAGGTTGATTGTGGGTCATGTCCAGTCATAATCTAGGTCACTATAGGTCAAGTTTGCCATGGTGTACCAGGTGAGTGATTTAGGGCCATAGTGGCCCTTGTTGAAATACTCCCCTTATCTAGAACCCTGGTTATCAGTTTCAGTTATAAGTTGCTAGAAGTGCTATTTTTGTTTATTCCAGAAAATGAGAAGGACAAGGAAAAGACTGAAAGAAAATAATCTCTCGGAGGAGAGAGAAAATAAACATGTTGAAAGATATCCCAAACGGTTAAGAGGAAATGAACATGTGGATGCTGAAGAAGTGGGCAAATCAAAACAAGAAATACAATCTAAATACTTCAGAAACTGTGAAGAAACACAGCAATTACCGGTGCAGTGTGAAGTCTTTCAACCAAAGAAGGAAAGAAATAGCAAAATAAAAAAAGCAAATGTGACAGCTCAAACAGATGTCAAAGATACTGATACATGTGTCAAAGTAACTGATACAGGTGTCAAAGATACTGTCATAGGTGTCAAAGGTACTGATACAAATGTCAAAAGTGGCAAAAATACAAACAAATGTGCCAAAGGTACTGATACAAATGCCAAAGGTGGCAAAAATACTAACAAATGTGCCAAAGGTACTGATACAAATGTCAAAGGTGGCAAAAATACTAACACATGTGCCAAAGTTACTGATACATGTGTCAAAGATAATACAACAGGCGTCAAAGATTCTGCGGAAGAGAATACAGACAGGTTTACAAAAGATTTGCTCACGTTTGGTTTACAAAGGTCCAACACGGATTACAAAATCAATGTGTTCCAACCAACTGCCGCAAGAAGCAGAAATATGATGCATCACCTTGAACAACTAGCTATGGGAATGAGAAGTCGTTTGAGTTTAAAAAAGGTAAGTTTTCATACACCTAGGTAAGAGGCATACAGTAAAACCTCTCTATTACGACCACTAAACTACATGTTAACTATTTGGCAGTTACGAAATGTGACTGCTAAAAGCAAGGTGACAATAAAACAGAAAGCTACTATAGGAGCTTTCTGTTTTATCGTCACCTTGCTTTAACTCTTTCCTCCCTGAAACTTTAAATGGACAATTCCAGTTTCCATTTAAGTCTATTCCATTTCTGACTTTTAAGGGTTGTTTTTGTCAATGTTTGGCATTGTGACAAACAGTGAAGACCCTCATCAGAGGGCTCCTTTCGGAGCCCTCTGATCAGGATCTTCACTGTTTGCATAGGACAAGTGTACTATTCACATGTTCACTGTTTGAAAAGCATGCCTATAGGCGGGACTAGGGTTCAAAGAGTTAAGCTGTCACCTGTCTGTTATACAACTAATTAGCCTTCATTTTAGTGGTCGTTATAGAGAGGTTTTACTGTATTTCAAACACTTATATATAACAATTGTCATCTGCTATTGTTCTGAAAATAATTTTTTCTAAATTTCTTTGAAAAAAGATCATAGTGTCAAACAGTTTGGATCCTGTTGACACACCGCATTACCCATCATCTCATCTGGATCCAAACTGTTTGCAAATGTGAATCACTGTGGGACTTATCCGCTGCTAGTGGGTACTATGTAGTATGCAAAGAGATAAATATGCTTTTCATTTCTTTTAGAGTGTTCAAAGCCCTTTAGTGGATCTGTACTCAGACTTTGAAGTCTACAGAGTTGCCAGTCCATTTGACAGAAGAGTTACTGCCCTTGAATGGCATCCAACAAGACCAAACATTCTTGCAGTTGGATCCAAGGGAGGGGACATAATTCTATGGGATGTTGAAAACTTCGGCAAGGAGAAGCAAATAGATGGGGTAAAACGTTTTCTATGATCTTCTTTGACTGTTTCCTAAAACATTTATACAGTACTCCCTCCCAACAATGGCCCACTGAACAATTCCCTCCTTACAACAACACTTGCAGCTCTTTCCTACCAAAGACAAATATGTCTTACCTTTTTATATGCCCACCTCTAAAGGTGGTCGTATATTGGCATGGCCCTGTCCATACGTATGTTTGTTTTTCCGTCCTTTCGTCAATCAACATTTTGTTCGTCCGGAGTTTTTCCAGAAAACTGTCTAAAGGATCAGGGATTTCCCCAGGATTTCTTGAAGGCATGTTGAATTTGAGACATGGGGGGGGGGGGGGGGCTCTCCCTCCCGCGCTGCAGCGAATTTTTTTGCTCTTTAATCAATGAAATAGTGCATTTTTGGCAATACATATATGTAGTGTATACTATAGTGTGTTTATATGGAAATGGCTGAAAGAAGTACTATTCTGTTTCCTAGATCTAGTATGTGTAGGGTTTTTGTTTTCAAGTTCAGCACCAATATTTAAGTTACAACTCATAACTGAAGTTTACTATAATACATGTACCTGCTGATCTCCCAGTACAGTTGCTGACTGCAGCTTGCATTAACTAGTATTCCATTATTTTGCAACAAAGTATTACATTGTAAAACCTTACAATTTGTTAAAGCACAAAAATGGTAAATACATGTAGCTGAAACACATTAATTCACTTATTTTATACATAATTACATAAAAAAATATCCAGAAACTAGGATGTGGAAACTATGAATGCCTGGACCTATGGAAAAAGTGTAGACCCAGTCTGATCTCCTTGGTGAGTCCTCTGATCAGTGTTAGTGCCATTTACAAGATTGTAAAGTCTTTGGAAAAACTACTTTTGACAGAAACCACAAACAACATGTAGTCTCTTGACCAAAATGGAAAAGTCTATTGAAAAAATCAGTATTTGAAAGTTTAAAGCATGTACACACATTTTCAATTTTCTCTGCTATACATACTACACTTCTGTCACACTCAATCAGATAATACACACAGAAATGCTCACTTTTGTTTTCAAATAAATAAATTCTGAAACAGAAATGCAGAAACAAGTAGGTAGGGCTTGTGCTGCAAACAGTAGATCCAGAACAGGAAGCCCCTGACCAGGGAAAACTGGTTGTCTTACTTATGTTTTTGGAAAAACATTCATAAAACTCATAAACTTAATCAAAGAATTTATTTGAAACGGTTAAACATTAACTTGCCACACACAGTCAAACATACACACAAAACACCTACCCTTATTTAGAATTAAGTACAGTGCATGGTGATTTAAATGTATCATACTTAAACTCTCATTCCTCATAGCCATTTGAGATACATTTTCATGCCTTTACTGTTCCCTTGAGGTTAAAGAAAAGAAATTGTTTTTGTACTCTATCGAAGATAGATCTAGATACGGTAATATAATGGAGGTTTAGTAAAAAAATAAAATAATAATAATAATAATTTTTTTTTTATTTTTTTTTATGTGTCAAGAACCTGGGGCCCGTTTCATAAAACTTCTTACGACAAATGTTGTCCTAAGTCAGATTATAAAAATCTCAAATATAATTTATTTTTCTATCTAATTCTGTCTTGTGACATCTCTTTGGAATCGTCTTGGAAAGACGATTCCAAAGAGATGTCACAAGACTGGATTAGATAGAGAAATAAGAAATAATATGTATTTTAAAAATTTGACTTACGATAACATTTGTCGTAAGATGTTTTATGAAATGGGCCCCTGTGGGTTAAGAGAGCAAGTGGATGTCAAATGGAGGATTCATTTTTACTTTAAGCCTGCTCTAAACATCCATCCATCATAAAAACAGAAAACAAATTTTATCTAATTTTATACTATCCGCGATAACCCAGCGGAAGATATATATATTTTAAAACTGTGTCGGTAGCGTACATAGTGAACTTTTTTATTGGTTTTAAACATACCATTGTATTATCGTACATAGGCATGCTATAACATACGCGATTGTGCACAAAGTGTCAACTATAAACCTACTACCAGGGCGCCATACTACCAAGGACATTACTTGGGTACTCCGACAAGTCAACGGAGGAAACTTACACAACAACAACAACAATGGCATCGCGCGGACGGAAAAAGCGCAACAAAAAAACCCACATTATTCAATTACGTTCAGCCTTCCGCGAACGAACCAGAAATAATTTGTAACGGTGTCGTGAATGAAATTTTGAATGATGCATGTAACTGCCAAACAGAGGTTGTTTAATGTTACCAGGGAGATTAAATTATATATAAGAGCTCCTGATGTTACCGACATAATCGAGATCTTTTGTCCCGAATCTGTTAGTCATCAAAGAAACACGACAGTGCTAAAGTTAGCAAAGTTACGGTAAAGGAATCCTGGAATGGCTTTTAAAGTTTCCGTGGCTGAAAATTAATGAATCCTAGTTTTCCTACACAAACATGAGCTGTTACATTTGTGTTGAAATGAGATCGAAACTGAAATTATCGAGTGTGGGCAAACGAGGGTACAGTACATCAAACAATCAGCTTGTGTTTTGTATTAAATGAAAAAAAAAATAGAGTAAAAAAGCAATTCATATCAAATTGATGGAGTAACGCTTTTTTGGATACTCAATTGAAATTCAGAAAACCCAATTCTTAGAAAATAGAGGGAGTAAATACCCAATTAATGCAAAACCTTATCTATAACCCTGGCATACGAATAAGTGCTAATTTTAAACGTCGCAATTTATGTTAATTTCCTGTCATTCTAAATGTTTGTAAAGTTAGCCATGTTGTAGAATCTACTCGCACTAGCGGTTTTAGAAACGTCAATCAAAAGTTAATCTCGCTCAAAATAGAACGAGTCCCTGTCAATCACCGTAAACGGAATAAGGAAGTTCGGCTCCTGATTGGTTGATGAAGCTAAGCACACGCCCGACGCGCGTGACGGCGTTTGGCATATGAAATAATTACTGGAATACACAACACAGAGCCCTGATTAAGGCTAGTCGCTCTACGGATTAAGACATGTCGGCCAGATCAAAGCATGTCACGAAGAGACCGCCTGGGAGGAAGGCATGTCGCCTGCGACAGGCGAAAATGGCCTGGGGAAATCCCTGAGGATATTAATGAAACTTCACACAAATGTTATATGCTTTAAGATCTGAAGCTGAGCTAAGTTTGAGGTTCATTCAAATTTTTGTTACATAATTATCTGCCCTTGATGTACTCAGATACTAGAACTTAAAGGCTGCCAGTGGCGTATTATGTACCGTTTGGATCCTGATGAGATACTGGGTGACGCGTCGTCTCATCAGGATCCAATGTTTTGACACCCACATCCTGTTTTTAAAAGAAATTTGGAAAAATCTATTGTTATACAATAACATTCGACAATTATTGCTGATGGCGTATCCTGATGAAGGTCTAGAAGGACCGAAACCGGTCGATAAAGTTTGGTAAAAACCGATCGGACTTGTTATTATTCACACTGCCGACTTAGTTCTGAAAATTATTGCTGATAAAATTACCCAGGATGCAAATAGTTCCTTTACCTTCTCTAGAGCTCTGAGATGTTCTACAGGGCTCCAGGTAAGAGGGAGTAAACTGAACAAATCCAACATTGTCTCACTCATTTCAGCATCAAATCCTATGGTGTCACTACTCATTAGAATCGTCTCGAAGAGACGATTCTAATGAGTAGTGACAGTCACACCATAGGGTTTAATGGAGAAATAAAGATTTTAGTTTTTGAAATACTCCCCTTATCTGGAGCTCTGGTTCTATTGCAGAAAGGAGCTGCTGGTTCATGCCAGACCATGAAGTTTTGGCCGTGGGATCTGAATAAGATTGTCAGTGCCTCCATTAACGGAACAGTCACCCTTCATGATTTCAACCTGATGCATAACCAGACTCTTGCAGATACGATGGATTCATATTATGAGTAAGTGTCTTTACAGGGTCTTTTTTCCAAAAATTGGGAAGGGGCCTTAGCCTTTCCACTTGGAAAATTCAAGCGCGATTGTTGACCAAATTGGGAAAATAAGACTGACTTCCAAAATACATAAAAACTGAATGGAAGTCTACTTATTTACAGGAAATAGAAAGTTTCACATTATTCTAATACCAGAAAATAAAATAATGGACACTAAAGATAATGCACTAAAGGTAATTGAAAAGAACAAAATTTAATTTATTTTTTTAGCTCACCTGAGCCAAAGGCTCAAGGTGAGCTATTGTGACCGCTCACCGTCCGTAGTACGTCTGTCCGTCTGTCCGTTCACATTTACTTCAAACGACATCTCCTCTGAACCCGCGGATTGTAGGGAGGATTCAAACTGCTCATGATGTTCCTTGGATGCTTCTCTACAGAAGTTGTTCAAATGAAAGAGAAAAAGCAAAAACTCAGCTTGAAAAAGCAAAAAAGCAAAAAACTTTAAAAAATCTTCTTCCCCAAAACTACTAGGCCCTAAGCTTTGATATTTGTACAGTAGAATCTCCTGGTGGATCCCTCTATAGTTTGTTAAAATGAAATCCCTAGGGTCACACTTGACGCCACCCTGCGCAGTTGAAGTGCTGCTCTAGGGAGGTTTCACAGTATTTTTGATGAAGCAGAACGGTATTTTACCTGAGTTACCCTTAATATACTAAGGGCAAATAGCCAATATTTGCAAACATTTTGGATCCAGATCAGATGCAACATAATCATAATGCTACATCTAATCTGGATCCAACCTATTTGCCACTCATTTACCAACTAACATTTTCTAAATTGTTCTTTTGTACACTTTTCACATACAGTAGGTTTTAAGCAGACATCATTTCAGTCTGGTAAGGGTAAGCTCCACAGCTCTACCCACTGAGGTCAAATAGTATGCAACAGTTTGGGAGTATCACAGAACTGGTCATGATCAGCTGAACATGTTGTCTGCTAAAGTTTAGATATGGTTCAGTCTGCTTCATACTTAGAGAGACAGGATCTGG
This sequence comes from Gari tellinella, assembly GCA_922989275.2. Classification (NCBI taxonomy): domain Eukaryota; kingdom Metazoa; phylum Mollusca; class Bivalvia; order Cardiida; family Psammobiidae; genus Gari; species Gari tellinella. The sequence continues at coordinate 15,190,281 of OV277870.1, forward strand.
AAGTGATCCACTGACAGTTATGTAATTATGTCTTATGCCATATTTATACATATGTTTAATATTGGTTTTGTCAGAGTTATCTGTATGTCTTGTCTTTTTAGCTCACCTGGCACGTAGTGCCAAGGTGAGCTTTTAGGATCGCTGGATGTCCGTCGTCTGTCCGCGCCACCGAAATGGGTTAGAGGGCCTTTTCTGGCCAGATAACGGTAAACATAACAAAAGAAGACAATAGAGTTCATTCCGTAACAATAGAATAAGGGGCCATTGCCCGTTATTCAAACAAAAGAAAATAAAAGAAAAGGCCCTCTAACCCACTTCGGTGGCACGTCCGTCCGTCAGTCCGTCCACAATTGTTCCTTAACACTCTAGCAGGTTCAAATCTCATTGGATCTTGATGAAACTTGGTCACAATGTTTGCCTCAATGAAATCTAGGTCAAGTTCGAATGTGGGTCATGTCCGGTCAAAAACTAGGTCACTAGGTAAAATTATCGAAAAACCTAGTTAACACTCTAGAGGCTACAAATTTCATTGGACCTTCATGAAACTTCATCAATATGATTGCCTCAATAAAATCTAGGCCAAGTTCGAATGTGGGTCATGTCCGGTCAAAAACTAGGTCACTAGGTCAAATTATCGAAAAACCTTGTTAACAATCTAGAGGCTACAAATTTCATTGGATCTTCATGAAACTTCATCATTATTATTGCCTTAATAAAATCTAGGCCAAGTTCGAATGTGGGTCATGTCCGGTCAAAAACTAGGTCACTAGGTCAAATCTTCGAAAAACCTTGTTGACTCCATAGAGACTACAAATTTCATTGGATCTTCATGAAACTTCATCAAAATGTTTGCCTTAATGAAATCTAGGTCAAGTTCTAGGTCAAAAACTAGGTCAAATTATCGAAAAACCTTGTTAACACTCTAGAGGCTATAAATTTCATTAGATCTTCATGAAACTTCATCAATATGATTGTCTCAATGAAATCTAGGCCAAGTTCGAATGTGGGTCATGTCCGGTCAAAAACTAGGTCACTAGGTCAAATCTTCGAAAAACCTTATTAACACTCTAGAGACTACAATATTCATTGAATCTTCAGGCCCGGATCCAGAAATTTCTGAGTGGGGGGGGGGGGGGGGGGCACACTTGGGGAGGGTATTGGAGGGGTGGAACCCCTCCCATAAGGGGGGTACGGGGAAATGTTTTGAAATTAACATCAAAATGGTGCATGCTGAGGGCATTTTAGAATGATGTAAACATCCCTATGAAACACCAAACAAGAGCCCCATGGGGCATTTTCGCTCACCTGAGAATAACTGACAAAATGGAGATAATAATTTATGTCCAGAAAGGGGTCATTTTTTACCCGAGGGGCATAATTTGAACAATATTGTAAGAGGACCTGATATTTATGTATATTTTCAGTCACTGGTACTGTAGCTTGGATCTTTATGTATATTTTCAGTCACTGGTAATGTAGCTTAGAGGTTTATGTATATTTTCAGTCACTGGTACTGTAGCTTGGATATTTATGTATATTTTCAGTCACTGGTACTGTAGCTTGGATCTTTATGTATATTTTCAGTCACTGGTAATGTAGCTTGGAGGTTTATGTATATTTTCAGTCACTGGTACTGTAGCTTGGAGGTTTATGTATATTTTCAGCCACTGGTACTGTAGCTTGGATCTTTATGTATACTTTCAGCCACTGGTACTGTAGCTTGGAGGTTTATGTATATTTTCAGTCACTGATAATGTAGCTTGGAGGTTTATGTATATTTTCAGCCACAGGGTACTGTAGCTTGGAGGTTTATGTATATTTTCAGTCACTGGTACTGTAGCTTGGAGGTTTATGTATATTTTCAGCCACTTGGTATTGTAGCTTGAATCTTTATGTATATTTTCAGTCACTGGTACTGTAGCTTGGATGTTTATGTATATTTTCAGTCACTGGTAATGTAGCTTGGATCTTTATGTATATTTTCAGTCACTTGTACTGTAGCTAGGAGGTTTATGTATATTTTCAGCCACTGGGTATTGTAGCTTGAATCTTTATGTATATTTTCAGTCACTGGTACTGTAGCTTGGATGTTTATGTATATTTTCAGTCACTGGTAATGTAGCTTGGATCTTTATGTATATTTTCAGTCACTGGTAATGTTGCTTGGATCTTCATGTATATTTTCAGTCACTGGTACTGTAGCTTGGTGGTTTATGTATATTTTCAGCCACTGGTACTGTAACTTGGATGTTTATGTATATTTTCAGTCACTGGTACTGTAGCTTGGATGTTTATGTATACTTTCAGCCACTGGTACTGTAGCATGGAGGTTTATGTATATTTTCAGTCACTGGTACTGTAGCTTGGATCTTTATGTATATTTTCAGTCACTGGTACTGTAGCTTGGATCTTTATGTATATTTTCAGTCACTGGTAATGTAGCTTAGAGGTTTATGTATATTTTCAGTCACTGGTACTGTAGCTTGGAGGTGAATGTATATTTTCAGTCACTGGTAATGTAGCTTGGATGTTTATGTAATTTTTCAGTCACTGGTACTGTAGCTTGGAGGTTTATGTATACTTTCAGTCACTGGTACTGTAGCTTGGATGTTTATGTATATTTTCAGCCACTGGTACTGTAGCTTGGAGGTTTATGTATATTTTCAGCCACTTGGTATTGTAGCTTGAATCTTTATGTATATTTTCAGTCACTGGTACTGTAGCTTGGATCTTTATGTATATTTTCAGTCACTGGTACTGTAGCTTGGAGGTTTATGTATATTTTCAGTCACTGGTAATGTAGCTTGGATGTTTATGTAATTTTTCAGTCACTGGTACTGTAGCTTGGAGGTTTATGTATATTTTCAGTCACTTGTACTGTAGCTTGGAGGTTTATGTATATTTTCAGTCACTGGTACTGTAGCTTGGAGGTTTATGTATATTTTCAGCCACTGGGTACTGTAGCTTGGATCTTTATGTATACTTTCAGCCACTGGTACTCTAGCTTGGAGTTTTATGTATATTTTCAGCCACTGGATATTGTAGCTTGGATCTTTATGTATACTTTCAGCCACTGGTACTGTAGCTTGGAGGTTTATGTATATTTTCAGCCACTGGATATTGTAGCTTGGAGGTTTATGTATATTTTCAGCCACTGGGTACTGTAGCTTGGAGGTTTATGTATATTTTCAGCCACTGGATATTGTAGCTTGGAGGTTTATGTATATTTTCAGCCACTGGATATTGTAGCTTGGAGGTTTATGTTTATTTACAGCAACTGGTACTGTAGCTTGTATGTTTATGTATATTTTCAGTCACTGGTACTGTAGCTTGGAGGTGTATGTATATTTTCAGTCACTGGTACTGTAGCTTGGAGGTTTATGTATATTTTCAGTCACTGGTAATGTAGCTTGGAGGTTTATGTATATTTTCAGCCACTGGGTACTGTAGGTATGATCTTAATGTATACTTTCAGCCACTGGTACTGTAGCTTGGAGGTTTATGTTTATTTTCAGCCACTGGATATTGTAGCTTGGATGTTTATGTTTATTTACAGCAATGGTACTGTAGCTTGGATGTTTATGTATATTTTCAGTCACTGGTACTGTAGCTTGGAGGTTTATGTATATTTTCAGTCACTGGTACTGTAGCTTGGAGGTTTATGTGTATTTTCAGTCACTGATAATGTAGCTTGGATCTTTATGTATACTTTCAGCCACTGGTACTGTATCTTGGAGGTTTATGTATATTTTCAGCCACTGGATATTGTAGCTTGGATGTTTATGTTTATTTACAGCAACTGGTACTGTAGCTTGGATGTTTATGTATACTTTCAGCCTCTGGTACCGTAGCTTGGAGGTTAATGTATATTTTCAGCCACTTGGTATTGTAGCTTGGAGGTTTATGTATATTTTCAGTCACTGGTACTGTAGCTTGGATGTTTATGTATATTTTCAGTCACTGGTACTGTAGCTTGGATGTTTATGTATATTTTCAGTCACTGGTACTGTAGCTTGGAGGTTTATGTATATTTTCAGCCACTGGTACTGTAGCTTGAATCTTTATGTATATTTTCAGTCACTGGTACTGTAGCTTGGATCTTTATGTATATTTTCAGCCACTGGTACTGTAGCTTGGATCTTTATGTATATTTTCAGTCACTGGTACTGTTGCTTGGATCTTTATGTATACTTTCAGTCACTGGTAATGTAGCTTGGATCTTTATGTATATTTTCAGCCACTTGGTATTGTAGCTTGGATGTTTATGTATACTTTCAGTCACTGTTAATGTAGCTTGGATCTTTATGTATATTTTCAGTCACTGGTACTGTAGCTTGGAGGTTTATGTATATTTTCAGTCACTGGTACTGTAGCTTGGAGGTTTATGTATATTTTCAGTCACTGGTACTGTAGCCTGGATGTGAATCACAGTAGGAACATGGTGGTGGCTGGCAGGAACCATGGACTGTTACATATCATGTCACAGGAAGGTAGAATGGTGAGCATACTGTAAAGAAGACATTATTCTTTCCTGTTTAAACAGTTACTCCATAAGTATGCTTTGTACCCCTTAAAAAAAGTCTGCTACAGAAAAAGTGTAACCTGCAAACTGACTGACTCTGTCGATGCAAAGCTTAAGCTCACACCAAGAGGTGTTTCTTGTGCTATATAATTGACTCACTTCTCAACATACACTGTTTTGGGAAGCCTCATTTGCATATACATGTGCCAACATACCACATAATTTAAAACAGTTCCACATGAGAAACATATTATTTTTGATAGCAGATGATAGCTTAAAGCAGACTGAAGGTAAACCAGAATACACCTTACTGTCAAAGCTTAGCACATATTCTGCTTTATTTTCAACCTGTTTTAACTCTTTCATTGTCAAAATTGTTGTGAAATTTTTACTCCTACACTTGACTTACGAAATTAATTCCGAAATGAGTGTCAAACAGTTTGGGTTCTGATCATATGCCACAAAACACGGCGTTTGATCAAGTTCCAAACTGTTTGCAAACGTGCCTTTTCGCGTCATTGAAAGTGAAAGGGTTAAGTGGTCCCCTGTCTTCAAAACTAGAAACAGGCTGTTGGATAAAGGGTAAATGCACCAAATTGCTTCCTTATTTTCTGGTGTTATATAGTAAAACCTCTCTATCACAACCACTAAGAAGTAGGTCAATTGCTTGTATAAAATACATGTGACAACTTAAAGCAAGCTGACAGTAAACTAGAAAACTTCTTAAGGATCTTTCTGTTTTACTGTTATCTTTCTTTAAGCAATCACCTGTTTTTAACAACCTAATAATTAACATAATTTAGGAGTCATAATAGGGATGTTTTACTGTATATTCTAGATCTTTGAACAACGACTTCACACGAACAAGATCACTCATGTGGAGTTTTCTCCAAGGGAGGAATGGCTGTTGTGTACGGCATCCACTGACAAGACAGTAAAACTGTGGGACATCAGGCAAATGAAGGACAGGAAGAGTACATTACAGATCCTGAAGCATGAGAAACCAGTCAACTCAGGTAGACTGATTCTTAATTATCTATTATATTGGAGCTTTCAAAATGCATCTGTTTGTCGAAAGTTTTGAACAGATTTTGATTTGATAATATGTGATGTATTGACGCTTGGTGTTAAGATCAATTGGATAGAATGGTTTGTACAGCCAATCTTATGTTAACGAACACGTTATTCTTTCCTACTTCAGAAGACCTCTGATCTGGGCCTACACTGTTTTTAGCTCACCTGAGAGGTGAGCTATTGGGATGGCCCTGTGTCTGTCATCGTTACCAATTGCTTTAAATGACATCTTCTCCTATACTGCTTGACAGAATTCAACCAAACTTTACAGAAACGTCCTTGGGTCAAGCTCTTTCAAATTTGTTCGAAGAATTAAAAACAATGCAGAACTCTGGTTGCCATGGCAACCAAAGTGAAAAAATAAGGAAATCTTAAAAAATCTTCTTGTCAAAATCTGCAAGGGCCAGAGCTTAGATATTTGGCACATAGCATCATCTACAGGTCCTCTATCAAGTTTGTTCAAATTATGCCCCTGGGGTCAAAATTGGCCCCGCCTCAGGGTCATAGTTTTACATAGAGTTATATATTGAAATTTTCAAACGTCTTCTTCTCTGAAACTAATATGGCCAGAGCTTTGATACTTGGCATGGTGACACTTCTAGATGTCCTATACCAAAATTGTTCAAATGGTTCTGGTATGTTGCATAACTAGGTCACAGGAGCTAATCAAAGCACTGAAAGTACTGAAGTGGATGTGTCCTTGTTAAAGGATGAAAGAAGTAGTTGATAAAGAGAGAGTGACTGGCAATATTTACAGTAAGCTTTCCAAGTTTGAAAAAAGGCCCACGTGGGCCTAAATATCGCTCGCCTGGGAAAACCCAGACAACGGGCACATGACCCCTGGGATGGGATCGTTTTCACCCCAATGACATAATTTAAAATATCTTGGCTACTGATGAACCTTTACTTTTTTCATTGAGAAAAAAAACTAATTTTAGCTAATGTGACCCAGATATGCAACTAGTTCGAATCATTTCAACAACATTGCTAAAGGACCACTAGAAGCGTCACAAGGCCAAATACAAAAATTCTTGGCATATTAGTTTCAGAGAAAAAGATGTTTGAAGATTTCACTATAGAACTAAAACTGTGACCCCCAGGGTGGGGTCATTTTTACCCCAGGGACATAATTTGAACAATCTTGATAGAAGACCTGTCGATGATGTGTTGTGCCAAATATGTAAGCCCAGGGTACTGTGGTATTAGACAAGAAGAATTTTTTTAAAATTTTATTAAAAAAAAACTATTTTTACGTGACCTAGATATGCAACGGACTGGAACTGTATCAACGATGTCGGTAAAGGGCCCCTAGAAGTGTCACCATGCCAAATATTAAAGCTCTGGCCACATTAGTTTCAGAGAAGAAGATTGAAGATTTCATTATATAATTCAAGTTAAACGGTGAACACCAGGGCGGGGTCAATTTTGACCCCAGGGGAAAATTTTGAACAATCTTGATAGAAGACCTATAGATGATGCCATGTACCAAATAATGTTTTTAAGTTTTCAATGAAAAATCTATTTTTAGCTCCTGTGACCTAGATATGCAACAGTCCAAATCAGTTTCAACAATGTTGATAAAGGGCCTCTAAAAGTGTCACCATGCCAAATATTAAAACTCTGGCCACTTTAGTTACAGAGAAGAAGATTGAAGATTTCATTATATAATTCAAGTTAAACGGTGAACCCCCTCCCCCTCCCCCCCCTCCCCCGGGGCGGAGCCAATTTTGACCCCAGGGGCAAAATTTGAACAATCTTGATAGAGGACCTATAGATGTATTGAGCGCATTCGTTGCCAAAAATCCAGACATGCAATCACCCAGTTTTCAATTATTGTTTGGCCAAAAACGATATGTATTTGTATAAATGTCGTTTAGAATCATGCAAACTTAACATGTAAATGTCTGTTTACATGTGTATACTGTATTCCATAAAAAGGTATTTATAGTTTATACTTTAAACACTTGCAATTCTTTCATGTAAAGCTGTTAACAAGGGAACCAAAATCCACGATTTAATGTTACTTTCTAAGACAGAACTATAATAACCAACATTTGAAATAAACAGTTTCCGCCTGGAAGAATTGAAAGTACGTCTTGCAAACAGACACCATACAATGAACTTCGGATATTCGCCAATGTACAACGGACAATGTAGAAAGTGTAACAAATGAGTCACGAGGGCGTGTCTTAGCTACATAAGCCCCTCCTTCGACGCGTCAATTTTCCTTCGTGAAGTTTCGGTAAATTCTAGATTAGATTATGACGTCGTTTTTTAAATACAAATTACGTAACATTTACGTCATAATTATGGAATGTATAAACAGAGCTCCAGGTTGAATAGGGGGAGTAACTCAAAACGAATAAAGTCTTTATTTCTGCATTTAACCATGTGGTGTCACTACTCATTAGAATCGACTCTCCGAGACGATTCAGGTGGGTGGTTACATCAAGGGATTTGGTGCTGAAATGTGTATGAATGTTGGATTTGTTCAGTTTACTTCCTCTTATCTGGAGCCCTGGTATAAAACTATGTGTAGCCGTTTTCCCTTATATTGTTTACTTTTGTTGTTCAATGTTACTTTGAGTTATAATTATAATGCTAATGTTTCTCACTATCCGTGGGACTTATGCATATGTAAATAAAAGTTGAAAGTTGAAAGGTATTTCCTAGAACGTATGCCAATAAATCTGAGGTGTTCCGAGTGACTATAATTCTGCTTTACTTTCAACCTGCTTTAAAGGGACTCGCAACCGGATGGTGTTCTTGTCAAAATAAAATAAAATACTCAAATAAAAGCAAATTTGTGGCATTTTTTGGCTTTTGACATTAAAAACATATTATCAGTCCAAAAAACGTCTCAAGAATCGTCACCGAATCTTAGTTTTTAGCTCACCTGAGCCAAAGGCTCAAGGTGAGCTATTGTGACCGCTCACCGTCCGTAGTACGTCTGTCCGTCTGTCCATCTGTCCGTCTGTCCGTTCACATTTACTTCAAACGACATCTCCTCTGAAACCCGCCGATTGTAGGGAGAGTTCAAACTGCTCATGATGTTCCTTGGATGCTTCTCTACAGAAGTTGTTCAAAAAAAAGGAAAAAAAGCACAAACTCTGCTTGAAAAAGCAAAAAAGCAAAAATCTTTAAAAAATCTTCTTGCCCAAAACTACTAGGCCCTAAGCTTTGATATTTGTACAGTAGAATCTCCTGGTGGATCCCTCTATAGTTTGTTAAAATGAAATCCCTAGGGTCACATTTGACACCACCCTGCACAGTTTAAGTGCTGCTCTAGGCAGGTTTTACAGTATTTTTGATTTAGGCAGAACTGTATTTACCTGAGTTACCCTTAATATACTATGGGCAAATAACCAATATTTGCAAACAGTTTGGATCCAGATCAGATGCAACATAATGCTGCATCTAATCTGGATCCAAACTATTTGCCACTCATTTACCAACTTAACATTTTCTAAAAAAAAAAAATGTACATTTTTTACACACAGAAGGTATTTAGCAGACATCATTTCAGTCTGGTAAGGGTAAGCCACCAGCACACTGCTGCTAATGCTACAGTACCGTACTCTTGCATAATAGTTGACCTCAGTGATCAGGCCAACAGAACTGAACATGTTGTCTGCTAAAGTTTAGAAATGGTTCAGTCTTCTTCATACTTAGAGAAACAGGATCTGGAAGTGATCCACTGACAGTTATGTAATTATGTCTTATGCCATATTTATACATATGTTTAATATTGGTTTTGTCACAGTTATCTGCATGTTTTGCCATTTTTTCTTGTCCAGGATTCAACCCTTATTCCCAATAAATACTGACGTTTGTTAACCCATTACCCCATAAATGTGCATTTTTAGGCCTTTGATTTATTCCTCCACTTAAGAAAATAATTCCCCTTTAACCCTTTCCCCCATAGCATATCTCTAGTATTGAATGTAGGTGTCCACTTAAAACAGATTGAAAGTAAAGCAGAATGCGCTTTAAGCGCATTCTGCTTTACTTTCAGCCTGCTTTAAGCTATCATCTGCTAGAATATAAAAAATATTTTGTATTATACATATTTATGAATGTATAAATTGGAACTATTTTCTTCAGAGCAAGAATAAACTGAATGCGCTAAAAGGCGCTTCTATGGGGGAAAGGGTTAAACAGTCATGAAAATGTAAGATGTGAAATAAGTTTCTATATCCTAGTAGATGGTAGCGTGTTTGAAAGTAAAGCAAAGTGTGCATTAAGACCCATTATGCTTTACTTTCAACCTGCTTTAGGTGGCCACCTATTTTCAAAACTAGAAACAGGCTATGGGGTAATGGGTAAAATGAAATTGTTTATTTGGAAAGAGCCTAATGAGAGGAAGTGCCATTTGCAAAGGTCATAACTCTGACATCATTGTTTTTTTTAGTTATTTCCCTTTGTCATATTTTCTTGTCAAGAAGACAACTCCAGTTCTACTGATGCTATTGTAATGAAATTTTATGTATGGAAAGAAACTGATGAGAGAAAATGCCATGCATAAGGGCAGCAATATTTTGTTTTCCCCTTTGTCATATTTTATTGTCAGGAAAATAACTCCAGTTCTGCTGACGCTAGTGAAATAATTATCATTTACCGGAAATGGAAATAGCTTGATAAGAGGATGTGTCATGGATAAGGGTCATAAGCTTGGCAACAAAATTCACTTTTGTCATGTTTTCTTGTCCGGAAGATAACTCCATTTATAGCTATATTAAAATGTTGTCTTGCCCAGTCAACTTAGGTACAAACTACAATGTCCTCAGGTGAGCGAATTTAGGGCCATGGCCCTCTTGTTTTAGATATTTTCCATCGTTTTTCCATAGCGTTAGCTAACGGTATAGTTGTTGTTGTTGCTTCTCTACACGGGGTCAGACATAAACCCGAGCCGAATAATGTTCTATTAATAGCTATCATTGAAGTACGTTAATTCGCTACCATATATATAGAGAGTGTCCGTAGCCGAGGGCATAGAGGCGATGCCTCATTTTTCATTTTTGTCTCCGCATGGATGGTCACGGGTTCGAATCCCACCAGAGCCTCTTCTTTTTTTTTTTGGAAATGCATTTTTTAACAGAATTTATTATCCTAAACTAAATTTTACCCATTTATATAAGCATTTGACCTATATTTACAAATTACTATTTTTAATGCTTGATCCGGTTGCGAGCCTCTTTAAGTAGTCACCTATTTTCAATACTAGAAATAGGCTATCAGGTAAAGGGTTAATGTTACTAAGTCTTCACAGGTACACTGTTTCAAAGGACCCATAGATGCACCAATAGGGTTCAAATGGTTAAAGAAGCTGAGCCCACCTTAAAGCAGGATAAAAGTAAAGCAGTTAATCAAAAGCTGCCACAGGATATTTCTGCTTTACTTTTATCTTGCTGTAAGCAACCACTTTAACCATTTCAGACATAGATGCACATGTTGGCAGTTTTTTTTAATTATTCCTATTACAAATTTAAATTAATGCATGTACCTTTTCATACTTCTACAAATATTATCCTGATAAAGAGTCATTGGAAACCTTGAGTCGTTTTATAAAACTTTGTACGACGAATGTTGTCGTAAGTCAGATTATAAAAGTCTCAATTATTATTTATTTCTCAATCTAATCCTGTTTTGTAACATCTTTTTGGAATCGTCTTGAAAATGTCACAAGACAGGATTAAATAGAGAAATCAGAAATTAAATGTATTTTAAAGTTTTGACTTACGACAACAATGTTTATGAAACGGGCCCCTGCCCTGCATCTGGGCAGATGGATGTTTAAAGCAGGCACATGTAAAGCAGAAAAGCTCTTTCAGGAACTATCTGCTTTACTTCAGTCTGCTTAACCTATTACCCCACAGCCTGTTTCTAGTATTGAAGACACGTGACCACTTAAAGCAGGTTGAAAGTAAAGCAGAATGTGCCTTAAGGCACATTCTGCTTTACTTTCAGCCTGCTTTAAGCTACAGTCTGCTAGGAAATAGAAAACATTTCTTATGATACATATTCATGGCTCCACTGTAAAATCATAGGGCTAGGTAAACCCCCGGCGAACGATTCCGGTAAGATCCGATTTAGTTTACTCCGCCCAAATTAATATTCGTAGTATTCCGTAAAAATTCCTTATAAGGTCATAGCAAAATTCGCTAGTTTTGCATTTGGAGAAATGTAATTCTCGACTTGCAAGAGTCAACTGTACACTGGAGAAATGTCAATGTCGGTCGTCAATCCGCAACTTTCGGTTTATATCTGTGTTCAAGTTTATTGAAAACAGATGATTTCAGTTGGATTTTCGGATGCAGTTCTTTGCTTGTGACGGTTTGAGGAATTTCATTCTGAGCTGTAGGATTAATGTGTCAATTTCATGAAATGTAAAGCGGGTGTTTGCTTTGAACAAAGCAGAAAGTCAATTCTAAAAATAGCATTGTATGGTCATGACTAACTTATGGACAAGTCACATTTATATTTTGTACAGTCGGGTTTGTATTTTATACAAACTACAAAATAGATGTTAGCATCTACATGTCTAGATTATTGGCAACGATTGCGCTCCATATAGATGATGCCATGTACTAAATATTTAAGCTCTGATCCTTGTGGTTTTTGACAAGAAGATTTTTTTAAGTTTTCATTGAAACGATCTATTTTTAGCTCCTGTGACCTAGATATGCAACGGACAGGAAATGTTTGAAAAACTTTGAAAGAGGAGCATATAAGGATCATTCAGGCCTAGTTCGGTAAAAAATCCATTCTGTAATTTCGGAGAAGATGTCGTTTTAAGAAATTGTTGACTACGAACGGGCGACGAACAGACGACGAACGAAGGACGGACGATGGCCACAGGATTTTTTTTTAATGAAAACTTAAAAAATCTTCTTGTCTGAAACTACAAGGGCCAGAGCTTAGATATGTGGCACATAGCATCGCCTACAGGTCCGCTATCAAGTTTGTTCAAATTATGCCCCTGGGGTCAACATTGGCTCGTCCCGGGGGTCACAGTTTTACATAGAGAAAATTTCAAATGTCTTCTCTGACACTAATATGGCCAGAGCTTTATTCGGTATGGTGACACTTTTAAATATCCTTTAAAATACATATTTTGTTCAAATGGTTCTGGTCTGTTGCATATCTAGGTCAGTCCTGGACATAAATAATTATCTACATTTTTTCAGCTAATCTCAGGTGAGCGAAATATGCCCCATGGGGCTCTTGTTATAACATAAATGTTCTTTTACAGTGGAAAAGACATTATTCTTTCCCAGTAAAAGTTTTCACTGAAACTGCTATTTCCAATATAAACAGTTTGGAGCCAGATCAGAGTAACCCGGCGTCTGATATGGCTCCAAAATGTTTGCCACTAATATTAAAATAAAATGTTGTCATATTCTACATTTTAGTGCATTGCATTTGTGTGTAGATGGGAAAGATTAACGTCTTCTCCTCTGTATCTTATAGCATACTTCAGTCAGACAGATGGCTGTAGACTGCTGACCACAGATCAGGGCACAGAAATACGAGTTTACCAGACCCCTAGCTGGCACCTAGAAACAACCATCTCACATCCCCACAGATTCTTCCAACACATTACTCCTTTCAAGGTAAGAGAAGTATTTCTCACATAACTACCCTTGTTTTCTATAGCGAACAACGATAACAAATATCCTTATCTCCAACATGTGTAAGATCACTTTGATGACGTCACTATAACGTCACTATTTATAATGGCGTTTTGACATCACCGGGGTCCAAAAAAAATGCATATTGCTTTAAAAATAGCTTAAATCGTTGGTAATGTGAGATAAAGAATCTGTCTCTTGTCGATGTTTAAGACAAGTTGATCTCAAACTCGTCTAGAATAGAAAAGTTATTAAGCCAAGGCTCACTTAATTAATAACATTTCAATTCTAGACTCGTTTGAGATCAGCTTGTCTTAAACATCGACTCATGACAGATCCTATATTTCTCTTTTACACTTTTCATTATTGAAGTCAAATGATTGCATAAAGCATTTTGAAAGTAAGACAGAATGTTACTGATCATAGTGATGGACTTGGTCTAGTGGTAACAAGCTCGACTACCGGTATTATGCTAGGGGTTGCTAGTGTGAGCCCTCTGCCGGACAAAATCCTTTTGATTTGACCTTATAAAGCCAAGGTCCAATGTATCAGTGCTTTACACTGTAGACTGAGCATCTGAAAGATACAGAGAACTTCGTAGATAATAAGAATACTGCATTGTTCCCGGGTTTTTGTAACGTCCAATAAGCGCCTCTTCTCAGTGTCTGCCCTGATTGTCATATTGACAAAAGCAACCCTCGATAACCTAAATAGTAAAAAATGGACTAGAATTATTTCAGAAACATAGAGTTTCAGGGTAGAAAAGGTTAAAGAAGTTGCCTGTCTTGAATCCAGTATTCCATAAATACTCTTCTTGTTATTGTTTAAGGGGAGAAGTTTGACTGGATACAACTTGTTTTATCTTTAAGCTACCATCTGCTAGGATGTAGAAAATATTTCTTAACCCTTTCCCCCATAGAAGCGCCTTTTAGCGCATTCAGTTTATTCTTGCCTTGAAGAAAATAGTTCCAATTTATACATTCATAAATATGTATAATACAAAATATTTTCTATATTCTAGCAGATGATAGCTTAAAGCAGGCTGAAAGTAAAGCAGAATGCGCTTAAAGCGCATTCTGCTTTACGTTCAACCTGCTTTAAGTGGACACCTATATTCAATACTAGAGATATGCTATGTGGGAAAGGGTTAAGATAAATGTTCATGACTGTATAAAATGGATATTTTTTTGTTCAGTCGAAGAATAAATTTTAAGGCGTAAAAAGGCGTTTTTATGGGGTAATGGGTTTATTCAGTATTCCATGAATACACCTTGTGTGCCTCATGTTATAGTATGAGGGGAAAAGTTTGGCTGGATACAATTTTTCAGGCCATGTGGCAAGGATGCCACCGGGGTAATAAGCAGATTATTGTATGCAGTCTTGTTTATTCCAGGCAACATGGCATCCACTACAGGACCTGATAGTGTGTGGGCGTTACCCAGACGTCAACTTTCCAGGGTTTACACCCAAAGAGGGGAGGAGTATTGACCTGTTTGAGGCAGACACAGGCAAACTGGTGTCCCAACTCAGTGACCCATCAGCATCTGGTCTTTGTTGTGTAAGTATCCTAATATAGCTTCCCTTAACTCTTTTAACACTTTAAGTAACTCTTATGGGTTATTAGGTTCCCTTTTGCATCTATTTTTAGTTAACAAAACACAAACCAGTCTTCTTGGAATTCTTGGTAGTTGAATAAATGCTAGTGAAATTGGCAAACAGCTTATCTGCTAGGATATTGAAAAATTTCTTACGATACATGTACATATTCATGTCTGTATAAAAAGGAACTACTTTCTACAGTGGATGAATAAATTATAGGTGTAAAAAGGTGTATTTATGGGAGAATGGTTTAACCCGTTACCCAATAGCCTGTTTTTAGTATTGAATAAAGGTGTCTACTTAATGGGGGGTGAAAGTAAGCATAATATGCCCTTAACCAATATTGAAGAAATGGTTCTAGTCTGTTGCAAATCTAGGTCACAGGAGCTAGAAATAGATTTTTTTTCAATAAAAAACTTTAAAAATCTTCTTGTCTGAAACTCAAAGGGCCAGAGTGTAGATATTTGGCACAAAGCATCATCTACAGGTGTTCAAATAAATTTGTTCAAATTATGGCCCTAGGGTCAAAGTTGGCCCAGCCTTGGGAGTCAAAGTTTAACATAGAGTTTAACTGTTATAACTTATATAGTGAAATTTTCTCTTCTCTCCTCTGAAACTAATGTGTCCAGAGCTGTGATATTTGGCATGGTGACACTTCTAGATGTCCTTTATCAATACTTTTCAAATGATTCTGGTAGGTTGCATATCTAGGTCACAGGAGCTAAATATTATTATTTTTCATTGAAAATTAAAAAATCTTCTTGTCTGAAACCCTAGTTCACAGAGCTTAAATGTTTGGCACAAAGCACCATCAAATTGTTCCTGTCAACAACAAAAAAATGGCCCCACCACATGGGTCACAGATTTACATAGAGGTACATAGTGAAATCTTCTTCTCTGAAACTAAAATGGTTGCACATTTAGGTCACAGCAGCTAAAAATAGATTTTTTCAATGAAAACTTAAAAAAATATTCTTGTCTGAAGTCCTAATACTCACAGGTTAGATATTTTGCACATAGCAACACCTACATGTCCTTTATCAAGATTTTCCAATTATGCCCCTGTGATGAAAAATGACTGCCCCAGGACATAAACTATTCTCTGCATCTTGTCAGGCTCAGCTATTCTCAGGTGAGCCAAATATGACCTGTGAGCCTCTTGTTTTACATAATGGATATTTTGACAGAAAAAAACATAATGGTGATTGGCAAACGTGCGTTATTGCATTTCGTTTTGTTTGCCTTTAACCCAATACCCCACAGCCTGTTTCTAGTATTGAAGATAGGTGGCCACTTAAAACAGGCTAAAAGTAAAGCAGAATGTGCATTAAAGCACATTCTGCTTTACTTTCAGCTTGCTTTAAGCTACCATCTGCCAGAATACAGAAAATAATTCTTATGATGCATATTTATCACTGTATAAATTTGAACTATTTTCTTCAATGGAAGAATAAAGCAGAGGCGTAAAAAGGCGTATTTATTGGATAATGGGTTAAAAGGGAAACTTAAGGCCTTTCGCTACCGGAAGTCGGTCTTGCGGGCGAGCGGATATGCGTCTTGACGACATAGACTTTTTTCGTACGTGCTTATACTAGAAATTTATATAAAGGAAATGTGGATACGATTGAGTATAATCATTCATAGCGCAGACAGTATAGTGGTTGACTAGTAATCCAAAGGTCATAGGTTCGAGACCCATCCGATCCAAAAAAAATTTTAAGTGTCCGATTTATTGACTTGTCAATCCATAACGCAGTAATCAAGAGACATGTTATGTTTAGTCTTCGTTGATTAGAACTAGTGATGTTTACGGTCCAAGTATATGTCAACTTACCTGTACTTTTTAGTTTAATGACTTACAAGTCAATTAAATCGGTATACATGTACACGATTTGATCGAACTATAAAGCCACACAGTGAAGCTTATCAATACGCTAACCTTTTCAAGATCGATATTGCCCATTATAAATATGTTAAAACAATATAATAAACCTTGTATGCAAGTCCATGAATAAATAATAATGCATTTTAATGACAAAGTTTTAATTCTAAGGTAGGTAACTGTATCTAAACAACAAATATCCCACATTTTAATAATAAATATGTAATTACAACAAATCCTGACTGTAATATTTTCTAATTTTTCAGACTGACTAGTTCATCAACCATATATTTTAATAAAATGAAAACAAATATACATTGAATGGGTCAGTTTTTAGCTCGTGAACCTGAGCTAGCTCAGGGTGAGCTATTGCAATCCTTGATTGTCCATCGTCCGTCGTGCGTCGTCCGGGCGTCAACAATTTTAGTGTTTACACTCTAGAGGCCACAGTATTTATCCAATCTTTCTCAAACTTGCTCAGATGGTATATTGCCATAAGAGTTCGGATGAGTTCGATTATGGTTGAAATCGGACAAATAGGTCATGAGTTATCTACCTTTGAACTGCTGAAAATGCCATATTTAACAGTGTTTACACTCTAGAGGCCACAGTATTTATCCAATTTTTCTAAAACTTGCCCAGATTGTATATGACCATAAGAGTTTGGATGAGTTTGATTATGGTTGAAATCAGACAAATAGATCAAGAGTTATTTACCTTTGAATTGCTGAAAATGCCATATTTAACAGTGTTTACACTCTAGAGGCCACAATTTTTATCCAATCTATCTCAAACCTGCTCAGATTGTAAATGACTATAAGAGTTCAAATGAGTTTGATTATGGTTGAAATCAGACTTATAGGTCGAGCGTTATCTACCTTTGAATTGCTGAAAATGCCATATTTAACAATGTTTACACTCTAGAGGTCAAAAAATTTATCCAATCTTCCTCAAACTTACTCAGATTGTATATTGCCATAAGACTTTGGATGAGTTCAATTATGGTTGTAATCTGATCAATAGATCAAAAGTGATCTACCTTTGAATTGCTGAAAATGATAATATTTAACAGTGTTTACACTCTAGAGGCCACAATATTTATCCAAGTTCTCTCAAACTTGCCCAGATTGTATATGACCATAAGAGTACGAAAAAGGGTGATTATGGTTGGAATTGGACAAATAGATCAAGAGATATCTACCTTTGAATTGCTGAAAATGCCATATTTTACAGCGTTTACACTCTTGCAACTACAGTTTTCAATGGATTTTGATTATATTTGTACACAAAGGATGTAGCTATACATTCTGGAAGGAGTGCAATTATTGTTGAAATGTAATCATTGTGGCAACAGTTACCTGCCCTTGATATACTTTGAAATGCTAGAAAAAGGCTTTATTTCAGTATTGTTTAGGCACTAGTTATCTGCCTTTGATGTACTCTACTATACTACAATAGGTCGACAAACTTGAATGGATTTAGAATAAAACGGGTGAAATTCAAAGGTAAAGCTATCAGGCTTCATTACAAATGGTGAGCGATATCAGGGCCTTCAGGCCCTCTTGTTTGTAATTCAATTTTTTAGCATTTTGCAAAATTTAAATAGCTGATAACATTTTTCTGAACACCTTTATTCAAAATGTTTTAAGCTTTTCTTGAAATGAATGTTGTGGACTACTTATTGGGCGAGATTTATAGTCATTAGCTTTATTCATTTTTAAGAAAAATAAAATCATCAAAATTCTAGGTTTTTGCCAGAAAAAGAGACCTTTAAGACAAACCACACGATAAATTTTGCCTATATTTACACACATTGTTTCTTAGGCTATTATCATTCTTCATGAAAAATTTCATAACAATCGTATGGAAACTATGCGCACATGCGAAGTACCTTAAGCTACATCACAATTCTATGATTGTGTAATTTTTAATGAAAGATTTGTGGGAAAAAATAGATTTAAATTTCGTTTCATTTCAGTTAAACAAGTTCAACAGACAAGGAGATGCATTAGCCACAGGAATGGGTAAGTCAGGTGTTGTACATGTGACTGACATTATTAGTTACAGTGATAAATACGCTATTCCTACCCACTTTACGAGTTTCTTATCTGTTACATTAAACGTGTTTCCTAGCCGTTTCTTTACGCGTTTCTTTACATGTTTAAAAAGAGCCCTGGTGAAAGGGTCATCACTTAGCCGACTGACCCCTAAGCCGAGGCTGCATTGGTATAATCGTTTATTAACGCATTTAAAAGCTTTAAAATCATTAGGCGTTAACCGTTCGCTAATCGTTCACTATGCGTTTCTTATGCATAGATTAACGCGTAAATGGGTAGGAATATTTATCACTGTATAATGCTTTTCGGCAGGGTGTACTGGCTTTTATGACTGTTTTGGTTTCAGTATATCCTGAGTGCGAAGAAAAAATAATTCTTATGTTGCATATTCATTACTTTATAAAGTGGAACTATTTTCTTCAGTGTATGAATAAGTTGAATATGCAATTTAATCTATGGAGTAAAGGATTCAATTTTTGAGGATTAATTGAAATCTGAGTGGCAAACAGTCTGGATCAAGCCTGATCAGCAACCAAGTTATTCAGCATCTAATCTAGATCCGAGCTTTTGCAACGGACAAAATGGACGCATATGCCTCTATTATCAGGGCTCCAGATAAGAGGGAGATTTCCAAACAAATCCAACATTTTCTCACTCATTTTAGCACCAAATCCTGTGGTGTTACTACTCCTCAGAACCGTCTCTTCGAGACGATTCTAACGAGTAGTGACACCATAGGGTTTAATGCAGATATAAAGATTTTTGTTTTTTTGAAAAACTCCTCTTATCTGGAGCCCTGATTATGTTTTGAGAAACAAACTCCTCTATAAAACATACTTTTTTGTTTGATTCCAGGTCTTCATACCATTCTGTGGAATAGAAAGGAAGTGAGAGAAGTAAAACAAAAGAAACTGTCAGATTTGTTCAATAAAGACTATAGCTATCTCAATACTCATTCCACAAACAGAAATGGGCGTGGGGCGAGACAAGGGCAAGGGACAAGACAAGGGCTAGGGGCAAGACAGGGACAAGGGGCCAGGCGAGGGCACCAAGGAAGAAGAGATGATGAAGATACAGATAGTTTGAAAAGGGATTTGGCAGACAGAAACGGGCAGGGGGCAAGACAGGGGCAACAGGGAAGGAGAATAATGAAAATAGACAAAAGATAGACAAGAAACAAGGAATGAGAATAATGTTCTTTGAGAATAATGAAAATAGACAAAAGATAGACAAGAAACAAGGAATGAGAATAATGAAAATAGACAAAAGATAGACAAGAAACAAGGACTGAGAATAATGAAGATAGACAAAAGATAGACATATAGTTTGAAGAAAACCGAAATGTAGTGGAAAAACAGCTGAAAAGGCTGACTCCATAAATGTTCAGTTAAAATCTGAGAGAAACAATACTAAGAAAAAGAAACAGAAAACATATGAGCCAGAGAGAGAGAGAGAATATATACCCTCTGAAAACTAAAAAATGTTGCTATCTGGTGCAATGTCTTCTTCATGTTATCCCATAAATACGCTTTTAATCTTTTCCTTCACTGAAGATAATAATTCAATTTGATACAGTCAACAATATATACTATAAAGAAATAATTTTTATATCCTAGCAGATTGTAGTTTAAAGCAGGCTAAAAGTAAAGCAGAAGCGCATTCTTGCTTTACTTTCAACCTGCTTTAAGCAGCCACCTGTGTTCAAAACTAAGAACAAGATAAGAGGTCATTGGTTAATTAGAATTTTTAGCTCACCTGGCAAGAAGTGCCAAGGTGAGCTTTTAGGATCGCTGAATGTCCGTCGTCCGTCCGTCTGTTCACAGTTGTTCGTTAACACTCTAGCGCCTACAAATTTCATCCGATCTTCATGAAACTTCATGACAATGTTTGTCTTGATGAAATCTAGGTCAAGTTCGAATGTGGGTCATGTCCGGTCAAAAACTAGGTCACTAGGTCAAATCATAGAAAAACCTTGTTAACACTCTAGAAGCTACAAATCTCAATGGATCTTAATGAAACTTGGTCACAATGTTTGCCTCATTGATATCTAGGTCAAGTTCGAATGTGGGTCATGTCCGGTCAAAAACTAGGTCACTAGGTCAAATCATAGACAAACCTTGTTAACACTCTGGAAGCTACAAATCTCAATGGATCTTAATGAAACTTGGTCAGAATGTTTGCCTCATTGATATCTAGGTCAAGTTCAAATGTGGGTCATGTCCGGTCAAAAACTAGTTCACTAGGTCAAATCATAGGAAAATCTTGTTTACACTCTAAAGGTTGATTGTGGGTCATGTCCAGTCATAATCTAGGCCACTATAGGTCAAGTTTGCCATGGTGTACCAGGTGAGCGATTTAGGGCCATAGTGGCCCTTGTATAGTAGTTCCTTTTGAGCTCGCCTGTACGTAGTCTATAACTTCTATGTCCCTTGAGGTATTGCTTTCATAGTTGGTATGTGTGTGTATATGGACAAGACCTTTCCATGCACAGAAAATTTTTGACCCCTGTGACCTTGACCTTGAACTTAGGGCCTGCGTTTAGGTTTCGAAAAATGCCTTTAAACTTCTATGTCCCTTGAGTTATTGCTTCCATAGTTGGTATGTGTGTGTATATGGACAAGACCTTTCCATGCACAGAAAAATTTAGACCCCTGTGACCTTGACCTTGAACTTAGGGCCTGCGTTTAGGTTTCGAAATCTGCGTTTAGGTTTTGAAAAATGCCTTTAAGTTCTATATCCATTAAGGTATTGCTTCCATAGTCGGTATGTGTGTGTATATAGACATGACCTTTCCATGCACAGAAAAATTTAGACCCCCTGTGACCTTGACCTTGAACTTAGGGCCTGCGTTTAGGTTTCGAAATCTGTGTTTAGGTTTCGAAAAATGCCTTTAACTTCTATGTCCCTTGAGGTATTGCTTCATTAGTTGGTAAGTGTGTGTATATAGACATGACCTTTCCATGCACAGAAAATTTTTGACCCCTTGACCTTGAACTTAGGGCCTGCGTTTAGGTTTCCAAATCTGTGTTTAAGTTTAGAAAAATGCCTTTAACTTCTATTTCCCTTGAGGTATTGCTTTCATAGTTGTTATGTATGTGTATATGGGCAAGACCTTTACACGCAAAGAAAAATTTAGACCCGTGTGACCTTAAACTTAGGGCCTGTGTTTAGGTTTCGAAATCTGTGTTTAGGTTTAGAAAAATGCCTTTAACTTCGATGTCCTTTGAGGACCTTGACCTTGAACTAAGAGCCTGTGTTTAGGTTTCGAAATCTGCGTTTAAGTTTCGAAAATCCATTTAACTTCTATATCCTTTGAGGTATTGCTTTCATAGTTGGTATGTGTGTGTGTATATGGACAAGACCTTTCCATGCACAGATAAATTTGGACCCTTGTGACCTTGAACTTAGGGCCTGTGTTTAGGTTTTGAAAAATGCCTTTTACTTCTATGTCCCTTGAAGTATTGCTTTCATAGTTGGTTTATGTGTGTATATGGACAAGACCTTTCCAGGCACTGCAAAATTTAGACCCCTGTGACCTTGACTTTGAACTTAGGGCCAATGTTTAGTTTTCGAAATCTGTGTTTTGGTTTTTCAAAATTTTTAGCTCACCTGAGCCAAAGGCTCAAGGTGAGCTATTGTGACCGCTCACCGTCCGTAGTACGTCTGTCAGTCTGTCCGTTCACATTTACTTCAAACGACATCTCCTCTGAAACCCGCCGATTGTAGGGAGAGTTCAAACTGCTCATGATGTTCCTTGGATGCTTCTCTACAGAAGTTGTTCAAAAAAAAGGAAAAAAAGCACAAACTCTGCTTGAAAAAGCAAAAATCTTTAAAAAATCTTCTTGCCCAAAACTACTAGGCCCTAAGCTTTGATATTTGTACAGTAGAATCTCCTGGTGGATCCCTCTATAGTTTGTTAAAATGAAATCCCTAGGGTCACATTTGACACCACCCTGCACAGTTTAAGTGCTGCTCTAGGCAGGTTTTACAGTATTTTTGATTTAGGCAGAACTGTATTTACCTGAGTTACCCTTAATATACTATGGGCAAATAACCAATATTTGCAAACAGTTTGGATCCAGATCAGATGCAACATAATGCTGCATCTAATCTGGATCCAAACTATTTGCCACTCATTTACCAACTTAACATTTTCTAAAAAAAAAAAAAATGTACATTTTTTACACACAGAAGGTATTTAGCAGACATCATTTCAGTCTGGTAAGGGTAAGCTCCCAGCAGCAGTGCTGCTAATGCTACAGTACTCTTACATAATATTTGACCTCAGTGATCAGGCCAACAGAACTGAACATGTTGTCTGCTAAAGTTTAGAAATGGTTCAGTCTGCTTCATACTTAAAGAAACAGGATCTGGAAGTGATCCACTGACAGTTATGTAATTATGTCTTATGCCATATTTATACATATGTTTAATATTGGTTTTGTCACAGTTATCTGCATGTCTTGTCATTTTTTCTTGTCCAGGATTCAACCCTTTCCCTCAATAAATACTGACGTTTGTTAACCCATTACCCTATAAATGTGCATTTTTAGGCCTTTGATTTATTCCTCCACTTAAGAAAATAATTCCCCTTTAACCCTTTCCCCCATAGCATATCTCTAGTATTGAATGTAGGTGTCCACTTAAAACAGGTTGAAAGTAAAGCAGAATGCGCTTTAAGCGCATTCTGCTTTACTTTCAGCCTGCTTTAAGCTATCATCTGCTAGAATATAGAAAATATTTTGTATTATACATATTTATGAATGTATAAATTGGAACTATTTTCTTCAGAGCAAGAATAAACTGAATGCGCTAAAAGGCGCTTCTATGGGGGAAAGGGTTAAACAGTCATGAAAATGTAAGATGTGAAATAAGTTTCTATATCCTAGTAGATGGTAGCTTAAAGCAGTTTGAAAGTAAAGCAAAGTGTGCATTAAGACCCATTCTGCTTACTTTCAACCTGCTTTAGGTGGCCACCTATTTTCAAAACTAGAAACAGGCTATGGGGTAATGGGTAAAATGAAATTGCCTATTTGGAAAGAGCCTAATGAGAGGAAGTGCCATTTGCAAAGGCCATAACTCTGACATCATTGTTTTTTTAGTTATTTCCCTTTGTCATATTTTCTTGCCAAGAAGACAACTCCAGTTCTACTGATGCTATTGTAATGAAATTTTATGTATGGAAAGAAACTGATGAGAGAAAATGCCATGCATAAGGGCAGCAATATTTTGTTTTCCCCTTTGTCATATTTTATTGTCAGGAAAATAACTCCAGTTCTGCTGACACTAGTGAAATAATTATCATTTACCGGAAATGGAAATAGCTTGATAAGAGGATGTGTCATGGATAAGGGTCATAAGCTTGGCAACAAAATTCACTTTTGTCATGTTTTCTTGTCCGGAAGATAACTCCATTTATAGCTATATTAAAATGTTGTCTTGCCCAGTCAACTTGGGTACAAACTTCAATGTCCTCAGGTGAGCGAATTTAGGGCCATGGCCCTCTTGTTATTTCTCCTATGTCCATTGAAATATTCCTTTCATATTCAGTTTGCATGTGTATATGGACAACATCTTTCCTTGCATGCAAAATGTTTGAGCCCTCTGACCTTGACCTTGAACTAAGGACCCGCGTTTAGGTTTCAAAGTCTGCGTTTAGCTTTCTCAAAATTTCTTTAACTCATATATCCATTGAGATATTTCTTTCATATTTGGCATGCATGTGTATATGGACACGATCTTTCCATGCATGCAAAAAAATTAGCCCAGTGTCCTTGACCTTGAACTAAGGTCGCAAAAGGTTTTAGGTTTCGAAATCTGCGTTTAGGTTTCAAAAATGCTTATAATTCCTATGTCCCTTGAGGTGTTATTTTCATATTTGATTTGCCAGTGTATATGGACAAGACCTTTCCATGCAGGCAAAAAGGTTGACCTCTGTGACCTTGAGTGTGCTTTTAAGTTTCTAAAGGTGCTGGTGGCGAGCTTTGTTGTCTCTCTGACAACTCTTGTTAAAATAGGGTCAGAGTGTCAAACAGTTTGTAGTCTAATGAGACACTGTTTTACTCTGTGTTTGATCTGTATCCAAACTGTTTACGTATTGCTGTAAGCATGCATAGAGGTACATGGTGCATGTATTGGTAAAGTGCCTTGGTTCAACGATTGTGGAACAGAGGAGAGATGTTGACAGTCAATGTAGAAGATCTATATATAAAAAAAAATGATTTTTTCTCAGCTCTTTCGCTATATGTATATATCCAGATCTAATTTTATGCAAAAAAACCAACATTTAGGTCGGTACCATTGCCTATGGTCTGTGCCTCAGTCTTAACTCTTTGAACCCTTGTCACGCATATATGTGTCTTTTACAAACAGCTTACCTGTGATGAGTACACTTGTCCTATGCAAACAATATTGACCCTGATCAGAGGACTCCGTAAAGAGCCCTCTAAATAATGATGACCCTCATTGAAATCTAGGCCACGATTGGATGTGGGTCATGTATGGTCAAAATTTATGTCACTATAGGTCAAGTTTTACATTGTGTACCAGGTAAGTGATATAGGGCCATAGATAGTGGCCCTTGTCTTTTTATACAAACATTATTTTATTACATTGAGTTTGGCATAGAATTTTGTATTCCTCACTGTGTTAAATATTGATTACGAACAATAAAAATTATAAGATGACAATGTATGTATTTTAATTAATGCTTTCCATTTTATTGCTAAACCCTTTCCCTGATATAAGCGGCTTTTAGAGTGTTTAATTTATACCTTCACTGAAGAAAATAGTTCAAATTTATACAGTCATGAACATACGAGGGCCGTTCATTATTTATTGCAACATGGGTTCTAAATCTGTAAGGAACAGTGCTTTACCTTAAAGTTTTAGTGCATCGCTTAAAACTACACATCCTTTGAACAAATACACAGTTTTAGACTTTTGATCCATTTCTTGAAAGCTTCGGTGCAGTCTTTCTTAGGTACACCCTTAAGACACTGCAATACTGCCGCGCCAACAGCCTGTCTTGAATAATATATCCGACCCTCGAAAGTTTTCATCAGACATGGAAACAAGAAAAGGACACATGGAACTATATATTGTGAATAAAATGGTTGCGGGATAATTGTAAAGCCTTTCTTCGCCAAAAATGCGAATTTTTATTTCGAGATGTTTACTGGTGCATTGTCATGCAACAGGGTATGGCGTTGCACACAGAGCCTTAGGCGAGACTTCTTCGCATTTCTCAAACCTTTTCATGACTAGTTGTTGGTACAGTTTCCCAGTAAAAGTTTTTCTTCGGGGAATCGCTACATGAACTGTCTCACCGCGACTGTTAAAGAATATTGCATGCATGACCTTCTTCACACCTGTAAAACGTTTTGCAATGGATGATCTTTTTGCATTTATTAATGCCCATATTTCGTTGCTACATTTTCAGATGGGCTGATAGAAGTTTACCCATGTTTCATCGACAGTCCAAAAATTAGAAAATGCCCATTGATCAATTTCAGGATACATTTTAAGCAATTTACGGGCAATCGAAACATGGTATCTCTGTTGGTCCTCCGTCAGTATATGGGGTATCCACATATCAGCAATACGACTACCTCCTAATGTCTTCTTCAAAATCTTTTATGCCGATTCGGTCGATTTGCCCTGAAGCATTAAGTTACTTGACGAGTTGTCATTCATGCATGAATCGTCAGTAGATATTTCACATTATCACTTATATTAGAGGTAGCAACTCTTTTATGACTGCCTCTGCTAGGGGCACTGTCAAGCGTCTCTTGGAGTGTTTAACCCTTAGCCTGCCACTCACGACTATAGCTCCATATGCAAACAGCTTGGATCCGGATGAGACGCCGAGTAACTCGGCGTCTCATCCGGATCCAAGCTGTTTGACACTCGGACAACATTTTCGCCAATTTTGAGCAACTTTGAAGCACTTTGAAACTTGAAGCAGACGAGAAATATAGCAGACGACAATTTATTTGGCGAGCTAAGGGTTAATCCACCTGGTAACAGTTGAAAATGATGAAATGCCATGTCCATAAGAGGAGTAAATGTCATAGAATATAGTTCTAGTACTTATTTCAAGTTTAAATCGAGATTTTATTTGTCCTCTTAGTTCAGTGTTTATCTCTTTATAGCCATGATTTTACACAGTGTCTATGAATGACCATACTTCACATGAGTGTATCAAAATGACTAATTTACAGATTGTGACAAAAATGGTACCAATTAATAGATAAAACTTTGAATTATGAGTAAAGTAACTTTTCATTGAGATTTAGCATATAGCGTGGCAGTTGCAATAAATAATGAACGGCCCTCGTATACTATAATGAAATATTTTCTTTATCCTAGCTTGTGATAGCTTAAGACAGGCTGCAAGTAAAGCAGAATGCGCCTTAATGCGCATTCTGCTTTACTTCCAACCTGCTTTTAGTGGCCACATGTCTTCATAACTATATACAGACCTTGGGTAAAGGGTAATTAGCCAAGAAGAATACACCAATTGCTATTTATATCTCCCACTAAATTGTGTGTGTTTGGGAGGGGTATATTGATCCTGCCTGTCTGTTAGAAATCTTGTGCAGCTAAATCTTACATTACTGGAGGATTTGCTCCAAACTTTCTCAGATTAACTACTTATTATATTACAGTGCTCCCTCTCTACAACGACATCCAGTGGGAGACACAGATTGTGTGCGTTGTTCGGAGGGATCGTTATAGAGAGGGAAATTAAAGACTTGGCTTACATTTACAAACAGCTTTAATCCAGATCAGACGCCGCGTAACACGGCGTCTGATCTAGATTCAAGCTGTTTGTCACTCATAATTATACTTATTCTATCAAAATGTCCACTTAAATGTAATTTTAAGAAAAAACAGCAGACGACTATTTTGAGCAGACGACATTGCAGCTGTAAAAGAGTAAGACATTATTGTCCGGTTTAGGGAACTGAGATAAGGGTCGTTGTTAGGAGGGAGTCGTTGTTGGGAGGGCCGTTGTGGAGAGGGAAAACTGTATATTATAACTACTTATATTTGAAAGTGTGCAGCCACAGGTGGTTTTGAGTTTGGACTGGAACGAATTTGACAGACTTTTTTATCCCGTGAGTACAATGGTAATTTTCAAACAGTTTTGTTACAAGATTCGAAGCAAAATATGGTGTTCACCACATAACTATACACTTCTAAGGCTCTTATGGTTTTCAAGCATTTCATGGATTTTTAAACCAAATATGATAAACACAAGTACAATTCCAGTTTTTGTTTGTTTAAAAAAGAAACAGAAACAATTAATAATTCCATTAATTAACCCTTTCCCTCATAGATTAGCGCCTTTTAGCTCATTTGATTTATTCCTCCACTAAGAAAATAGTTCCAATTTATACAGTCTTGAAAATGAACCAAAAGAATTTTTTTCTAAATCCTAGCAGATTATAGCTTAAAGCGACTAGCAACCGGATGGTGTACTTGTCAAAATAAAATAAAATACTCAAATAAAAGCAAATTTGTGGCATTATTTGGCTTCTGACATTAAAAAAAATATGACCAGTCCAAAAAAGTCTCAAGAATCGTCACCGAATCTTAGTTTTTAGCTCGCCTGTACGTAGTACATGACGAGCTATTACAATACCCCCGGTGTAGTCGTCGTCGTCGTCATTGTCGTCGGCGTCGTCGTGAAAGGCGTAAACAATTTTAAGAAAATGTCTATAACTTCTATGTCCCTTGAGGTATTGCTTTCATAGTTGGTATGTGTGTGTATATGGACAAGACCTTCCCATGCACAGAAAAATGTTGACCCCTGTGACCTTGCCTTGAACTTAGGGCCTGTGTTTAGGTTTCGAAATCTGCGTTTAGGTTTTGAAAAATGCCTTTAACTTCTATATCCCTTAATGTATTGCTTCCATAGTTGGTATGTGTGTGTATATAGACAAGACCTTTCCATGCACAGAATAATTTAGACCCCTGTGACCTTGACCTTGAACTTAGGGCCTGCGTTTAGGTTTCGAAAAATGCCTTTAAACTTCTATGTCCCTTGAGTTATTGCTTCCATAGTTGGTATGTGTGTGTATATGGACAAGACCTTTCCATGCACAGAAAAATTTAGACCCCTGTGACCTTGACCTTGAACTTAGGGCCTGCGTTTAGGTTTCGAAATCTGCGTTTAGGTTTTGAAAAATGCCTTTAAGTTCTATATCCATTAAGGTATTGCTTCCATAGTCGGTATGTGTGTGTATATAGACATGACCTTTCCATGCACAGAAAAATTTAGTCCCCCTGTGACCTTGACCTTGAACTTAGGGCCTGCGTTTAGGTTTCGAAATCTGTGTTTAGGTTTCGAAAAATGCCTTTAACTTCTATGTCCCTTGAGGTATTGCTTCATTAGTTGGTAAGTGTGTGTATATAGACATGACCTTTCCATGCACAGAAAATTTTTGACCCCTTGACCTTGAACTTAGGGCCTGCGTTTAGGTTTCCAAATCTGTGTTTAAGTTTAGAAAAATGCCTTTAACTTCTATTTCCCTTGAGGTATTGCTTTCATAGTTGTTATGTATGTGTATATGGGCAAGACCTTTACACGCAAAGAAAAATTTAGACCCGTGTGACCTTAAACTTAGGGCCTGTGTTTAGGTTTCGAAATCTGTGTTTAGGTTTAGAAAAATGCCTTTAACTTCGATGTCCTTTGAGGACCTTGACCTTGAACTAAGAGCCTGTGTTTAGGTTTCGAAATCTGCGTTTAAGTTTCGAAAATCCATTTAACTTCTATATCCTTTGAGGTATTGCTTTCATAGTTGGTATGTGTGTGTGTATATGGACAAGACCTTTCCATGCACAGATAAATTTGGACCCTTGTGACCTTGAACTTAGGGCCTGTGTTTAGGTTTTGAAAAATGCCTTTTACTTCTATGTCCCTTGAAGTATTGCTTTCATAGTTGGTTTATGTGTGTATATGGACAAGACCTTTCCAGGCACTGCAAAATTTAGACCCCTGTGACCTTGACTTTGAACTTAGGGCCAATGTTTAGTTTTCGAAATCTGTGTTTTGGTTTTTCAAAATTTTTAGCTCACCTGAGCCAAAGGCTCAAGGTGAGCTATTGTGACCGCTCACCGTCCGTAGTACGTCTGTCAGTCTGTCCGTTCACATTTACTTCAAACGACATCTCCTCTGAAACCCGCCGATTGTAGGGAGAGTTCAAACTGCTCATGATGTTCCTTGGATGCTTCTCTACAGAAGTTGTTCAAAAAAAAGGAAAAAAAGCACAAACTCTGC
Organism: Gari tellinella; assembly: GCA_922989275.2. Taxonomy (NCBI): domain Eukaryota; kingdom Metazoa; phylum Mollusca; class Bivalvia; order Cardiida; family Psammobiidae; genus Gari; species Gari tellinella. Next base: position 15,220,333 of record OV277870.1, read on the forward strand.
TTGAAAAAGCAAAAATCTTTAAAAAATCTTCTTGCCCAAAACTACTAGGCCCTAAGCTTTGATATTTGTACAGTAGAATCTCCTGGTGGATCCCTCTATAGTTTGTTAAAATGAAATCCCTAGGGTCACATTTGACACCACCCTGCACAGTTTAAGTGCTGCTCTAGGCAGGTTTTACAGTATTTTTGATTTAGGCAGAACTGTATTTACCTGAGTTACCCTTAATATACTATGGGCAAATAACCAATATTTGCAAACAGTTTGGATCCAGATCAGATGCAACATAATGCTGCATCTAATCTGGATCCAAACTATTTGCCACTCATTTACCAACTTAACATTTTCTAAAAAAAAAAAAAATGTACATTTTTTACACACAGAAGGTATTTAGCAGACATCATTTCAGTCTGGTAAGGGTAAGCTCCCAGCAGCAGTGCTGCTAATGCTACAGTACTCTTACATAATATTTGACCTCAGTGATCAGGCCAACAGAACTGAACATGTTGTCTGCTAAAGTTTAGAAATGGTTCAGTCTGCTTCATACTTAAAGAAACAGGATCTGGAAGTGATCCACTGACAGTTATGTAATTATGTCTTATGCCATATTTATACATATGTTTAATATTGGTTTTGTCACAGTTATCTGCATGTCTTGTCATTTTTTCTTGTCCAGGATTCAACCCTTTCCCTCAATAAATACTGACGTTTGTTAACCCATTACCCTATAAATGTGCATTTTTAGGCCTTTGATTTATTCCTCCACTTAAGAAAATAATTCCCCTTTAACCCTTTCCCCCATAGCATATCTCTAGTATTGAATGTAGGTGTCCACTTAAAACAGGTTGAAAGTAAAGCAGAATGCGCTTTAAGCGCATTCTGCTTTACTTTCAGCCTGCTTTAAGCTATCATCTGCTAGAATATAGAAAATATTTTGTATTATACATATTTATGAATGTATAAATTGGAACTATTTTCTTCAGAGCAAGAATAAACTGAATGCGCTAAAAGGCGCTTCTATGGGGGAAAGGGTTAAACAGTCATGAAAATGTAAGATGTGAAATAAGTTTCTATATCCTAGTAGATGGTAGCTTAAAGCAGTTTGAAAGTAAAGCAAAGTGTGCATTAAGACCCATTCTGCTTACTTTCAACCTGCTTTAGGTGGCCACCTATTTTCAAAACTAGAAACAGGCTATGGGGTAATGGGTAAAATGAAATTGCCTATTTGGAAAGAGCCTAATGAGAGGAAGTGCCATTTGCAAAGGCCATAACTCTGACATCATTGTTTTTTTAGTTATTTCCCTTTGTCATATTTTCTTGCCAAGAAGACAACTCCAGTTCTACTGATGCTATTGTAATGAAATTTTATGTATGGAAAGAAACTGATGAGAGAAAATGCCATGCATAAGGGCAGCAATATTTTGTTTTCCCCTTTGTCATATTTTATTGTCAGGAAAATAACTCCAGTTCTGCTGACACTAGTGAAATAATTATCATTTACCGGAAATGGAAATAGCTTGATAAGAGGATGTGTCATGGATAAGGGTCATAAGCTTGGCAACAAAATTCACTTTTGTCATGTTTTCTTGTCCGGAAGATAACTCCATTTATAGCTATATTAAAATGTTGTCTTGCCCAGTCAACTTGGGTACAAACTTCAATGTCCTCAGGTGAGCGAATTTAGGGCCATGGCCCTCTTGTTATTTCTCCTATGTCCATTGAAATATTCCTTTCATATTCAGTTTGCATGTGTATATGGACAACATCTTTCCTTGCATGCAAAATGTTTGAGCCCTCTGACCTTGACCTTGAACTAAGGACCCGCGTTTAGGTTTCAAAGTCTGCGTTTAGCTTTCTCAAAATTTCTTTAACTCATATATCCATTGAGATATTTCTTTCATATTTGGCATGCATGTGTATATGGACACGATCTTTCCATGCATGCAAAAAAATTAGCCCAGTGTCCTTGACCTTGAACTAAGGTCGCAAAAGGTTTTAGGTTTCGAAATCTGCGTTTAGGTTTCAAAAATGCTTATAATTCCTATGTCCCTTGAGGTGTTATTTTCATATTTGATTTGCCAGTGTATATGGACAAGACCTTTCCATGCAGGCAAAAAGGTTGACCTCTGTGACCTTGAGTGTGCTTTTAAGTTTCTAAAGGTGCTGGTGGCGAGCTTTGTTGTCTCTCTGACAACTCTTGTTAAAATAGGGTCAGAGTGTCAAACAGTTTGTAGTCTAATGAGACACTGTTTTACTCTGTGTTTGATCTGTATCCAAACTGTTTACGTATTGCTGTAAGCATGCATAGAGGTACATGGTGCATGTATTGGTAAAGTGCCTTGGTTCAACGATTGTGGAACAGAGGAGAGATGTTGACAGTCAATGTAGAAGATCTATATATAAAAAAAAATGATTTTTTCTCAGCTCTTTCGCTATATGTATATATCCAGATCTAATTTTATGCAAAAAAACCAACATTTAGGTCGGTACCATTGCCTATGGTCTGTGCCTCAGTCTTAACTCTTTGAACCCTTGTCACGCATATATGTGTCTTTTACAAACAGCTTACCTGTGATGAGTACACTTGTCCTATGCAAACAATATTGACCCTGATCAGAGGACTCCGTAAAGAGCCCTCTAAATAATGATGACCCTCATTGAAATCTAGGCCACGATTGGATGTGGGTCATGTATGGTCAAAATTTATGTCACTATAGGTCAAGTTTTACATTGTGTACCAGGTAAGTGATATAGGGCCATAGATAGTGGCCCTTGTCTTTTTATACAAACATTATTTTATTACATTGAGTTTGGCATAGAATTTTGTATTCCTCACTGTGTTAAATATTGATTACGAACAATAAAAATTATAAGATGACAATGTATGTATTTTAATTAATGCTTTCCATTTTATTGCTAAACCCTTTCCCTGATATAAGCGGCTTTTAGAGTGTTTAATTTATACCTTCACTGAAGAAAATAGTTCAAATTTATACAGTCATGAACATACGAGGGCCGTTCATTATTTATTGCAACATGGGTTCTAAATCTGTAAGGAACAGTGCTTTACCTTAAAGTTTTAGTGCATCGCTTAAAACTACACATCCTTTGAACAAATACACAGTTTTAGACTTTTGATCCATTTCTTGAAAGCTTCGGTGCAGTCTTTCTTAGGTACACCCTTAAGACACTGCAATACTGCCGCGCCAACAGCCTGTCTTGAATAATATATCCGACCCTCGAAAGTTTTCATCAGACATGGAAACAAGAAAAGGACACATGGAACTATATATTGTGAATAAAATGGTTGCGGGATAATTGTAAAGCCTTTCTTCGCCAAAAATGCGAATTTTTATTTCGAGATGTTTACTGGTGCATTGTCATGCAACAGGGTATGGCGTTGCACACAGAGCCTTAGGCGAGACTTCTTCGCATTTCTCAAACCTTTTCATGACTAGTTGTTGGTACAGTTTCCCAGTAAAAGTTTTTCTTCGGGGAATCGCTACATGAACTGTCTCACCGCGACTGTTAAAGAATATTGCATGCATGACCTTCTTCACACCTGTAAAACGTTTTGCAATGGATGATCTTTTTGCATTTATTAATGCCCATATTTCGTTGCTACATTTTCTGATGGGCTGATAGAAGTTTACCCATGTTTCATCGACAGTCCAAAAATTAGAAAATGCCCATTGATCAATTTCAGGATACATTTTAAGCAATTTACGGGCAATCGAAACATGGTATCTCTGTTGGTCCTCCGTCAGTATATGGGGTATCCACATATCAGCAATACGACTACCTCCTAATGTCTTCTTCAAAATCTTTTATGCCGATTCGGTCGATTTGCCCTGAAGCATTAAGTTACTTGACGAGTTGTCATTCATGCATGAATCGTCAGTAGATATTTCACATTATCACTTATATTAGAGGTAGCAACTCTTTTATGACTGCCTCTGCTAGGGGCACTGTCAAGCGTCTCTTGGAGTGTTTAACCCTTAGCCTGCCACTCACGACTATAGCTCCATATGCAAACAGCTTGGATCCGGATGAGACGCCGAGTAACTCGGCGTCTCATCCGGATCCAAGCTGTTTGACACTCGGACAACATTTTCGCCAATTTTGAGCAACTTTGAAGCACTTTGAAACTTGAAGCAGACGAGAAATATAGCAGACGACAATTTATTTGGCGAGCTAAGGGTTAATCCACCTGGTAACAGTTGAAAATGATGAAATGCCATGTCCATAAGAGGAGTAAATGTCATAGAATATAGTTCTAGTACTTATTTCAAGTTTAAATCGAGATTTTATTTGTCCTCTTAGTTCAGTGTTTATCTCTTTATAGCCATGATTTTACACAGTGTCTATGAATGACCATACTTCACATGAGTGTATCAAAATGACTAATTTACAGATTGTGACAAAAATGGTACCAATTAATAGATAAAACTTTGAATTATGAGTAAAGTAACTTTTCATTGAGATTTAGCATATAGCGTGGCAGTTGCAATAAATAATGAACGGCCCTCGTATACTATAATGAAATATTTTCTTTATCCTAGCTTGTGATAGCTTAAGACAGGCTGCAAGTAAAGCAGAATGCGCCTTAATGCGCATTCTGCTTTACTTCCAACCTGCTTTTAGTGGCCACATGTCTTCATAACTATATACAGACCTTGGGTAAAGGGTAATTAGCCAAGAAGAATACACCAATTGCTATTTATATCTCCCACTAAATTGTGTGTGTTTGGGAGGGGTATATTGATCCTGCCTGTCTGTTAGAAATCTTGTGCAGCTAAATCTTACATTACTGGAGGATTTGCTCCAAACTTTCTCAGATTAACTACTTATTATATTACAGTGCTCCCTCTCTACAACGACATCCAGTGGGAGACACAGATTGTGTGCGTTGTTCGGAGGGATCGTTATAGAGAGGGAAATTAAAGACTTGGCTTACATTTACAAACAGCTTTAATCCAGATCAGACGCCGCGTAACACGGCGTCTGATCTAGATTCAAGCTGTTTGTCACTCATAATTATACTTATTCTATCAAAATGTCCACTTAAATGTAATTTTAAGAAAAAACAGCAGACGACTATTTTGAGCAGACGACATTGCAGCTGTAAAAGAGTAAGACATTATTGTCCGGTTTAGGGAACTGAGATAAGGGTCGTTGTTAGGAGGGAGTCGTTGTTGGGAGGGCCGTTGTGGAGAGGGAAAACTGTATATTATAACTACTTATATTTGAAAGTGTGCAGCCACAGGTGGTTTTGAGTTTGGACTGGAACGAATTTGACAGACTTTTTTATCCCGTGAGTACAATGGTAATTTTCAAACAGTTTTGTTACAAGATTCGAAGCAAAATATGGTGTTCACCACATAACTATACACTTCTAAGGCTCTTATGGTTTTCAAGCATTTCATGGATTTTTAAACCAAATATGATAAACACAAGTACAATTCCAGTTTTTGTTTGTTTAAAAAAGAAACAGAAACAATTAATAATTCCATTAATTAACCCTTTCCCTCATAGATTAGCGCCTTTTAGCTCATTTGATTTATTCCTCCACTAAGAAAATAGTTCCAATTTATACAGTCTTGAAAATGAACCAAAAGAATTTTTTTCTAAATCCTAGCAGATTATAGCTTAAAGCGACTAGCAACCGGATGGTGTACTTGTCAAAATAAAATAAAATACTCAAATAAAAGCAAATTTGTGGCATTATTTGGCTTCTGACATTAAAAAAAATATGATCAGTCCAAAAAAGTCTCAAGAATCGTCACCGAATCTTAGTTTTTAGCTCGCCTGTACGTAGTACATGACGAGCTATTACAATACCCCCGGTGTAGTCGTCGTCGTCGTCATTGTCGTCGGCGTCGTCGTGAAAGGCGTAAACAATTTTAAGAAAATGTCTATAACTTCTATGTCCCTTGAGGTATTGCTTTCATAGTTGGTATGTGTGTGTATATGGACAAGACCTTCCCATGCACAGAAAAATGTTGACCCCTGTGACCTTGCCTTGAACTTAGGGCCTGTGTTTAGGTTTCGAAATCTGCGTTTAGGTTTTGAAAAATGCCTTTAACTTCTATATCCCTTAATGTATTGCTTCCATAGTTGGTATGTGTGTGTATATAGACAAGACCTTTCCATGCACAGAAAAATTTAGACCCCTGTGACCTTGACCTTGAACTTAGGGCCTGCGTTTAGGTTTCGAAATCTGCGTTTAGGTTTTGAAAAATGCCTTTAACTTCTATATCCCTTAAGGTATTGCTTCCATAGTCTGTATGTGTGTGTATATAGACAAGACCTATGCATGCTCGGAAAAATTTAGACCCCTGTGACCTTGACCTTGAACTTAGGGCCTGCGTTTAGGTTTCGAAATCTGCGTTTAAGTTTCGAAAAATGTCTTTAACTTCTATGTCCCTTGAGGTATTGCTTCCATAGTTGGTATGTGTGTGTATATGGACAAGACCTTTCCATGAACAGAAAAATTTAGACTCCTGTGACCTTGAACTTAGGGCCTGCGTTAAGGTTTCGAAATCTGCATTTAGGTTTCGAAAAATGCCTTTAACTTCTATGTCCCTTGAGGTATTGCTTTCATAGTTGGTATGTGTGTGTATATGGACAAGACCTTTCCATGCACAGAAAAATTTAGACCCCAGTGACCTTGACCTTGAACTTAGGGCCTGTGTTTAGGTTTAGGAAAATGCCTTTAACTTCTATGTCCTTTGAGGTATTGCTTTCATAGTTGGTATGTATGTGTATATGGACAAGACCTTTCCATGCACAGAAAAATTTAGACCCCTGTGACCTTGACCTTGAACTAAGAGCCATCTGCGTTTAAGTTTCGAAAATCCATTTAACTTCTATATCCTTTGAGGTATTGCTTTCATAGTTGGTATGTGTGTGTGTATATGGACAAGACCTTTCCATGCACTGATAAATTTGGACCCTTGTGACCTTGAACTTGGGGCCTGTGTTTAGGTTTTGAAAAATGCCTTTTACTTCTATGTCCCTTGAAGTATTGCTTTCATAGTTGGTTTATGTGTGTATATGGACAAGACCTTTCCAGGCACTGCAAAATTTAGACCCCTGTGACCTTGACCTTGAACTAAGGGCCCATGTTTAGTTTTCGAAATCTGTGTTTTGGTTTCTCAAAATTTTTATTACTCCTATGTCCATTGAAATATTCCTTTCATATTCAGTTTGCATGTGTATATGGACAACATCTTTCCTTGCATGCAAAATATTTGACCCCTCTGACATTGACCTTGAACTTAGGACCTGCGTTTAAGTTTCAAAGTCTGCGTTTAGGTTTCTCAAAATTTCTTTAACTCATATATCCATTGAGATATTTCTTTCATATTTTGCATGCATGTGTATATGGACAAGACCTTTCCATGCATGTAAAAAAATTAGCCCAGTGTCCTTGACCTTGAACTAAGGTCGCGAAAGGTTTTAGGTTTCGAAATCTGCGTTTAGGTTTCAAAAATGCTTATAATTCCTATGTCCCTTGAGGTGTTATTTTCATATTTGATTTGCCAGTGTATATGGACAAGACCTTTCCATGCAGGCAAAAAGGTTGACCTCTGTGACCTTGAGTGTGCTTTTAAGTTTCTAAAGGTGCTGGTGGCGAGCTTTGTTGTCTCTCTGACAACTCTTGTTAAAATAGGGTCAGAGTGTCAAACAGTTTGTAGTCTAATGAGACACTGTTTTACTCTGTTGTCTCTCTGACAACTCTTGTTTTAGATATATTCCATCGTTTTTCAATAGCGTCAGCTGACGGTTTTGCTGTTGTTGTTGCTTCTCTACACGGGCTCTGACATAAACCGGAGCCGAATAATGTAGTATTAAGCGCTACCAGTGAAGTACTTTAATTCGCTACCATATATATAGAGAGTGTCCGTGGTCGAGGCGGTAAAGGCGGGTTCGAATCCCACCAGAGCTTCCTTTTTAGCTCACCTGAGCCGAAGGCTCAAGGTGAGCTGTTGTGATCGCCCGCCGTCCGTCGTCCGTCTGTCCGTCCGTTCAAATTTACTTCAAGCGACATCTCCTCTGAAACCGTGAGTCTGAGGGGAAAACTAAAATGCTCACCGTGTTCCTTGGATGCTTCTCTACAGAAATTGTTAAAATGAAACTTTCAAGTGGACTACTTATTGTAATTTATTTAAAAAAGTGAAAAACTTTAAACAATCTTCTTGTAAAAAACTGCTAGGCCCACAGCTTTGATATTTGTTTTTTAGTATCTCCTGGTGATTCTCTCTCAAAATTGTTAATATCAAAACTAAAACTGACCATAGGGATTCACCATAGGGATTTTTTCATTGCCGCTTTATGCAGGATTCATTGCCGCTTTATTCAGGTTATACTGTTTTACTGAAGGTTTAAGCAGGGTTTCAAGCACCCTTATACTAAATCACCTATATTTGCAAACAGTTTTGATCCAGGTCAGATGCCACATAATGCAGCATCTAATCTGGATCTAAACTATTTGCCACTCATTTACATATTTTCTTATATTTAGAAAATATAAGTTATTATTTTTTACATATTTCACATACAAACATTTGGAGCAGACAACAGTTCAGCATGATAATAGTCAGTTCTCCCTGAGACGGTCTCTTATTGCATAACTGACCCATAGCTAGCTCTGAACTCAGGTCACTGAGATACATAGCAGAAATTATGATGTCTGCTATTTTATGCTCAAGCACAACTTAGTTCAAGGCATATTACTTTTGGTCCGTCTGTTTGTTTGTTTGTTTATCTTTCTGTCTATCAGTCCACAATTAATTCTTGGCCATAAACAGTATGGATCCAGGTCAGATGCCACATAATGCTGCATCTAATCTGGATCCAAATTTGCCATTCATTTACATATAGTTTCCTATATTTAGAAAATGTAAATAATGATATTTATTAACCTATTAATGCATACATATTCCTTTTTATGTCTTTAATTTATTCTTCCACAGAAGAAAATAATTTCACTTTATACAGTCATTGTTGTCTTTAACAATTGCTTCAAATGACATCTCCTCATATATTGCTGAAAAGATTTCAACCATGTTCCTTGGGTCAAGTTGTTTCAAAATTGTTCAAAGAAATAAAAACAATGTAGAACTCTGGTTGCCATGGCAACCAAGTGAAAAAATAAGGAAATCTTAAAAAATCTTCTTGTCTGAAACTACAAGGGCCAGATCTTAGACATTTGTCACATAGCATCATCTACAGGTCCTCTATCAAGTTTGTACAAACTATGCCCCTGGGGTCAAAATTGGCCCCGCCCCCGGGGGTCACAGTTTTACATAGAGTTATATAGTGAAATTTTCAAACGTCTTCTCCTCTGAAAATAATATGGCCAGAGCTTTGATATCTGGCATGGTGACACTTTTAGATGTCCTATACCAATAAGGTTCAAATGGTTCTGGTCGATTGCATATCATCTACAGGTCCTCTATCAAGTTTGTACAAATTATGCCCCTGGGGTCAAAATTAGCCCCACCCGGGGGTCACAGTTTTCAAACGTCTTCTTTTCTGAAGCTAATATAGCCAGAGCTTTGATATTCGGCATGGTGTTACTTCTAGATGTCCTTTATCTATTTTGTTCAAATGGTTCCAGTCTGTTGCATATGTAGGTCACAGGAGCTAAAAATAGATTTTTTCAATGGAAACTTAAAAAAAATCTTCATGTCTAGAACCCTAGTACCCTGATCTTAGATATTTGGAACATAGCATCATCTACAGGTCCTCTATTAAGATTGTTCAAATTATGCCCCTCGGGTAAAAAATGACCCCGTCCTGGACATAAATCATTATCTCCATTTTGATGTTCAAATGTGAGCATATATTTGGAAACAAGTCGAAAAATACGCGTAAAGGACGATTCAGCGGTGGCTTATCTATCTATTATAAGGACGAACTACAGAAACATGTAAAAATTATTGAAAAACAACAGTGGGGTATTATGTGGATCCAGATAAGTTCTGATTTATTTGTCTTTGATCAAGATGTTTATATATGCCATGCTTATGTTTTACCGTTTGATTCCAATGTTTTGATCCACGATGAAGTTGATTTTTTTGAAGAAATAGAAACAGGGGTCTCCAAGTACGAGAATCTAGGCAAAGTTTTTGTATGTGGAGACCTAAATGGGAGAACATCCAATTCATTAGATTATATTGATTATGATAAATATCTAGATCAAAATATAACACAGCTGATTAGCACAGCAAATATTCCTGCAAGAGTTAACAGTGACCACGTGACTGATCGCAATGGAAGGCGTATACTAAATACATGTATTACTACTGGTTTACTAATAGCAAATGGCAGATTGCATCAGGATCAAAACATTGGAAAGTATACTTTTTGTAACCCGATGGGAACGAGCACTGTTGACTATTTACTTCTTAACCTTGCAGATTTTAAATATATAACTAATTTCGACATTCTAGAACTGAATGAATTTTCCGACCATGCTCCTGTTTTGTTTACATTTGAAATTAACAAGCCAACACATCAAACCGACAATGATAACAATATTCCTACTATACAGAAATTAGCGTGGGAAGATTCTAAAAGTCCACAGTTCAGGGCCAACCTCATGAATAATAATGAGATAATGCAACAGATTATAGACAGCGTAGCCAGCGATCCCATTGATCACGTGCTCCAAACCTTTACACAATTCATGTACGACAAAGGCTTTGATGTGTTTGGTAAAACCTACACACCGGGTAAAAAACACAGACATAAACAAACAAATAAATGGTTTAATGAAGAATGTTATGAAGCGAAACATGAATTTAAACAATCCAGAAATATATTTCGAAAGAATAAAAACAACATTAATAGGAGAAAATTTACATCAGCTCGCACAAAGTATAACAAAGTGAAGCGCAAAAATATACGCAAGCACAACATAAAGGAAAGTAAACGCTTAAATGCTTTAGCAAAAAACAACCCTCGCGAATTTTGGAAAACAATCAAACATTCAGCCAATAATAAGCAACCTTCAAGTAATACACTCACTGTTAATGACCTATTTACTCATTTTAAATCTGTATTTGAAAATGAAGATGGTGAAAATCATGATAATCACTATGTAGACCCAGACGATGTATTTGATGACGATTTAGACACGGACATCAACAGTGATTACCAGATTAAAACCTGCAATCATCCTTTGTTACACACCATCACCCATATCATCCAGGTAAGGCACGGCCCGTTGGTCACTATATAATCTAATGGCGCCTGTGTTCCGCCTGGGTAGTTGTTCTTTATTCAATGACGCCTGTAAAAGCGCCTGTTATTTACCTAGTCCCTAGGTTTTTATACCCACCCGAAGCTAGTCGTGACTTTACAGCCAATTATGCGAATAAATATAAATTTCAATTTTTGAAGCAATATGACATAAACTATGGTAAAAGAACATTTCTGCTGTTTTAAACTTGAGTACTCTTCAATAATAGGCTTCAGATATTCATCAATAATTTAGAAAAAATAAGTATCTAGCGAAACTAGGGGTTAGGAAATAATTCCCGCAAAATTTTTGTTTACGGTATCTTTAACTTGGTAAGTGTACATCTAAGTGTCAATATATCCATTCCAACGGCAGAATTTGGTAGCAACTTGCATCAAGTTGACATGAGAAGGGTGTCCGTCACTTATCCTGTAATTTATTACTTGAATGCTTCTGAGTTCTCACCATTAAAATTCAACTTTTTCCGACTTTCCTATAATTTCAATTACTCTCCTTTTTCTATAGCAGACCAACGCGCTATTCTAGTCAAGTGTGAGGGCAGCGCGAACCATGTAGATGTATGCCTGAGATAAACTTCCTGAAATTTTCATCATAGTCAGTCATCTCATCTCACAAAAGAAATCATTTATCAATCATAGAATTAGGGAAACGGGGACGATGTGAACCACCGCCGATGTGAACCGATTTACCAGACGATGTGAACCTATTTTTTTTTAGTTTTATAAGTGAAATATCAGATTTATTTGTAACAATTGGAAATTATGTATACTTTTTTTAATTTAATGTTCATTGACCTGTTATTACCCTATTTTAGCGACTTTAAGGGGACAAAAAATTGGTAAAGTCTCATTGGATACAAGAAGATCGACATATTAGGATTAGTTAAACTGGGCATACATCTTGACCAACATATCTAAATAACTATATATATTGTTTAAATTGAATTTACAGCATTAAAATGGTTAAAATCATCAGTAAAATGACAAGTTTATGACACTATTGTACTAACATTTAACATTGAAAAGCAACTGGTTTAAAACGTAAACAAAGGTCGGGTTATCCGGCGTCTGATCTGGCACCAAACTGTTTGCAAAGTATTTAAAAAGAACATACTTACTCCATCTAATAATATGCGTTCTTGTATCCAAATGAACATCTAAAGCATTTTTGCCGCTCACGATTATGCAAATTCAAAGTCTTCAATTCATATGCGTCATTCATATACATCAAAAGCTTCTGCCGATTTAATATCGTTAAAAACATGCTTGTAAATATTTCTAATTGGAGCAATTATATTCACATCTTCTTAATCATTAAGAAAACGAGCAAACAAACTAATTCTGTAATTAATTGTTTCATAACAGTATTATTATACCAAACTGAAGTATGGTTATGCAATTAAAAACTATATAATCATGTTTGATGACATTTGAAAATTGTAACCTCTTTCAAAGAAATTTGATGGGTAGCTAATTTGTAATTTATACTATAGTCTGAGCATTTTTTTCATTTATTTTAAAAAAATTCATTTCAATTTTTATATAAAATCTCCTGTATAAAAATACTGTTGTGATTTGGGCGGTTTTGATCTGGGACGTTTTATCCAGGCCGGTTTGGATCTAAGCCGTTTTGATGGGAGCACTCTTCACTTTTGAATGAGTATTGTCACGGAGTAATGAAAGCTGTTATTACTCCGTGTTATTGTTTAATACAAGGAAAAATAAAAAATAAGAACACTTGGGTCTTTTAATTTTGAAAAAAAATAGGTTCACATCGTCCAATAGGGAGGTTCACATCGTCCTGAAAATCCGTTCACATCGTCCAAAAACCCGGTTCACATCGTCTAGGTTCACATCGGCGGTGGTTCACATTGTCCATATATCACTTCATACAGTCGCCTGTGCACTTTTATAGTTTCAACTTTATTCTCATTCACCCATTGCCCCATAGCCTGTTTCTAGTTTTGAAGACAGGTGAGCACTTAAAACAGGTTGAAAGTAAAGCAGAATGCGCCCTAAGTCCCTGCAAAGGGTTCAACTGAAACGGAAGATAGATAGATAATACTGGCGCATTCTGCTGTACTTTCAGCCTGCTTTAAGCCATAACCTTCTAGGATGTAGAAAATATCTCTTATGGTACATGTTCATGGCTGTGTAAAAGGGAGCTATTTTCTTCAGGGGGAATGAATTATTGGCGTTAAAAGGTAAGGGTTAAAGGTGTCTTTGACTTATTACAATAACACGTTCAATGCAATTCTTATCCGACTTATCAGCCTCTGATCAGCATCCAAACTGTTTAACTCTTTTTAGCTCACCTGGCACAAAGTGCCAAGGTGTGCTATTTTGATCGTGCTGTGTCCGTTCGTTCGTCGTCCGTCGTCAACAATTTCTTTAAATGACATCTCCTCCTAAACTATTGGATGGATTTTAACCAAACTTGGTAGAAATGATCCTTATATGGTCCTCTTTAAAAGTTGTTCAAATGTTTCCGGTCCGTTGCATATCTAGGTCACAGGAGCTAAAAATAGATCGTTTCAATAAAAACTTAAAAAATCTTCTTCTCTGAAACCACAATACCCTGAGCTTAGATATTTAGCACAAAGCATCATCTATAGGTCCTCTATCAAGATTGTTCAAATTATGTCCCTGGGGTCAAAAATGGCCCCGCCCCGGGGGTCACAAATTTACACAGTTATATAGTGAAATCTTCAAACCTCTTCTTCTCTGAAACTAATATAGCTAGAGCTTTGATATTTGGCATGGTGTAACTTCTAGAGGTACTTTACCAATATTGTTCAAATGTTTTCTGTCCGTTGCATATCTAGGTCACACGAGCTAAAAATAGATTTTTTCAATAAAAACTTAAAAAATCTTCTTCTCTGAAACCACAGTACCCTGAGCTTAGGTATTTGACACAAAGCATCATCTATAAGTCCTCTATCAATATTGTTCAAATTATGTCACTGGGGTCAAAAATGGCCCCGCCCCTGGGGTCACAAATTTACATAGAGTTATATAGTGAAATCTTCACACCTCTTCGTCTCTGAAACCAATATGGCTAGAGCTTTGATATTTGGCATGGTGTTACTCCTAGAGGTACTTTACCAATGCTTTTCAAATGGTTCAGGTCCATTGCATAACTAAGTCCCAGTAGCTAAATATAGATTTTAAAAAAAAATAATTAAAAAATCTTCTCTGAAACCATAGTACCCTGAGCTTAGCTATTTGGCACTCAGCATCATCCAATCAGCAAATTGCACAATCATATTGTCATAATTTCTCAGCATTCCAAGATATGTTACATTTACATCAATGGCTCCAGGTGAGCGATTTAGGGCCGTAAACGGCTCTTGTTTAAATATTTTCTTTTTTATCTCACACAAAATTAACTTTGACAAATGAAAGCAGACAACAATTATTTAAAGCAGATGCTGCGATTCTGTATCCAACCCTTTTCCAAAGTATTTTTCAATTCAATGGAAGTTATGAATAGCTATGAATAGCATCATGTTAACCCTCTGAACCCTTTTCCCGCATATAGGCGTGCTTTTCAAACAGTGTACATGTGAATAGTACACATGTTCTATGCAAACAATGAAGACCCAGATCAGAGGGCTCCGAAAGGAGCCCTCTGATCAGGGTCTTCACTGTTTGTTATAATGCCAAACATTGACAAAAACAACCCTTAAAAGTCAGAAATGGACTAGACTAAAATGGAAACTGGAATTGTCCATTTAAAGTTTCAGGGAGGAAAGAGTTAACCCTCTGAACCCTTTTCCCGCGTATAGGCGTCCTTTTCAAACAGTGTACATGCCGATAGTACACCTGTCCTATGCAAACAGTGAAGACCCTAAAGGAGCCCTCTGATCAGGGTCTTCACTGTTTATCATTATGCAAAACATTGACAAAACAACCCTTAAAAGTTAGAAATGGACTTAACTAAAATTAAAACTGGAAAAGCACATTTGAAGATTCAGGGAGGAAAGAGTTAAAAGAAATAAATTATTAACCCTTAGCCTGCCAGTCACGACTAGCTCCATATGCAAACAGCTTGGATCCGGATGAGACGCCGAGTATCCGGATCCAAGCTGTTTGACACTCGGACAACATTTTCAGCAATTTTGAAGCACTTTGAAACTTGAAGCAGACGAGAAATATAGCAGACGACAATTTATTTGGCGGGCTAAGGGTTAAAAGTATGTAAGAAATTCAGGTAGTGAATTGTATACAAGCTAATGCCAGCCTCAGTTATAAAGGAATCCATGTATTTGTACATGTATTTGACTCTTTTTTCAATATTTTCTTTTTTTATCTCACACAAAATAAACTTTGACAAATAAAAGCAGACAACAATTATTTAACCCAATTATGAAAATAGCATCATATTAAAAGAAATAATTAAATCATTAAAAGTATGTAAGAATTTCAGGTAGTGAATTGGATACAAGCTAATGCCAGCCTCAGTTATAAATAAAGGAATTATTACAGTAAAACCTCTCTATTACGGCCGCTAAAGTTTGTTAATTATTGGGTGTTTAAGGCAGGTGACTGCTTAAAGCAAGAAAGGAGCTTTCTGTTTCACTGTCATCTTGCTTCAAGCTGTCACCTGTCTTTTATTGTAATCAATTAGCCTTCGTTTAAGTGGTTGTAATAGAGGTGTACTGTATTATCAAAATATCATTAGTGACCAGACTTTTTTATATACACAAGTGGTATCGTGTGTGTTTAGTTACTTTGATGTAATTAAACAAACATTAGGGCATCTTGGACAGAAGATGCATACTAGCACTAGGCTGAGACACTAAGTTGACACTAAGATGCAAGTAGACAAAACAAGATGGTGATTAGGGTGATTAAACATATATGTAAGGCTTTTAAAGCGAGAGAGAGAGTTATATATTTAAAATTGGAGTGTATGATTGGTTGAAAGTGATTATGGATGGGTGTGGCCAAAATGGATGTGAATTGAAGGTATGGTTGAATGAGGAAGAAGATAAGGGAGTCTAGAGTTTGAAGGTTGAAGGGAAAGTCTTGGAGAGGGAGCTTAGGAAGTGAGTTTAGAGAGACAAGCAATGAGGATAGAAGTTAGAGTTGTTAGTGCTTAGGAAATTAATAATCATAAGGTGAACATGAATAAATGTAAAATATAAGAATAAAGCACAGCATGCTTTGAGCTTAAGACGCCATGCAATAGTGTGGCCCGATGTCAGAAGTACATTGTACATGGAAATTATAACATAGTAAAACTACATATAAAACAGTTTGGATCCTTAAAAGACGCTGCAGCTATGAAAATGTTGGTTTTTTTTCGTGTGTTTTTATTTTAGTTCAATATTTTATTATCTCCGTTAGTAGGTGTTGTGTATGTTACTTTGTATATGTATCAACAGTACTGATCTCTAATGAGATTTATCACTAACGTGATACAGCAGGATACAGTTTGGTAAAGGATGACAGATACACGTGTAGGCTCTACTACTATTTATTTATAACTGATAAGGATACAGCATGGTCAGTTACAGACATGCTGTATAGCGCATGCGCGCCAATGTACATGAGTATGCATAAACTAGTGTCTGCTCATAGAACATCTCCCTTGTTTTAATAAAGAAAATAATTTTGAAAACTTATTGTAGCATCGTTAATAAATACGGAAGATACTTCTGATCTTGTTTGCTTATGCATCAAATTCTAATCAAATCAAAGTATTACTGTAACCTAAGCATATAAATCATTATCAAGTTACAAAACTAATCATAAACTAATGTAAATGAAAAACATGTTAAGTACAGAATATATGTATGTACAAACTTCTCGAAACGTATAGCTAACGTCTAATTCAGTCTCTCTCAATATCTATAGTATCTTTATCTATCGAATCTAAACCCATTCATTACCTTGGTAACGCACGTTTTCTTTCACAACTCGCCCAGACCGTGTTATGTAAGGGGTGTTGGAGGTCAAGCTTTTACCAGTGATTTTCGAAGCTATGTTTATAGAAGGAGGTTCCGGAAGGGGGTTTTGCTGATCAGCCAATATGTTGAAATTTGGAGGCTGAATGTCAGAAGTATTCTCATGGGTCTTATGCAATGCTGACCGATTTCTCCTGAAATACTTCCCATCCCTTGTCTGAACAGTGTACGACCTTTGATCGTGTTTTTGATTTATTTTTGCCGGAAACCAGACTTTTCCTAACCGAATTCTCACAGAATCGCCAATAAACAGTGCTGTTAATGGCTTTGAACTTTTGTCATAATTTGCTTTGCTTTTGGCTTTTGAAATTTGCATAGATTTCTGAAGCTTGGTTTGGTTAACGACCTGGGGTTTAAGTGCTTTATTTGTGATGGGTAATACCGATTTCGTTCTGCGACTGAATAGAAGCTGAGAAGGCGAGTAACCACATTCAAGCGGTGTATTGCGATACTCTAGTAAAGCAAGGTATGGATTCTGATCACTGTCGCGTGCCTTTGCCATTAATTTCTTTGCGATACCTACACCTCTTTCCGCAATGCAGTTTCCTTGCGGGTGTAACGGCGAAGATGTCTTATGCTCGAAATTCCATTTGTTTGCAAAGTCGGCAAATTCAGCACTTGAGAATTGCGGACCGTTGTCACTGTGAAGCGTGTCACAGATGCCGTTTCGCGACATGTGCCCCTGTAACTTGCGTATGACCGTAGACGAACGCGTGTCCGGCAGCAAGTCTATTTCGAAGAACCTTGAATAGTGGTCAGTCGCGTTAGTAGGTAGTCTTTTCCGTCAGAATGAAATAAGTCAGTAGATATTTCTTGATATGGCATGACAGGAAATTTGACTGATACCATGGGCTCTTTAGTATTAGAGTTTCTGTGCTTCAGGCATGTTGTACACCTGAGCACGTGGTCGGTGATTTGTTTAACCATGCCTGGCCAAAACAAACAATCTTTAGCGCGCTCGACTGTGCGATTAACACCTAAGTGACCTGTGTGAACCTGTTTGGTCATTTCATCGCGCAAAGATTTCGGAACAAGCAGTTTCTCGCCCCTGAATATTAATCCAGATTCATAAGACAGTTCGTCCCTATGATTCCAATACTCTAAGACAGATGTGTTGCATTCTGATCTCATTTCTGGCCATCCAGTGAGAATCGTTTGCTTGAGTATTTGCATTTCTTGCTCGGTGCGAATTGCTTGCCTGATAACTTCAATGCGTCTGTCCGTTATGTACAAATGTTGCATAACCGCGTGCACGTGCGAGTCTAAATCTTCGATCAGTGTGGGAAAAGTGTCCGAGATCGAGTGTCGTGATAAGCAATCACTGACCGGAATCTCTTTGCCTGGCACGTGTTCTAGGGTAACGTTGTACGTCTGTAGTGAAAGCATTAGTCTTTGCAGTCTTGGAGGAGCGGCACAGAGAGGCATTTTCATTATGGCTGATAGCGGGCGATGATCGCTATGGACAATCACATGTCTGCCATACGTAAATTGGTGAAACCGTTTGCACCCAAATACGATTGCTAACATTTCTCTTTCGATGTTGGCGTACATTTTTTCACTGTTTGTCAAAGTCTTTGATGCGTAGGCTAAAGGTCTGCCTTCTTGCATTAAACAGCATCCCAAACCGTTTTGGGAAGCATCGCATTCAAGGATAAGTGGCCTGTCCAGGTCAAAGTAACCTAGCACCGGCGCGTTTGAGATAATATCTTTGACTTTGCTGAATGCTCTCGTTTGTGGCTCGTCCCACAGAAATTCGGACTCTTTCTGCAAGAGGCTCCTAAGGGGGGTCGTGACCTCAGCAAGATTTTCCGAAAACTTGCTCATGTAATTAACCATTCCGAGAAAGGTTTCTAATTTCTCACGGCTATCCGGGATTTCTAATTTGGATATGGCCTCGATCTTAGCCGGGTCAGGCTTAAGACCTTGTGCAGATATCACGTGACCGAAAAATGGCACTTCTGTAACCCCGATTATGCACTTTTCTGGGTTGAATTTTACACCCTTAGCCTGTGCTCTGAGTAGCGCGTTTCGCAGATTTGCGTCATGCTCAGCTTTTGATCGACCGAAAACGAGTAAATCGTCGACAATGCCGCGAATGCCTGACAAGCCTTCGAAAATTTCATTACATTTCTGCATGAAAATATCGCCCGAAGATACGATTCCAAAGGGTAATCGTAAATATCTGAATCGGCCGAAGGGAGTGCTAAAAGTAGTTAAAAGAGACGATTTGTGGTCTAATTTAACGCTCCAATAGGCATGTGTTATGTCTAGGAGGCTGAAATGTGTAGCTCCTGACAATTCTGACGTTATGTCTTCCAATGTCGGCATTGGGTAGTGCGGTCTTCGAATACTTTCATTCAAAACCTTCGGGTCAATGCATACGCGCAGTTTGCCTGTCTTAGGCTTCTCTATTAAAACGACAGAGTTCACTCAGTCAATGGGCTCTGTGACTTTCGCTATGATGCCGTCGCGGGTCATGCGATCTAGTTCTTCTTTGAACTTTGTTTTAAGCGCTTCCGGTACTCGGCGTGGCGGATTTACTACAGGAATCGCGCTCTCTTTCAAATGAAGCTTTGAGTAGCCCGGAATATTGCCTATTCCTTGAAATACGTCACCGAAGTCGGTTAATACCGATTCCTTAGTCATTGACTCGTGTGGCACATGTGACGATTTGTCCACAGAGTAGGTCAGTTTAATCAAACCAAGATCCAGTGATGATCTAAGACCTAGTATTGCTGGTGCGGAATTTTCCACAACATAGAAGGTCGCCCTTTGCTCGGACAATTTATGAGAACAGGTCAGACTTACTTTCCCTAAGACCCTGATCATATCTCCTGAGTATGAAGTGAGTTTACAGTCTGAAGGCTCCAATGGGGTACTCAATTTGAGTCTTTGAAATGTTTGCCTGGGAATTATATTACATGCACTGCCTGTGTCAATTTTAAACTTTATCTCAGTTTTTGAAGGGCCAATGAGTATGGGTACAAATATGCGGTCTGCACGGTCTGCAAGTTGTGAGTAAGAAAATGTGCTTACCGTGTCAATGAAATTTGTGTCAGTCCCATGTGCTCCGTTATCATCACCGAAATTGGCATCACAGAAATTGTCACTAACTGTCACATCGTGCACTTTCTTCCTTTGTCTGTTCATAGAGCGGCACACTGTTTGAAAGTGGTTAAGTTTTTTGCACATGTGGCACTGTTTGCCATATGCTGGACAGTTGTTTTTGGCGTGAAACATGCCACAGTTCCTACAAGCTTGTCCTTGTGGTCGGTCGGCTGTCTTCTGAACTTGAACCTGTGGCTGTGTAGATCTATATCGGTTGGGTTTACGTCTTCCCCTCTGGATCGTGTCTACCTGATTTGTAGCGGATAGTGACATCGTTGACATTTGTTGCTGGCAATATTCGAAATTTTGCGCAGTCTGAATAGCGTCGTCAAGTGTCAATTTTTCACCTTTGTTTATTAGTTTTTCCCTTATTTTGGAATTCGTACATCCAAAGACGATTCTGTCCCGAATCATTTCTTCTTCTTTGTCTCCGTATCTGCAATCTCTTGCCCTTAGTCGGAGACGTGTAACAAAAGCGTCAATTTTGTCGTTGCCCTGAACTTCATTGTAAAAACGATAGCGTCCAAATATTGGGTTTAACTTGGGCTGTACATATCCCTTGAATTTGTCGTAATATCCTTGGAGTGTGGTTGGCGCAGTGGCCCCGTCTTTCCAAGTTTGATTTAATTGTCTGCCTTGTTGTCCAACCCATAGTAGCAAATAGGCTATCTTTTCTTCCTCTGATTTTTCTGCCAACTGCCCAGAAAATATCAAGTCTATATGTTGTTGGAATTTGTCCCACTCGTCTGGTAAGTTCGTAGAGTTCCAGTTTATTACAGGATGAGGAATGCCACTAAGATCCATTGTTTACTTTTCACTTACAAGTTCCAAAACTTTTAAGTCCAAAAATTAAGTTTTAAGAGTTCCAATTTGTTTTCCAAGTTTACTTCTGACACCATGTTGTGTATGTTACTTTGTATATGTATCAACAGTACTGATCTCTAATGAGATTTATCACTAACGTGATACAGCAGGATACAGTTTGGTAAAGGATGACAGATACACATGTAGGCTCTACTACTATTTATTTATAACTGATAAGGATACAGCATGGTCAGGTACAGACATGCTGTATAGCGCATGCGCGCCAATGTACATGAGTATGCATAAACTAGTGTCTGCTCATAGAACAGTAGGTATATGTGGGTCAGAGAGCCATCCTACTCTACACCTTACCATAAATGTTAAATATTTTAGTCTAACATAAAAAAAAACATAATTTTGTCAGCTGCTTGAAGGTCACTCACTTGCGGGCGAGTGTAAATATGACTTATTCCTCACATGCTTATACATGTACTCAGGGCTCCAGATAAGAGGTAGTTATTTCAACAAATCCAACATTTTCTCACTCATTTCAGCACCAAATCTTATGGTGTTATACTCATTAGAATCGTCTTGAAGAGACGATTCTAATGAGTAGTGACACCATAGGGTTTAATTCAGAAATAAAGATTTTAAGTTTTGAAAAACTACCCTTATCTGGTGCTCTGTGTACTAGAAACTTTACATAAAGAAAAGGTTGATAAGCTTCAGTGTCTCGATAGCTCAACTGGTAGAGTGATTGACTAGCAATCCAAAGGTACTAGGTTTGAGTCCCATACCTGTCTGTATAAATATCCAAATATTTTTTGTGAATGTAGTGTCTGATTCAAATTATTGACTTGTCAGTCCATAACGCAGTGATCAAGGGACAGGTTATGTTTAGTCTAAAATTGTTGGTTAGAATTAGTGATGCTATATACAGTCCACTTTTATGTGTACATTTTGGTTTAATGACTTACAAGTCAATAAAATCGGTATATAAGATTTGATAGAACTATAAAGCCCATACACTGAAGCTTATCAATTCATCAATCTTTTCAAGATCCATATTGTTTAAACAATATGATTAACCTTCAGGCTTGCAAGTCTATGAATAAATATAATAATGCATTTTAATGACAGAATTTCTGACATTTTTAAGGTAGGTAACTCTATCTCAACTTCAAAGGGGGGGGGGGGGGGTGCTTATCATGCCTGTCAATCACTTACCGGTAAATGTTACTGGAGATTGTTAGTAAACTGCACTTTTCACCCTTTTAAGTTGTTTTCAAGTTTTATATTACTTTGTATATTGGTGAATATTCGGTTCTTGAACACGCGAACACAAGTGACAATACGTGTATTCTCAAAAATCAGAATATTCTGTTCTTCGAATATTCAAGTGTATTGTTACAGCCCTTAGTACCTATATATTATCAGTTGCTATAGTCAGTTGCTATAAGTGATTCAGTCGAAACTCGATACTTTGAACTCTCTTCAATTGATCTTGTATCGAGTTTCGACTAAATTTATTTTTCTGTCTTCCAGAAAATGAGAAGCACAAGGAAAAGACTGAAAGATGAGGAAGAAGCTGAACATGTTGCGAGATATCCCAAAAGGACAAGAAGAAATACACACATTGATACTGAAATAGTGAGCAAGTCAAAAACAAAACAACAATCTAAATACCTCAGAAACTGTGGAAAACCCCCGCAAACTCCTGTGCAGTGTAAACCAAAGAAGGGAAGAAATAAAATCAAAAAATCAAAAGTGACCGTTAAAACATGTGTCAAAGTAAGTTTAGAAGAAATTACAGACAAGTTTACAAAAGATTTGCTGACGTTTGGTTTACAAAGGCCGCCTAAAAGGGCTTACAAAATCAATGCGTTCCAACCAACTGCCGCAAGAAGCAGAAATATGATTCATCACCTTGAACAGTTAGCGATGGGAATGAGAAGTCGTTTGAGCTTACAAAAGGTAAGTTTTCATAGTCCGAGATACATGTTAACCAATTACTCCATAGCCTGATTTAAGTATAGAAAATAGGTGACCACTTAAAGCAGGTTGAAAGTAAAGCAGAATGTGCCTTAAGGCACATTCTGCTTTACTTTCAGCCTGCTTTAAGCTTCCATCTCATTTCTGCTAGTATATAGCAAATATTTCTTTTTATACATATTCATAACTGTATAAATTGGAACCATTTTCTTCAGAAGAGGAATCATTGAAAGGCGTTAAAAGACGTACATGTATTTATGGGGTAACGGGTTAAAACATATTTCAAAAACTACTGTACTAATACTTTGATCTTTTGTTAACCCATGGCCTGTAAAGTTTTTGAAGACAGGTGGCCAAACAAAGTGCATCCTGCTTTACTTTCAGCCTGCTTTAAGCTGAGTTTACTCATTGTTATCTGAAGTCCTGCCCATAGACAAAACTGAAAATTAACTTTAACCCTTCTTTTAATCTTTCTTTTTCAGCTATTAAATAATCATGTACTTTGTTATGCATCTATAGAACATGTAATTACCTTGTACCAGTGAGACAGTACCACTGGAGAGGACTTACATAGGAAATGCCTGTTGTCCAATCCATGTCATTATTTGAATAAAATATTGTTTAAAGTATTACCTTTAACCCATTACCCCATAGGCTGTCACTAGTTTTAAAATACAGGTGCCCACTTGAAGTAGGTTGAAACTTAAATTTAAAGCACCTTAAGACACATTCTGCCTTACTTTCAGCCTACTGTTAGCTTACCGGTAAAGATCTGCTAGAATATAGAAAATATTTTAATGGTGCCTATCCATGACTATAAAATGGATATATTTTCTTCAGTGGAGTAATAAAGTAAAGGCGTAAAAAGGCATATATTATATATCCAGATAATGGAAGTACAATGTACTTCAAAAACTAAAATCTTTATTTCTGAATTAAACCCTATGGCGTCACTACTCGTAAGAATCACCTCTTCAAGGTGATTCTAATGAGTAGTCACACCATATGATTTCGTGCTGAAATGAGTGAGAAAAAATGTTTAATTTGTTTAACCCATTACCCCATAGCCTGTTTCTAGTTTTGAAATTAGGTGACAACTTAAAGCAGGTTGAAAGTAAAGCAGAATGAGCCGAAAGGCACATTCTGCTTTACTTTCACGTTGCTTAAAGCAACCACTAGCTAGAATAAAGAAAATCTTTATTATGGTACATATAAAATTATTCATGACTGTAAAAACTTGAACTAAATTCTTTAGTGGAACAATAATTAAGAGGTGTAAAAAGGCGTATTTATGGGGTAATGGGTTAATTTACTCCCTCTTATGTGGAGCACTGGACTTGTGCCACCATTCATGTAAAGCCCTATCATCATCAGATGGCACCATATTGACAACTCTTGTAATAATCGTTACAGTAGAACCCCTCTATTACAACCCCTAAATTATGTCAAATATTAGTTGTTTAAGACAGGTGACTGCTTAAAGCAATGTCAAAATGAAACAGAAAGCTCCTACAGGAGCTTTCTGTTTCTCTTTCACATTGCTTTAAGCTGTCACCTGTCTTTTATACGGACAATAAGCCTTCTTGTAAGTGGTCAGAATAGAGAGGTTCTTCTGTACAATGATTCCTTTTCATTCAATTTAGAGTGTTCAAAGACCATTAGTGGATCTGTACTCAAACTTTGAAGTCTATAAAGTGGCCAGTCATTACGATAAAATAGTTACTGCCCTTGAATGGAACCCAACCAGGCCGAACATTCTTGCAGTTGGATCCAACCAAGGGGACATAATTCTGTTGGATGTTGAAAACCTTGGCAAGAGCAGGAACATAGATGGGGTAGAGTGTTCTATTTGATTTACCTATTCATGGACCTATTTCCGATGAGAAATTGTAATAAACCTCAAATGGACAATTCTAGTTACATGTAGCTCACGTGGCACAAAGTGCCAAGGTGAGCTTTTTTAGCTCACCTGAGCCGAAGGCTCAAGGTGAGCTGTTGTGATCGCCCGCCGTCCGTCAGTCCGTCCGTCCGTCCGTCTGTCTGTCCGTTCAAATTTACTTCAAGCGACATCTCCTCTGAAACCAAAAATTTGACGGAAATTTCAACTTGCTCAGGGTGTTCCTTGGATGCTTCTCTACAGAAATTGTTAAAATGAACTTCAAAAGTGGACTACTTATTGAAATTTATTTAAAAAAAAAGCGAAAAACTTTAAACAATTTTCTTGTTAAAAACTGTTAGGC
This sequence comes from Gari tellinella, assembly GCA_922989275.2. Classification (NCBI taxonomy): domain Eukaryota; kingdom Metazoa; phylum Mollusca; class Bivalvia; order Cardiida; family Psammobiidae; genus Gari; species Gari tellinella. The sequence continues at coordinate 15,245,717 of OV277870.1, forward strand.
CCACAGCTTTGATATTTTTTTTATAGTATCTCCTGGTGATTCTCTCTCAAAATTGTTCATATCAAAGCCAAAACTGACCATAGGGATTCACCATAGGGATTTTTTCATTGCCGCTTTATTCAGGTTTTACTGTTTTACTGGTTTTTAAGAAGGGTTCAAGCACCCTTATACTGAATCACCTATATTTGCAAACAGTTTGGATCCAGGTCAGATGCTACATTATGCTGCATCTAATCTGGCTCCAAACTATTTGCCATTTATTTACATAGTTTTTTTAATTTAGAAAATGTAAAGTATGATTTGCTTTACAAAATTCACATACAATATGTATAGCAGACATCAATTCAGCATTATAAGAGTTAAGTTCCCAGCTATAATTTTGCTACTGGCAAAATTTCATGACTGACCTCAGGTCAGCTGCTGTACAGCAACAGAACTGGTGGTGTCTGCTGAACATGTTGTCTGCTAAAGTTTAGAAATGGTTCAGTCTGCTTCATACTTAGAGAAACAGGATCTGGAAGTGATCCACTGACAGTTATGTAATTATGCTTATGCCATATTTATACATATGTTTGATATTGGTTTTATCAGAGTTATATGTATGTCTTTTCATTTTTTCTTGTCCAGGAGGTATCTCCAATTCAACAAATACTGATGTTTGTTAACCCATTACCCCATAAATATGCATTTTTAGGCCTTTAATTTATTCCTCCACTGAAGAAAATAATTCCACTTTATACAGTCATGAAAATGTAAGATAAGAAATAAGTTTCTATATCCTAGTAGATTGTAGCTGAAAGCAGTTTAAAAGTAAAGCAGAGTGTGCATTAAGACGTATTCTGCTTTACTTTCAACCTGCTTTAGGTGGCCACCTATTTTCAAAACTAGAAACAGGCTATGGGGTTATGTGTAAAATGAAATTGCATATTTGGAAAGAGCCGAATGAGAGGAAGTGCCATTTGCAAAGTCCATACCTCTGACATCATTGTTTTTTAGCTCACCTGAGCCAAAGGCTCATGGTGAGCTATTGGGATGGCCCTGTGTCCGTCGTGCGTCGTCGTTAACAATTGCTTCAAATGACATCTCTTCCTATACCGCTGAACAGAATTCAACCAAACTTTACAGAAATGTTCCTTGGGTCAAGCTCTTTCAAATTTGTTCAAAGAATTAAAAACAATGCAGAACTCTGGTTGCCATGGCAACCAAAGTGAAAAAATAATGAAATCTTAAAAAATCTTCTTGTCAAAAACTACAAGGGCCAGAGCTTAGATATTTGGCACATAGCATCACCTACAGGTCCTTTATCAAGTTTGTTCAAATTATGCCCCTGGGGTCAAAATTGGCCACGCCCCGGGGGTCACAGTTTTACAAAGAGTTATATAGTGAAATTTTCAAACATCTTCTTCTCTGAAACTAATATGGTCAGAGCTTTGATATTCGGCATGAGGACATTTCTACATGCCCTATACCAATATTGTTCCAATGGTCCTGGTCTGTTGCATACCTAGGTCACAGGAGCTAAAAATAGATTTTTTTAATAAAAACTTAAAAAATCTTCTTGTCTGAAACTACAAGGGCCAGAGCTAAGATATTTGGCACATAGCATCGCCTACAGGTCCTCTATCAAGTTTGTTCAAATTATGCCCCTGGGGTCAAAATTGGCCACGCCCCGGGGTGTCACAATTTTACATAGAGTTATATAGTGAAATTTTCAAACGTCTTCTTCTCTGAAACTAATATGGCCAGAGCTTTGATATTCAGCATGGTGACACTTCTAGATGCCTTTTACCTATTTTGTCAACTGGTTTCAGTCTGTTGCATATGTAGGTCACAGGAGCTAAAAATAGATTTTTTTCAATGGAAACTTACAAAATTCTTCTTGTCTAAAACCCTACTACCCTGATTTGGCACATAGCATCATCTACAGGTCCTCTAATATGATTGTTCAAATTATGCCCCTTGGGTAAAAAAAGACCCCGTCCTGGACATAAATAATTATCTCCATTTTGTCAGTTATTCTCAGGTGAGCGAAATATGCCCCATGGGGCTCTTGTTTGGAGTTATTTCCCTTTGTTATATTTTCTTGTCCAGAAGACAACTCCACTTCTACTGATGCTATTGTAATGAAATTTTATGTATGGAAAGAAACTGATGAGAGAAAATGCCATGCACAAGGGCAGCAATATTTTGTTGTTCCCCTTTATCATATTTTATTGTCAGAAAAATCATTAAACTCCAGTTCTTCCGACGCTTGTGAAATAATTATCATTTATTTACCGGTAATGGAAATAGCTTGATAAGAGGATGTGTCATGGATAAGGGTCATAAGCTTGGCAACAAAATTCCCTTTTGTCATGTTTTCTTGTCTGGAAGATAGCTCCATTTATAGTTATATTATAATGTTGTCTTGCCCAGTCAACTTAGGTACAAACTACAATGTCCTCAGGTGAGTGAATTAAGGGCCATGGCCCTCTTTTTTATAGTGATGTGTCGGACTCTATCGTCCGTCCGTTTGATCGTCTGTTGTCGACAATGTTTTAGCTCACCTGAGCTAGCTCAGGATGAGCTTTTGCAATCCTTGAATGTCCGGCGTCCGTCGTGCGTGGTAAGGCGTCAACAATTTTAGTGTTTACACTCTAGAGGCCACAATATTTATCCAATCTTTCTCAAACTTGCTCAGATGGTATATTGCCATAAGAGTTCGGATGAGTTCGATTATGGTTGAAATCCGACAAATAGGTCATGAGTCATCTACCTTTGAACTGCTGAAAATGCCATATTTAACAGTGTTTACACTCTAGAGGCCACAGTATTCATTCAATCTTACTAAAATTTGCCCAGATTGTATATGACCATAAGAGTTCGGATAAGTTCGATTTTGGATGAAATAGGACACTTAGATCGAGAGTTAGCTACCTTTGAATTGCTGAAAATGCCATATTTAACAGTGTTTACACTCTAGAGGCCACAGTATTTATCCAATCTTTCTAAAACTTCCCCAGATTGTATATGACCATAAGAGTTCGGATGAGTTTGATTTTGGTTGAAATCGGACAAATAAATCAAGAGTTATTTACCTTTAAATTGCTGAAAATGCCATATTTAACAGTGTTTACACTCTAAAGGCCACAATTTTTATTCAGTCTATCTCAAACCTGCTCAGATTGTAAATGACTATAAGAGTTCAGATGAGTTTGGTTATGGTTGAAATCAGACTTAAAGGTCGAGAGTTATCTACCTTTGAATTGCTGAAAATGCCATATTTAACAATGTTTACACTCTAGAGGTCACACATTTTATCCAATCTTTCTCAAACTTACTCAGATTGTATATTACCATAAGACTTCTGATGAGTTCAATTATGGTTGTAATCAGATCAATAGGTCAAAAGTTATCTACCTTTGAATTGCTGAAAATGATATATTCAACAGTGTTTACGCTCTAGAGGCCACAATATTTATCCAAGCTCTCTTAAACTTGCCCAGATTGTATGTGACCATAAAAGTTAAAAAAAGGGTGATTATAGTAGAAATCGGACAAATAGTTCAAGAGATATCTACCTCTGAATTGCTGAAAATGCCATATTTTACAGCATTTACACTCTTGCAACTACAGTTTTCAATGGATTTTGATTATACTTGTACACAAAGGATGTAGCTATACGTTCTGGAAGGAGTGCAAATTATTGTTGAAGTGTAATCATTGTGGTAATAGTTACCTGCCCTTGATATACTCTGAAATGCTAGAAAAAGGCTTCATTTCAGTATTGTTTAGACTTTAGTTATCTGCCTTTGATGTACTCTCCTATACTACAGTAGGTCCACAAGCTTGAATGGATTTAGAATAAAACGGGTGAAATTCAAAGGTAAAGCTATCAGGCTTCATTACAAATGGTGAGCGATATCAGGGCCTTCAGGCCCTCTTGTTTAAAAGACATCTCCTAAACTACAGGATGGACTTTTACTACACTTGGTAGGAATGACCCTTATATGGTCCTCTTTAAAAGTTGTTTAAATAGTTCAGGTCCGTTGCATATCTAGGTCACAGGAGCTAAAAATAGATCGTTTCAATAGAAACTTAGAAAAATCTTCTTGTCTGAAGCCCTAGTACACAGAGCTTAGATATTTTGCACATAGCATCATCTACAGATCCTCTGTCAAGATTGTTCAAATTATTCCCCTGGGTCAAAAAATGACCCGCCTCTGAACATAGTTTTCTCCATTTTGTCAGCTATTCTCAGTTGAGCGAAATGTGGCCCCATGAGCCTCTTGTATATACTGTATACTCCTATTTAACCCATTTCCCCATAAATATGCCTTTTTATGCCATTAATTTTTTTCTTCTACTGAAGAAAATAGTTCTAATCTACAAAGGCATGAATGATTACCATGAGAAAAAAATTCAATCCAAGTCTGGATTATTGTTTATTTCTCTCTAATTCTTTTTTGTGACATCTCTTTGGAATCGATCGATCGTCTTGAAATAACGATTCCAAAGAGTTGTCACAAGACAGGATTAGAGAGAGAAATCAGAAATTAAATTTATTTGAAAGTTTTGACTTAATATCGTTTTTGTCATACAGAGTTTTATGAAACGGGCCCCAGATCACCTAACCTTGAGCTCTGAGATGTTTTATTTCAGAAAGGGACTGCTGGTTCATGTGAGGCCATGAAGTTTTGGCCGTGGGATCAGAATAAAATTGTCAGTGCCAAAAGTGCCTCCCGTAATGGAACCATCACCCTTTATGATTTCAACCTGATGCATACCCAGACTCTTGCAAATACAATAGATTCAAATGAGTAAGCGTCTTTAACCCTTTTCCCCAATAGTAGCGCCTTTTAGCGTATTTAATTTATTTCTCCGCTAAAGACAATAGTTCCAGTTTATACCCTCATGGACCATTACCATAACAAATTTTTTATATAGCCTAGCAAATGTTAGTTTGAAACAGGCTGAAAGTAAAGCAGAATGTGCATTAAGGCACATTCTGCTTTACTTTCAACCTGCTTTAAGTGATCACCTGTATTTAATGTTATAACCGGGTTATTGGGTAAAGGGTTAGTAATGGTGTAACGATTTATCGATTCATTGCGATGTACATACCTGCCGATTGTGTAAATGAAGCTTGCTATATTATATCACGATGTAATTCATCCATCAGCCCTGCGATGTATCGATACGAGTGTTAAGTATCGTGCATCGCGATTTACACATAATATGACATTTAATGACAAAGTGTCTCATTGGAATCAAAACAGTTTGACTTGTTACAATGTTTTGTAGGCATCAGTTATTAAGTAACTGATATGACAGTATAATGGTATCCTTTTTGAAGCGAAAATACCTATTCCAACATCATACTTTTCACATTACGTATAGTTGTTAATGTATACACATTTGATTAAAACAGTACTAACAACTGTTGTGTTTATATCTAAACGTCTGTATCATGATACTTTTGTATCACGACTTAAATATCCTCTGATCAGGGTCTGCACTCTTTGGAATATTGCAATGGTCCGCATCAAAACTCCGCCCTGACAGGTCAATTAAATTGGTCTATAGTTTCTTTTAATTATGGAAGAATAACATCTCCCCCACCGTATATTTTCAGTAACTGGTACTGTAGCCTGGATGTTAATCACAGTAGGGGCATGGTAGTGGCTGGCAGGAACCATGGACAGCTGACCATCATGTCCAAGGAAGGTAGACAGGTAAGGATACTGTATAGAAGACTAATTTAGATTTAGAATATTGTAAATTGGGCTATATCTGACTTATTCAGATATTTAGCACACCTAAGCAAAGCTCAGAATAAGGCATTAGAATTGCATTTTGTCTGTCTGCATATCCCTCCACAATTAGTTTGTACCGCTCTAGTGTCTACAAATTTTGCGTGTATTTTGATTAACTTTTTGCAAATTGTATATGGCAGATGAGTTGAAATGATTGAAATCAGACCAATGGAAAGGGCTCCAGATAAGGGGAGTATTTCAAAAACTAAAATCTTTATTTTTGCATTAAACCTTATGGTGTCACAGTCACAGTGTCACTATTCATTAGAATTGTCTCTTGAAGACGATTCTAATGAGTAGTCACACCTTTCGATAAAAAATGGCCCTGCCCTGGGGGTCACAAATTTACATTCTTTTGGAAACTCAACTGTGTGGTATTGTTCATTATAATCAATTTCAAAACCTTTAAATTTCACACACAATGTTTACCTTTGGGAGCTTTCGCCTGTGTACTACAGGCTTTTTTAGCTCACCTGACAGGAAGTGCCAAGGTGAACTATTGTGATCACCCTTTGTCCGTCATCGTCTGTCGTCAAACTTTTTCTTCAAAGATCTTCGTTTTGGAAACCACTGGGCCAATTTCATCAAAACTTTATATTGATTGTTCCTTGTAGGGTACTCTCTCAGATTTCCTCAAATTTAGGTCATCCAATTGAAATTGTGCAACCAATTGAAAAAACTTTAAAAATCTTCTTGTCAAAAACTACAGGTCCAAATTGAAAATAATTTTACCCAAATGTGCCATTGGTGACCCTCTATCAGATTTCTATGATATAATTTTCCTATCTTAAAAAACATGGCCGCTAGTGGATGGGGCAGATTTTCCTTATATGGTATACGTATAGAGAAAACTTTAAAAATCTTCTTGTCAAAAACTACTGGTCCGATTTGAAAGCAATTTCATGCAAATGATCCATGGGTGAGCCTCTACCAGATTTCTTAAAATTATTTTGATATCTAAAGAAACATGGCTGCCAGTGGGTGGGGCAACTTTTCCTGATGTTACTGTATAGTTAAAACTGTAAAAATCTTTTTCTCTGAAACTACTTGTCCAAATTGAAAATGATTTTACACAAATGGTCAATTGATGACCCCCTACCATTTCTTAAAATCATTTTGTTATCTTAAAAAACATGGCCGCCAGTGGGTGGGGCACCTTTTCCTTATGTTGCTGTATAGTAACACTTTTAAAAATCTTCTTCTCTGAAACTACTGGTCCAAATTGAAAATTATTTTACAAAAATGGTCAATTTATGACCCTCTACCAGATTTTTAGCTCACCTGAGCACAAAGTGCTCAAGGTGAGCTTTTGTGGTCGGTCTTTGTCCGTCGTCGTGCGTCGTGCATTGTGCGTCAACAATTTCTTCAAACATCTTCTTCTCCAAAACCGCTGGCTGGATTGCAACCAAACTTCACAGGAATGTTTCTTGGGTCAAGATCTTTCAAAGTTGTTCAAAGAATTTGAAACAATGCAGAACTCTGGTTGCCATGGCAACCAAAGTGAAAAAATGAGGAAATCTTAAAAAATCTTTTTGTCAAAAACCAAAAGGGCCAGAGCTTAGATATTTGGCACATAGCATCATCTACAGGTCCTCTATCAAAGTTGTTCAAATTTTGCCCCTGGGGTCAAAATTGACCCCGTCCCGGGGGTCACCGTTTTACATAGAGTTATATAGTGAAAAGTTCAAACATCTTTTTCTCTGAAACCAATATGACCAGAGCTTTGATATTTGGCATGGTATAACTTCTAGAGGTATTTGACATATATTGTTGAATTGGTTCCGTTCTGTTGTATATCTAGGTCACAAGAGCTAAAAGTAGATTTTTTCAATGAGAACTTAAAAAATCTTCTTGTCTGAAACCATAGTACACTAAGCTTAGATATTTTGAACATAGCATCGTCTACAGGTCCTCTATCAAATTTGTTCAAATTTTGTCCCTGGGGTCAAAATTGGCCCCGCCCCGGGGGTCACAGTTTTACATAGAGTTATATAGTGAAATGTTCAAACATCTTTTTCTCTGAAACCAATATGACTAGAGCTTTGATATTTGGCATGGTATATAACTTCTAGAAGTCCTTCACATATATTGTTGAATTGGTTTCGGTCTGTTGCATATCTGGGTCACCGGAGCTAAAAATAGATTTTTTCAATGAAAACTTCAAAAATTTTCTTGTCTGAAACCATAGTACACTGAGTTTAGATATTTTGCACATAACATCATCTACAGGTCCTCTATCAAAGTTGTTCAAATTTTGCCCCGCCCTTGGGGTCACCTTTTACAAATCTTCTTTTCTGAAATCAAGTGACCCATCCTAGTGTCACCATGGACAGGTGAGCGATCAAGGGCCATTCTGGCCCTCTTGTTTAAAGTCATTCTGTTATCTTAAAAAACATGGCTACCAGTGGATGGGGCAAGTTTCCTTATATTTCTGTAGAGAACAACTTTAACAATCTTTTTCTCGGAAACTATTGGTCTGATTTAAGATTAATTTTACACAAACAATGATTCATGGGTGACTTTTTGCCAGTTTTCTTCAAATAATCTTCCTAGCCCAAACAACATGGCCACCAGTGGGTGGGGGTGAATAAGTGAAAACTTAATCATTATAGGTCCATTACCATGACCGTAATCATAGGTACCAGGTGAGCGATTTAGGGCCGCATGCGGCTCTTGATGTAAGTTTGTAAGACTGTGTTTTTGGTTTCGAAAAATGCCTATAACTTCTATGTCCCTTGAGGTATAGCTTTCATATATGTCTGTATATGGACAAGGCCTTTCCATGCACAGAAAAATTTGGACGACCTTGACCTTGAACTTAGTGTCCCCGTTTAGGAGGATAAAATCTGTGTTGGGTTTTCAAAAATTGCTAATAACTTCTATGTCCTTTGAGGTATTGCTTTGATATTTAGTATGTGTATGTATATGGACAAGACCTTTCCATGCACAGAAAAGTTTGTGACCTTGACCTTGAACTTACCGCCCACATTTAGATTTAGGTTATCTATGGACAAGACCTTATCATGCACAGAAATATTAAACACATGTATGTATGTCCAAGTATGTATTGGTCGTTGTTGCTTGCAAACTTCTATGATTAAGAAAGCATCAAACACCCATACACATTCTTTAGGTTTGGGATATGTATCCATCTCAAGTATGTGACAGTCGAGTGTCCAGCACCAGTGTTCTCTTTTTCTGATAGTTTGGAGCTTCATCAGACTCCAGATTACCTTGCTTCTGATCTAGCTCCAAACTGTTTACACTATAAATAATGGTTTTAGTATTAACATATTTATTTGGAAATAATAACTTCATTTCAATTGTGTATTTCAGATTTTTGAACAAAAACTACACAGGAACACAATCACTCATGTGGAGTTTTCTCCAAGGGAGGAATGGCTGTTGTGTACGGCATCCACTGACAAGACAGTAAAACTGTGGGACATCAGGAAAATAAAGGACAGAAAGAGTGCATTACAGGTCCTCAAACATGAGAAACCAGTCAACTCAGGTAATTATCTATTATACACTAATTTTAAGTATAAGTTTTGGACATGAAAAAATAGGAGATATTTTGGGACCAGTGTTTTTAGCTCACCTGAGCGAAAGGCTCAGGATGAGCTATTGCGATCACATTCCGTGGGCGTTTGGTGTCCGGCATCCGTCCACATGTTCAAACAACATCTTCTCTGAAACCAAACTTTGTCAGAATTATTAGTGACAAGGGGGAATGAAGTGTTGTTCAAAGTTTCTGGCTAGAATTGTTCCCCTTGCTTAGGGGCCAGATTTTCTAACATGACTGTATAGACAACTTTTAATGCATAAGAAAAGCTTTAAAAATCTTTTTCTCAGAAACAATAAGGCCCTGACCTTTGACATTTGGTATGTACCATTACCTAATGGTCTATTGCCAAGGTTGTTCAGATTATGACCCCCTAGGTAAAAAATGGCCTCACCCTTGGGCTTATCAGTTTTTCTTAGGAAAACCTTTAAAAATCTTCTTCTCTGAAACCGTAAGGCCCGGATCTTTAATATTTAACATATAGCTTTGTCTTGTGGTCCTCTACAAAGAACATTCAAATTATCAGTTTTTCATAGGAAAACATTTAAAAACCTTCTCTTAAACCGTAAGGCCCAGATCATCCATATTTGACATGTAGCTTCACATTGTTGTCCTCTACTGAGAATATTCAAAATCATGACCTCTGGGTCAAAGCTGTATCAAAATGTTGTCTTGCCCAGTCAGCTTCCATGTTACAGTGTCTTCAGGTGAGCGAAGTGTGGGTCTCTTGCCCTCTTGTTCTTCCTGTTTTCTGGGATTTCTAAGGGAGTTCTAACATACAGCTATCTTATCCTCTTTGAATTTTATAATGCCCTGAGACATTTAGGTCAAATAGGCTGAATTGACTGGCATCTGAAGATGCAATGGCATATAGTGATTGTCTTGTCCATCTATCTATAACAGGATAAATAGAATTTACCGTTTTGTCAAGCATCAACATTGCTCACTCAAAAACTTGGATACTGATACAGTTGTTGCCTTGGACCATTCCAAATTGACCAATATCACCCAACCTTGATTTTGACCTTGACCTTGACCTAATTGTACTTTGAATATTGTAAATGGGCTATTAATTTTCTTGGTTAACTACAAGTAGTACAAGTAGAAGTAGATATTACTGTTTTTTCTAACCTCAACACAACTGACTACAATGCTTTAATACTTATACAGTTGTTGCCTTGGACCATTACCAATGCACCCATATTACCGAACCTCAGTTTGACCTTGACCTAATTTGAACAAGATTCAGACTATATTGTCAAGGATGCCACCAGGAGCATAAGTGTTATTGAACGTGAAGTCTTGTTTTAACACATTACCCTATAGTCTATTTCAAGTTTTGAAGACAGATGATTACTTAAAGCAGATTGAAAGTAAAGCAAAATGCATCTTAAGGTGCATTATGCTTTATTTTCATCCTGCTTTAAGCTACAATCTACTAGGAAAAAGAAAATATTGTTATGAGACATTTTCATCTTGGTATAATGTGGAACTAATTTCTTGAGTAGAGGAATAAATTAGAGGCGTAAAAAGGCATATTGATGTGGTAATGGGTTAAGAAGGATCCCTTTCCTTGCAGCTGACTGGTCATTATTGACTCATTGTCAGGGCTGCCATTAGATAATCATGAACTTTTTTAAGATTTCCAAACTTTCTATTTTTCAAGCAAGATTACTTACAGCAGGTTGAAAGTAAAGAAGAATGTGCCGGTTTACTTTCAGCCTGCTTTAGCTATGATCTGGTAAGATAAAAATCCGAAATTTCTGAAAAATTTGAGAAGTCGCAGCCCTGCAGGTTTTATACATGTACAGCACTCCCTCTCTACAACGGCCCTCCCAACAACGACTCCCTCCTTACAAAGACTTTTGTCCCAGTTCCCTAAGCAGGACAGTTATGTATAACACTTTAACTGCTGCAATATCGTCTGTTAAAAATTGTCGTCTGCTGTTTTTCTCAAAGTAACAGAATTGAAATTTTGACAGAAATAAATTAATGACGAGTGACAAACAGCTTGAATCCAGATCAGATGCCGTGTGACGCATCGTCTGATCTGGATTCAAACTGTTTGCAAATGTAGTCGAGTTTCCCTCCCTATAACGACTCCCTCCAAACAACCTACACAATCTTTGTCTTCAATTGGGTGTCGTAGAGAGGGAGCACTGTACTTGTTTGCTGGAGGTTTTGAACCAATTTTGATTGGATACATATGATGTATTGACATTTAGGGTTTGGTCAATTGGATAGACTGGTTTATGTCTTACAGCATACTTCAGTCAGACAGATGGCTGTAGACTGTTGACTACAGATCAGCGCTCAAATTTAAGGGTATACCAGTCCCCTAACTGGCGCCTAGAAACCACCATCTCATATCCTCACATGTGCTTCAAAGCCATTAATCCTTACAAGGTAAGTGAAGTATGTATACACTTAACTTTTGAAACCCTTTACTTATGTTTAACACATTACTCCAAAAATACACCATCTTTTGCCATCTACGATTTGGAGGCATATAGTTTTTGTCCTGTTTGTCTGTCCGTCCTGTTTGTCTGCGCCAAAAAACTGGACCTGGGCCTTTTATACTTGTCATGTGTCTTCCCTGTATCAATACCTTTCCAACCATACAAAACTTTTTGACCTTGTGACCTTGACATTTGACCTACTTTTGTAAACATCTTTAAATGGCTATACATTTGCACCAGTAGGCCCAGGGCTTTCATATTTTGTATGTGTATTTCTTGTGTCAAGACCTTTCCAACCATACCAACGTCTTTGACCATGTGACCTTGAAATTTGACCAATTTAATCAAATCTTGGTTATGGGGGGGCCTCTGTGACCTAGTGGTATAGTCACTGTGACTACATCACTAAGCTCCTCACCGCTGTGAGTTCGAATCCCAGTAGGATTGTTCGGATTTTTCATGTGGGGAAGCCTTCCAGCTGGCTTACGGAAGGTAGGTGGTTCTACCAAATTGCCGATTTGTGCCTGAAACAGTGCATCAAGGACTACTGGGGTCTTCCTCCACCTGTAATTAGCTTGACATCCCGATATGACTGAAATACTGTTGAAAGCGACGTAAAATCAAATTAACCTTGGCTACAAATCTTGCATTTTTGCACCTGGGCCTTTTAAACTTGGCATGTGTATTCCTTATGTCTTGACCTTGACATTTGACCTACTTTTGTAAAAATCTTGAAATGGCTATAACATTTGCACCAGTAGGCCCAGGGCTTTCATATTTTGTATGTATATTTCTTGTGTCAAGACCTTTCCAACCATACCGATGTCTATGACCATGTGACCTTGACCTCAACCATTGATCTATTTAATCAAGCTTTAACCCAATACCTTAACCTTGGCTATAACATTTGCATTTTGCACCATGGGCCTTTTATACTTGACATGTGTCTTCCTCGTGTCAAGACCTTTCCAACCATACCACCGTCTTTTACCTTGTGACCTTGACCTTTGACCTAAAGTGGGGTTGCGTACTATAGACGGGTGCAAGCCTTTTCAGCATACGTTGACCAACGCTTAAGATTACGTGATATACGGTAGGGCTTTAACTGACACCTCCTAGAGTTTGGGATTAGGGCTGTTTATTGGAGATGACACGCTTGTGACCGCAATTATAATCAGTCTTGATTGTTCGGGAGTAAAATTTTGATGTTGTGACACTTGATTGTTTATTAAAATTAGTCTCCTATCTGAGAATGCAAGCGCTCCATAGTTTGAAGCTTCTTTCGAAGTAGCAAGTAAGTCGTTCTGTTTCTATTTCGATTTAGGATCTAAATCTGTAAGGCATTTTTAACTGAGAAAGAAAGTAAATAAAGCAAGTGTTTATTTAATACACTCTTGTTTTACGTGTCTAATTACAGTTTGAGGGGATAAGTTTGACTGTAAACGCTTTTATGCCTGCGGCATCTCGCGTTTAATTTATTCCTCTACTGAAGAAATTAGTTCCAATTTATAATGTTACAAATAATAATCATAAGAAATATCTTCTATGTTCTAGCAGATAATAGCTTAAAGCAGGCTGAAAGTAAAGCAGAATGTTTACTTTCAACCTGCTTTAAGTGGACACCTGTCTTCAAAATGAGAAATAGGTTATGGGGTAATGGGTTAAGGGGAGAAGATTGACTGGATACAACTTGTTTTATCTTTCAGGCTACATGACAAGGATGCCATTGGGGTAATAAGCAGTTTATTGTATGTAGTCTTGTTTATCTTCCAGGCTACATGGCATCCACTACAGGACCTGATAGTGGGTGGCCGTTACCCAGGTATCGAGATTCCGGAGTTTATGCCTAATAAGGGACGGTGTATTGACCTGTTTGCGGCAGACACTGGCAAAATTGTGTCCTCTATCGGTGACCCCACAGCTTGTGGTCTTTGTAGTGTATGTTTCTTAACTCATTACCCAATAGCCTGTTTCTAGTTTTAAAGAAAGATGAACACTTACTATACAGTAAGTTGAAAGTAAAACAGAATGTGCCTTAAAGACGATTCTAATGAAAAGTGACACAATAGTGTTTTATTCAGAAATAAAGATTTTAGTTTTTGAAATACTCTCCTTATCTGGAGCTCTGATAAATTATATCGTCTGACTGACTGTTACATTGAATACGGTTATAGGTATGATTTTCCCCAGGAAACTGAGGTAGGATCACTGGATGTCAGTAGCCTGTAGTCTGTTGTCCGTCCTTCCATCATTCACAATTGATTCGTTAACACTCTACAGGCTACACATTTGATCGGATCTTCATGAAACCTTATAACAATGATGTCTTGATGAAATCTAGGTCAAGTTCAAATGTGGGTCAAATCCAGTAAAAAACTTGGTCACTAGGTTGAATCATAGAAAACTTTCTTAACACTCTAGAGACTACAAATTTCATTTGATCTTAATGAAACTAAGTCAAAAAATTTGCTTCAATGAAATCAAGGTCATGGTTGAATGTGGGTCAGGTCCGTTCTCTTAATGAAACTTGGTCAAAATATTTGCCTCATTTATATCTAGGTCAAGTTGGGTAAAATTGTAAGTCATTATGTCATATCATAGAAAATCCTTCTAGAACTTTATAAATTTTGTCAAAATGTTTGCCATTTGAGTTCACCTGGCACTTTGTTGAGCTAATTTGATTGTGCTGTGTCTGTCGTCGTCTGTTCATTTGTCCGTCATCAACAATTTCTTTAAACAACATCTCCTCCTATAATACTGAATGGATTTTTGCCTAACGTGGCAGTAATTATCCTTTCAAAGTTGTTCAAATAGTTTTGATATGTTGCATCTAGGTTACAGTAGCTAAAAATAGATCATTTTGATGAAAAATTAAAAAATCTTAAATCGTTTGACTGAAACCACAGTACCCTGAGCTTAGATATTTGGCACAAAGCATCATTTATAGGTCCTTCATCTGCCCTTGAATTGGTATAAGGTCTGGGATGAGTATAAAATGGTTGAAATTGGACCAATTGGTGAAGAGTTATCTACCCTTGATGTGTTCAAAATGTCATATCTAACAGTGTTTACTCTCTGGCAACTACAGTTTTCAATGGATTTTGATTATACTTGCACACAATGTATATAGCTATAAGTTCATGAAGGAGTGCAATTATTGCTGAAATCTGATGATTGTGGCAAGAGTGATCTGCCCTTGGTATACTTTGAAAAACTTGAAAAGGTTTTATTTCAGTATATTGTTTATGATCTAGTTATCTGCACTTGATGTACTCTACTGTACTAGAATAGGTTGTTTTCTAATAATGATTACATGCTTTAGTCTACAAATTTGAATAGATTTATAATAATATGGGTGAAACTCTAAGGTAAAGCTATCAGGCTTCTTTACAGTAGGTGAGCGATATCAGGGCCTTCAAGGCCCTCTTGTGTTGCATTGTATTTTGTTTGCGTTTAATTCTTTGCATGCTAGCGACGGATATATCTTCCACAGTGATTACCTTTGCAAACCATTTGGATCCTGATGGGACGCCACATAACGCAGCGTCTCATCAGGATCCAAACTGTTTGCCATTCTGACCATGTTTTGAAAAGAAATTTCGAAAATTCTAACATTAGAACAGTTGCAGATGATAAATGTTTCAGACAAAAAAATTACCCAGCATGCAAAGAGTTGGGAGGAATAGAATAGCATGATCTCTTCTGTATAACTATATAAAGCTTTAGAAAAGATTTGGTGAAAAACTGGTTTACATTGACAACATTGCATTTTATTGCAATAAATCCTATGATGTTACTACTCATTAGAATCGTCTCTTCGAGACGATTCTAATGAGTAGTGACACAATACGATTTAATGCGGAAACAAAGATTTTAATTTTTGAAATATTCTTTCTTATCTAGGGCCCTGGATTAATTTTTCATTGAATTTCAGTTAAACAAGTTCAACTGGCAAGGGGATGCTTTAGCCACAGTAATGGGTAAGTTGTATAAGGTTGAACTTAAATTTCAAAACAAGTGTCAAATAGTTTGGATCCTGATCAGGCGCCGCGTTTCGCAGCGTCTGATCAGGATCCAAACAGTTTGCACAGGCGCCTTTTAGCGTCATTTACAGTGAAAGGGTCCGACGTTCATCCTCAACAATTTTAGTTTTTACACTAGAGAGGCCACAATGTTTATCCAATCTTTCTCAACCTTGCTCAGATTGTATATTACCATAAGAGTTCGGATGAGTTTGATTATGGTTGAAATTGGATGAATAGGTCAAGAGTTATCTACCTTTGAATTGCTGAAAATGCCATATTTAACAGTGTTTACACTCCAGAGTTAACAATTTTTATCCAATCTTTCTCAAGCATGCTCAGATTGTATATGACTATAACAGTTCAGATCAGTTCTATTATGGTTGAAATCAGAAAAATAGTTCAAGCGTTATCTACCTTTGAATTGCTGAAAATGCCATATTTATTAGTGTTAACATTCTAGAGGCCACAATTTATATCCAGTCTTTTTCAAACTTGCTCAGATTGTTTATGACTATAAGAGTTCAGATGAATTCGATTATGGTTGAAAGCGGACAAATAGGTTAAGAGTTATCTATCTTTGAATAGCTGAAAATATCATATTTAACAGTGTTTACACTCTAGAGGCCACACTTTTTAGCTCACCTGAGCTGAAGGCTCAGGATGAGCTATTGTGATACCATTTCGTCCGGTGTCTGGCGTCCGTCGTCCGTCGTACGTCCACATTTTCAAACAACATCTCCTCAGAAACCACTGACCCAATTGCAACTAAACTTTGTCAGAAGCATCAGTGGCAAGGGGGAACGAAATCTTGTTCAAAGTTTTTGGCTAGAGTTATTCCCCTTGCTGTGGGACCAGATTTTCTAACATGACCCTATAGACAACTTTTAATGCATAAGAAAATCTTAAAAAATCTTCTTCTCAAAAACCCAAAGGCCCATACCTTTGATATTTGGTATGTATCATAACCTAATGATCTTCTACCAAGATTGTTCAAAGTTTGACCCGCCCTGGGGCTTATCAGTTTTTCTTAGGAAAACCTTTAAAAATCTTCTCCTCAGAAACTGTATGGCCTAGATCATTAATATTTGACATGTAGCTTTGCCCTATGGTCCTCTACCAAGATTGTTCAAATTATGACCCCTTGGTCAAAATTGGCCCCGCCCCAGGGCTTATCAGTTTTACATAGACTTATATAGGAAAACCTTTAAAAATCTTCTACTCTGAAACTGTAAGGCCCAGATCTTTAATATTTGACATATAGCTTTGCCTTGTGGTCCTCTACCAAGATTGTTCAAATTATGACCCACGGGCCAAAAATGGCCCCGCCCTCGGGCTTATCAGTTTTTCATAGGAAAACCTTTAAAAATCTTCTTCTCTGAAACTGTAAGGCCTAGATCATTTATATTTGACATGTAGCTTTGCCTTATAGTCCTCTACCAAAGTTGTTCAAATTATAACCCCTGGGTCAAAATTGGCTCTGCCCCGGCCCCCGGGGCTTATCAGTTTTACATAGACTTATATAGGAAAACCTTTTAAAATCTTTTTCTCTCAAACTGTATGGCCTAGATCTTTAATATTTGACATATAGCTTTGCCTTGTGGTCCTCTACCAAGATTGTTCAAATTATGACCCCCGGGTCAAAAATTGCCACGCCCTCGGGCCTATTAGTTTTTTATAGGAAAACCTTTAAAAATCTTCTTCTCTGAAACCGTAAGGCCAAGATCATTTATATTTGACATGTAGCTTTGCCCTATGGTACTCTACCAAGATTGTTCAATTATGAACCTTGATCAAATTTGGCCTCGCCCCGGGGCTTATCAGTTTTACATAGACTTATATAGGAAAACCTTTAAAAATCTTCTACTCTGAAACTGTAAGGCCCAGATTCTTAATATTTGACATATAGCTTTGCCTTGTGGCTCTCTACCAAGTGTGTTAAAATTATGACACCCGGGCAAAAATTGGACCCACCCAGTTTTTATAGGAAAACCTTTAAAAATCTTCTCTTAAACCGTAAGACCCAGATCATTAATATCTGACATGTAGCTTCGCATTGTGGTCCTCTACCAAGATCAAATTATGGGACCTGGGTCATAGCTATATCAAAATGTTGTCTTGCCCAGTCAGAGTCTATGGTACAGTGTCCTCAGGTGAGCGAAATGTGACCCTCTGGGTCTCTTGTTTTTTCAATCTTTCTCAAACTTGCTCAGATTGTATATAACCATAAGTTCTCAAATGACTTAAATTTTTGCTGAAATCGGATCATTAGATCATGAGTTATCTGCCCTTGATGTGCTGAAAATGCCAAATCTTACTGTTTACACTCTAGAGACCACAATTTTTATCCAATCTTTCTCAAACTTGCTCAGATTGTATATGACTATTATGTCTCAAACGTGTTGGAAAATGGTTGAATTCGGACTAATTGTGGCAAGAGTTATCTGCCCTTGAGTTTATCAAAATTTTCACATCTAACAGTGTTTACACTCTTACAACTACAGTTTTCAATGGATTTTGTTTATACTTGCCCACAATGTATATAGCTATAAGGGTTATCCGCCCTTGATATACTTTGAAATGCTAGAAAAGGCTTCATTTCAGTATTGTTTAGGCTCTAGTTATCTGCCCTTGATGTACTCTACTATACTAGAATAGAGAACAGCTTAATGCAAGGTGACAGTAAAACAGAAAAAGCTCCATAAGGAGCTTTCTGCTGTCACCTTGTTTTAAGCAGTCACCTTTCGTAAACGCCTAATAATTTACATAATTTAGTGGTCGTAATAGAAAGGTTGTACTGTTATCCCGACATTAAATTATTTTATTTTTTTTGTTCCAGGGTTTGATATGATTCTATGGAATAGAAAAGAGAAAGTGATAGATGAAAACCAGCAAAGACTAATAGATTTGTACAATGACCATAGCTATCTTAACGGTGATACCACAAACAGAAGTGGGAAATCTTTTAGGGTAGGACAATGGACTGTCAAGGACAAGTCAACAAGATACTCACTCACTCACTCACTCACTATCCGGTTTATTTGTTGATCAGGCCACAATTAATCCTCTGCTGAGGGTGGGGCCTGACTGTCCAGTCTCGATCGAAGTCTTCCTCTCCATTCCTGTCTATGATGAGGGTTGATGGGGTCCATACCCAGGGCTTTCCTGTCACGTTTCACAACGTCCTCCCAAGACAATTTGGGTCTGCCAATGGTCCTTTCTGCTGGTACGTTCATCTAACGATCTTTTGCAATCCAGCCTGTGCTGCGCTCAACGTGTCCTAGCCAACGAAGTCTGCTCTTCTGCATGATGGCTGCCAGGCTTTCCAAGTTGACTTGGGTGAGGAGGGTAGTTTAGATAGTTTAACACATTCGACCATAAATATGCCTTTTTACCCCTTTAATCAAGTTCTTCACTTTAGAAAATAATTTATACGGTTATGAATATGTATAATAAGAAATATCTGCTATTTACTAGCAGAAAGAAGCTTAAAGCAGTCTGAAAGTAAAGCAGAATGTGCCTTATGGCACATTCTGCTTTACTTTAAACCTGCTTTAAGTGGTCACCTATTTTCAAAATGAGAAACAGGCTATGGGGTAATTGGTTAAGAAAAAGAAATGTTGGTTGAATAACGGATGAAAAGACTCCTAAGGTCGAGTTAAAATCTGACAACAAGTATACAGTAGAACCTCTCTTTTATTACCACTAAAATGAATGCTAATTGTCTGTATAAAAGACAGGTGACAGCTTAAAGCAATGTGAAAGTGAAACAGAAAGCTCCTGTAGGAGCTTTCTGTTTCACTTTCACATTGCTTTAAGCAGTCACATGTCTTTAACCACTAATATTTGACACATTTTAGTGGTCGTAATAGTGCGTATCAACTGTACTAAGAAAATAAAATGAACACATTTACTCTCTGAATGTTAAATAATGCTACCAACTGCTACGATATTTTTTGTCGTCTGCTACTGTCCTTAATTTAGAATTTTATTATATTTCACTTTTAACCCTTTACTCCATAACCTGTTTCTGGTAGTGAAGTAATGTGCCCACTTAAAACAGGTTGAAAGTAAAACAGAATGTGCCTTAAGGTACATTCTTCTTTAGCTTTCAGCTTCTTTCTGCTATTAAATAGCAGATAGTCTTATTATTTTACTTGATAGTAAAGCAGAATGTGTATTAATGCACACTCTGCTTTACTTTCAGCCTGCTTTAAGCTGCAATCTGCTACAATATAGGAGTTTAGTTTAAACATAATTTTTTGATTGTCATATACATGTGTATTTGTACAACCATATAGCACAAGTTCCTAATCAAATTTATAGAATACAAATACAGTAGAACCTCTCTATTCCGATTACTAAATTGTGTCAAATATTAGTCCTTTAAGACAGGTGACTGCTTAAAGCAATGTGAAAGTGAAACAGAAAGCTCCTACAGGATCTTTCTGTTTCAAGTTCACATTGCTTTAAGCTGTCACCTGTCCTTTATACGGACAATTAGCCTTCTATTTAGTGGTCGTAATAGAGGATTCTACTGTTTATGAGCAAAATGGTTGGGCCATAGGGGCCCTGAATGAAAAGTGTATTCAAATCTATTTATAGTATATGTATACACTATAAATAGATTTGAATACATTTTTCCTTCAGGGCCCCTATGGGTTGGGCCACAAGTTCTACCAACATTAGTTACACTCCTCCCTTTTACAATATAGGAAATAATTTTTATGGTACATATTTTTGACTGTATAAATTGGAAATATTTTCCAAAGGCGTAAAAAGATGTATTTATGGCGTAATGGGTTAAGAAACATCTTTGCTCCTCATGAACCTGATGTCCATTTCTAGCTGTTTGGAGCCAGATCAGACACCAAGTACCACAAGAG
Source organism: Gari tellinella (assembly GCA_922989275.2). Lineage (NCBI taxonomy): Eukaryota > Metazoa > Mollusca > Bivalvia > Cardiida > Psammobiidae > Gari > Gari tellinella. The sequence goes on from OV277870.1 coordinate 15,266,444, forward strand.
TCTGATCAGACTTCAACTAATTTAATACACTGATTGAAAAATTGCCACATTTGTTAAATATTTTATTTTCGTTCAAATATTCATTGTATCACGTTGATTTTGGCGAAGAATTTTGTCTCCCAATCATGTTGAATGTTGATTCTGAACAATAAAAAATATAACAAGACGACGTATATGTATTGTTTTATGCTTTCCATTTTTGTCAAGCCTGCTTGCGATGAGCTCGACATAGTTGCGTCAATGTCTTTATAATTATGTTGCATGTATGTCAGTGCGCCAGTCCGTCTGTGTGTGACCGTCTGGTCTTGTCCTGACTCTAACTCAGAACTCCATGGATTTATTGTGAAATGACCAGGCATACATGTTCGGTTAGCAGGTATGGTCTGTTACACGCAAAACCCAGGTCAGCAGCTGAAAAGTCAAGGTCAATAAAATATGGTTAAACTAAAAGTCAAGGTCATACTTAGAGGTCAAAGGTCAAAATCATGTATTTTTTGGCTTGTCCGTCCTCTACTCACATAGAAATTATTAACATTTTCAAACAAGATGAGTTTTAAAATGCTATGTTCCCTCAGCTTCCCTAGTGGGAGATGACCTCTAAATGACCTTGACCTTTGTCTGACTTCATTCAACTTGTACTTAGCTTCGATCGCACATGTCAATAATGAAGTCTTCATCACCAGGGATATTTAATGTACATGTATTAGATACAGTACTGTTCCTACTATCACATTATTATATTTCCAAAGTTCTGGTCATGGTTAAATTCAGGCTATTTGACCTATAAACGACCTTGACATTGACCTTGTCGAATATTACCCAGATTGTAAATGACTTGTTCAAGAACTTATTGAGTTGAGTATACACATGCCAAACATGAAGTCTCTAACACAAATATTTCTAAAGTTATGACCAAGGTTGTTGACAGACAGGGCAAAAAGAACTACACCCAACAACCTTGGTCATAACTTGAGAAGTATTTGTGATAGAGTCAAATATCAGTCGTGAAAGACATGTGACTGCTTAAAGCAATGTGAAAGTGAAACAGAAAGCTCCTACAGGAGCTTCCTGTTTCGCTTTCACATTGCTTTAAGCTGTCACCTGTCTTTTATACAGACAATTAGCCTTCACTTTAGTGGACGTTATATAGGGGTTCTACTGTATATTGAAAATGCTAGAAACATCAATAGAAGCGGACGCAAATCCAGGGCTACCATTTCTCCGGATTTTTCCTAAATCTTCGGTTTATTTCTAGTACATGGTAGCTTAAAGCAGGCTGAAAGTAAAGTAGAATGCGTCTTAAGGCGCATTCTGCTTAATTTCCAGCCTGCTTTAAGAAGCCACATGTCAACAAAACTAGAAACAGGCGATGGGGTAAAGGTACGATTCGTAAAAATCGCACTTGAAAAATGCAAGTTTGGAAAATCTTAGGATTTTTCATGTCAACTTATGGCAGCCCTGCAAATCTGAAGCATACGACTGTTATTAGCTGTCTAGCAATAATTTCGCCAGGGGCCTCCTAAATAAAACGTCTAATGGGTGACAGAGCCGTGTATTACAGTGACGTTCATTACGTCAAGGTCGACACGTCACCGTGGTTAGATGATTCGTTCTTATGACACTCATTCACGGATAGTACACAATGCTGCCACTTCCCCGGATTTTTCCGAAATATTCGGGGTTTTCTTAATCTTTCCGGACCTATGGATTTTTTCCGAAAACTTCGAATTTCTGCACTATTTTTAAAATTTGGAATGTTATGCTTTCATTTTGTCGGAGTTTTTATGTCGGTTTTGCTTAGGAAACGATGATATGGGTGTCAAACAGTTTAGATCCAGATCAGACGCCGCGTTGCGCTGCGTCTGATCTAGATTTTATCTGTTTACATAATTATGTTAGTGGTACAGAGTCTGGCAGCGAAAGGATTAAAGGTACGATTCCTTGAACATTTGGAAATGATCTAAAAGGATTTTTATGAGCAAATTATGGTAACCCTGGTATACAGTGTGTAACTGAGTGGGCAATATGTTAGTCTTTCCCAATAAGTTTATGCCAAAAACAGTCAGATTATCTATTTCTATTGCAAACAGTTTGAAGCAAGATCAGCAGGGCTGCCATAAGTTGACATGAAAAATCCTATGATTTCCAAATTTTCATTTTTCAAGTCCGATTTTTCAAACCGTACCTTTACCCCATAGCCTGTTTCTTGTTTTGTTGACATGCGACTACATAAAGCAGGCTGTAAGTAAAGCAGAATGCGCCTTAAGGCGCATTCTGCTTTACTTTCAGCCTGCTATAAGCTACCATTTTCTAGAAAAAAATCCGAAGACTTAAGGAAAAATCCGGAGGAATGGCATCCCTGTAGCTTTAGTTGGTACATACCCATATTTCAAAGTTAAAACGTGGCATACTTGACTACGTTTTAACTTTGAAATACGGGTAGGTTCAATTTAAGCGAGATCGACTTGTCGAAATTCAACTTATGCAATACTGATACGATCGATTTAAGCGAGTTTGAAGTATTGAGTTTCAACTGTACATTTAACAAATAGACAACAATTGACTGGACTGAATTGGAAACTGTTAATTTGAATTACATGAAAGAGTGTCGATGTCCCTTGTATGGTTCTCAACAAAAGTCTGTAAATTTTTCAGTTAGAAGTACAGTGGAGAAAACGTTATTATTTCCCGTTTAAACGCAAACGAAACGCAACACACAAAAATGTAGAAAATGACAATTGTTAGACAATTCTGACTTTTCATTTTTATCTGAGTGGCAAACAGCTTGGATCCTGATCAGACGCCGGGTTACCCGGCGTCTGATCTGGCCCCAAACTGTTTGCATTGGAAATACTAATTTTAGCGTAAACACGTTCATTGGGAAATAATAACGGTTTCTCCACTGTATATAGATCTACAGGATTCTAGTTTTATATCAACCGTGTTAAAATATTCTTGTCGGCAAACCCCAAATACCCGCCCACAGTTTAGACATTGGGTGTTCATCAATGATCGCTTATAATGAAATTGGATATAACGAAATACATACATTGGATATAACGAAACAATGTTTATTCCCTTTCTCTAGTTATTGTACAGTAAATTGGATCTGATATAGCCAAGCTAGGATATAACGAAATAGATCGGACAGAGGTTCGTTATAGGTGAGCTTCACTGTATGAAGCATTCTCCACCAACCAAATAAATGTGATATGTTAATTGGAGATTTTTTGTCATTTATGTTTTTTTAAATGCCCTATGCCCTAGAATAATACAGCTTTCTTTTGTTTTATGTTTTTGTTATTTAACCAATTGCATGTAAGCGACAAGTATATGTGTCCTTTACAAAAAGTGTCCAGGTGAAAAGTACACTAAAGTCGTGTCCTTTATAAACAGTGTTACCTAGATCATAGGAATATTATAGGAGCCCTATGTCCAGGGTCTGCACTGTTTGTCATATTGCATAAAGTGTAAAATAAAAAAAAACAACGTAGAAATTGAAAAATTAACTAGACTTTATTGGCAACTGGAGTTTTCTATCTAAAGTTCCGGGGGGGGGGGGGGGGGGGGGGGGTGGTAAATGAGTAAACGCATTCATTGTCTTACACCGAGAACAATGATTATTTGCAAACAGTTTAGATCCTGATCAGATGCCGCGTAACGCGGCGTCTGATCAGGATCCAAACTGTTTGACACTCGTAACGATATTACTTTAGTCAATTTACCCAAAATGTAAAGCTTAGAAATAGAAGCAGACGACAATTCTTAAACGCATATGACGTCACAACGGTGAAGGGAGAACAGCGCAGAAGACGTTACGCGAACTTACCAGTGCTTGACGTTTATTGTAATAACCGCGACAGGATATGTGTGTCTAATTATATTTTTTAGCTCCTGACAGTCGAACTTTGATAACTCGATTTGTGTAACTCGAAATTACCCGTATTTCAAAGTTAAAACGTTGCCTAGCAACGCTTTAACTTTGGAACACGTGTTAGAATTCTCTATTTGACTTTGGCGAGTTCGCAATACCTACTGTTTTATTGTAAGATAGAATGGTTAGACTTATGCGAATTCGAGGTAGTGAAGCCCATTTGTAGAGCTATATATCACATCTTGTAAGGGAATGTATCTCAAATATTTTTTACTAGCAGGTGTATACGCTTGCAATGTGCTAGCAATTCCTTCACGGATTTTCAAATGATTCTTGTCAATTTTTGTCAATCCTGACTCAATCATCTTTTAACGGCGTGACTATTTGTTACATTACTGTTTAGTTTGAACTCTTTTTTTTCAAGCTTAAAAGACACACGAGCTTCAATCTATTTCGTCTGTATCACGAGCGGACAGTACGCACGTTTTTTATCATTGATGCAGTAAAAGTTCGATTCATACCAGTTACCGGATATAACGTTTTATTTATTCCTTGCTGATAACGGAAACCGATCAATTAAAAACTGGATAACGTTTCTTAAAGGTACGTACAAATATATTTAACTTTTATCACGCTAAGCTGGCCTTGCCTAACATTTGCAAACATTTTAGACCCAGATCATACGGCGCGATCTAAACTGTTTGCCACGCATATTCCACATTTATTCAGTAAAAAACACATTAAATCAAGTTTTTACACGATATGTTTGAAGCAGACGACTATTCAGCATTATAAAGGTTTACCAACTATTATTTATTACACTGAGCCAGTATTGTATGATGGTTAATTTCCTTTTCAATTGTTTTAAAAATTCAGATTTTTAACGCAATGGTCCCTGAAACTTTAAATGGACACTTCCAGATTCCAACCCGGCGGACGTGGTCCAGTGGTAGTACCCTCGACTGCTGTACTAGGGGTCATGAGTCCCCCCCCCCCCCCCCCCCCCCCCCCCCGCAGGACCAAGTTTTCTTCGGATGAGAATTTATATGCCGAGGTCCGACGTATCGGTGCTTTACAGTTGCCTTGATATTCAAAAGAACCAGATAACTCTGTCGATAATAAGAGTAGACAAGCGTAATATTCATAGTTAGGCATACACTGAGAGTAACACACGCGGCACTAGGGTTCAATGGGTTGACGCTTTTCTGTGCTTTGAAATTGTCACTTTCAAACTACACTGTATGACAAATTAAGTTTTTATGTACATTTAATAGGGAAAAATTATGAAGATAGGTGTTAAAGCATTCAACCATAGTGACCAGTATAATCCATCTTTACAAACAATCTATGTGAAGAGCACACTTTCTCGTATGCAAACAACGAAGACCCTGATCAGATAAATTTTATATGACACAGGGTCTGCACTGTTTGTCATTTAGCAATACATTATTAAACTCGACTATGTACTTGTGACCTTTTTGGACTTATATTTGTTTTTAGACTTTACTCTTTTTTTTAAACTGGAAGTTCAAACATCACTGGATTACATGTAGCACTGCGCTGTGTCTAGAAGTGTCGCTGATACATTGGGATAAAGGTATTTTCCACATTTATAAAATCGTTTCATTTTAGTGCATTATGTTTTCGTTAGTATCGCTTAAACGAGACAAAATAACGTATTCTCCAAGGTATATTAATAATTATAGTATTGCATGCACTATATGCACGAAAGGTGACCCTAACAAACCTGAAAATTATCGCCCAATATCACTCCTGAGCTGTCTCGGGAAATTATTTACATGTATTCTAAACAATAGACTAAATGAATTTGCCGAGAAAACAAATTTGATACATGAGACACAGACAGGGTTTAGGAAGAACTTTTCAACCATAGACAATGTTTTTATTCTAAAACACTTAATTGATCTTGTTCTTTCAAGTAAGAAAAAGTTTTACTGCTGTTTTGTCGATTTTAAACAAGCCTTCGATTCAGTTTGGCGAGTAGGTCTATGGCAAAAACTAAGAAAAGAACATATCAATGGAAAATGTTTTGACATTATCAAAAGCATGTACAACAATATTAAATCAAAAGTTATGACTGCAGAAGGATCTACCCCGTTCTTTGACTGCCTTGTAGGAGTAAGACAGGGAGAAAATTTATCCCCTTTTTTGTTTTCTATTTTCCTAAATGACCTTGAACAATACTTAAGTGATAAAGTACATGGCATAGCCAGTGATATAGATGTAGATGGAGTACGCATATACCTAAAGCTTTTCGTATTATTATATGCCGACGATACGATAATTTTTAGTGATAACGAGCAGGATCTACAGAATGCTCTGGACAGATTTAAGGAATACTGCGATTTATGGAAACTTAATATTAATGAAAATAAAACGAAAATTTTGCTCTTTGGTAAGGGATCTGCTAAATGTAACTGTTCATTCAAAATAGGTACACATGTTATTGAACTTGTAAATGAATATAAATATTTAGGTTTATTGTTTACAAAAAGTGGGAGTTTTCATAAAACAAAATTGCAAATTGCTGCTCAAGCTAGTAAGGCAATGTTTGCATTAATTAGACGGATTAAAGTATTGTCACTTCCATATGATATACAAATAGACCTTTTCGAAAAAACAATAAAACCAATACTCTTGTATGGGTGTGAACTCTGGGGGTTTGGAAACTGTCAAATGCTAGAGAAGGTGCAACTTAAGTTTTACAAATACATTTTTAATTTAAAAACATCTACACCATCATATATGATATACGGAGAAACCGGTGTTACTCCGTTAATACTTAATATTAAAAACAGGGTTATTGCATATTGGACCCGACTTATTGAAAATTTATCTACAAATCAAAGTACAAAATTAGCATCAAAACTTTATGTCACAATATTCACACTACATTCCAAAAATAAAATTAAATCACAGTGGCTAGAAAATACTAAACAGTATCTTTGTAATACTGGCTTTTCTGGAATCTGGTACAGTCAAAGCTTTGTTAGTTCCAAATGGCTTATAAAAGCATCTTATCAAAAACTTAAAGATATCTTTATACAAAACTGGCACTCAGACCTTAACCAAACATCGGATTCCAGTATTTATAAATACATAAAACAAAACTTTGGCCGCAGTGGTTATTTAGACAAGTTGCCTAATTATTTTGGTAAAAATATTATTAAATACTTCACGCGAAATCATCGACTTCCTATTGAAACAGGCCGCTGGCATAATATACCTTACATTGAGCGGAAATGTATATATTGTACAGATATCGGAGATGAGTATCACTATTTACTTGTTTGTCCAACGTTTAATAACTTAAGATTGAAATATATTGATTATCAAACTAGAACGAGACCAAGTAAACGAAAATTAATGGAACTAATAACGCATAATAATATTGAAAAACTAAAAAATCTAAGTATATTTTGCAGCAAAATTAAGCAAACCTTTAAGGACTAGATCTATAGATTCTAAAATATTTTTAAATGTTTTCTAAAAATTCATATCTGGCCCCATGCTTGTGAAGCGGTTGGTTTGAGTCTGGGATCGTTCTCGGGTCTTTGGTTGGTCAAATGTGAGCAGAATGCTCAAGTCTGACCAATCATGGGGTTGGGGCCGTCTCGGGCTTGTCTCGGATGCTTTATAGGCGTGGACCCAGTACATGTAAATGATTTAATACTAATTGTTTGAAATATACATGCTTTAACTCATTTACCCCTGAAACTTTTCATCGAAAATTCCAATTCCAAGATAAGTCTAGTCATTTTTTTACTATTTATGGTTGTATTTAACAATTAATTTTCAAAATGACAAACAGTGTAGACCCTGATCAGAGAGCTCTTTAATGAGCCCTCTGATCAGGGTCTGCACTGTTTGCACAGGACAAGTGTAATCCTCATAGGTACACTGTTTGTAAATGACGAGTATACTCGTCGTCAGGGTTGAATGTGTTAATAATCATATGTTGTGCAGTTTTCTGGTAATTTGGCGCTATACATGCTTTAAGTCATTTACCCCTGAAACTTTTCATCGAAAATTCCAATTTCAAAATAAGTCTAGTCAATGTTTGACTTTTTTATGGTTGTTTTCAATAATAAATTTCAAAATGACAAACAGTGTAGACCCTAATCAGAGGGCTCCTTAAGGAGCCTTCTGATCAGGGTCGACACTGTTTGCACAGGACAAATGTAATCCGCATAGGTACTCTGTTTGTAAATGACGAGTATTCTCGTCGCCAGGGTTGAATGTGTTAATAATCGTATGTTGTGCAGTTTTCTGGTAATTGGCGCTGTGGCACAGCCGGCGAGTTTTATGTGGGACAAACTATGGAATTGGCTGTTGTTGTGTATTCAGCGCTAGGTGGCCTGAAAACTGTACCATACACTAAATTCTAGATTAGATTATGACGTCGTTTTTTAAATACAAATTACGTAACATTTACGTCATAATTATGGAATGTATATAAACAGAGCTCCAGGTTGAATAGGGGGAGTAACTCAAAACGAATAAAGTCTTTATTTCTGCATTAAACCATGTGGTGTCACTACTCATTAGAATCGACTCTCCGAGACGATTCAGGTGGGTGGTTACATCAAGGGATTTGGTGCTGAAATGTGTATGAATGTTGGATTTGTTCAGTTTACTTCCTCTTATCTGGAGCCCTGGTATAAAACTATGTGTAGCCGTTTTCCCTTATATTGTTTACTTTTGTTGTTCAATGTTACTTTGAGTTATAATTATAATGCTAATGTTTCTCACTATCTGTGGGACTTATGCATATGTAAATAAAAGTTGAAAGATGAAAGTCATACGACTAGTGGAGTATAGACAGTATTCAACACTATAAAAACGTTAACGAAAAAACATGGCAAACAGCTTTATGACTGTACTCCCATTGCCCCCCTAGCATGTCGTATCGTCTGCTAAAAAAATCCACCTGCTGTCTGAAATTTTAAATAAATATGTATTACATGTAAATGTATAACAACATACGTGTGCGACTATGAACGCGGCGTCTGGTCTGCATCTAAACTGTTTGGCACTCATTCTTTGATTATTAATGTCTATATTTTAAATTAATATTTTTTGCAGACGACAATTTCGAAACAGGCGATATTACGGCAAGATAAGGGTGGGGCGACGGTCAGGGGTAATATTTTTTGACATAAATCATAATAAATATGCCATATACCCACCACTACATGAATAGCGTTTCCTGTTTTTTCTTATTCAATGATATGAATACTTGTAGCTTTATTGCACTAGGACTATTATACAATACAGTCGAACTTCGGTATCTCGAAGTCGGTTTTGTCGAACAAACCCGTATTTCAAAGTTAAAACGTGGCTAAGCCACGTTTTAACTTTGAAATATGGGTATGTTCGACTTAACCGAACATGAAATAATGCACTTTATATGTCGAACTATTGGATAGTTTGAGTTAAACGAGTTCGAGATATCGAAGTTCGACTGTACATGTATGTATACAGGTGATCGTATTTTAATCCTTATTTACCTCCACAAATGCGCATTTAGATCATTGAACCCTAGCGATGAGTATACAGCGCCCCCTCCCTATACAACGGACCGCCCAGCTACGACTCCCTCCTTACAGCGACCCTTGCCGCTGTAAGACAATTTTATCTACAGTACTGAACCTTATTAAATTAAATTGATAATCGCAAGCGAATTGCCATCGAATTGCCATCAAATCGGGCGCTTAAAAAAAAACTACGCTTGAATGTTGTTTCGCGAATTTTCCGAAGCGGTTGTGACAAAAATTGAATCGAAAAAAATAACGAAGGCATATTTGCGAACATTTGTGAGATACACCATTCAAGAAAACTTACCCGAGGGTAAAGTTACTATTTTGAATCGCAAGCGAATTGCAAGCGAATTACCATCGAATTGCAAGCGAATCTCAGACATTGTTAATTTAATATGGTTCAGTGCTGTATTTAACATTCACGACTGCAATATCGTCAGCTTAAATTTGTCGTCTGCTGGTTTCTCAAATTTACATATCGAACATTTTTATATTAAAATATTCATTAAAATACATAATGATGAGTGACAAACAGCTTGAATCCAGATCAGACGCCGCGTTACGCGGCGTCTGATCTGGATTCAAGCAGTTTGCAAATGTAAATCAATTTCCCTTCCTATAACGACTCCCTCTGAACAACGCACACGTGTCATGTGTCCCATTGGGTGTCGTTGTAGAGAGGGAGAGCTGTACAAGTCTTTTAGATACAGTGTATACGTTCAAAAAATACACTGTCCTCGGCAAACAGTGTAGATCTGGGCAGATCAGAAGGCTCCTAAAGTAGCCATCAAATCAGGGCCTATGCACTTTTGTCATTTTGAAATTCACGGACCGTGATTGTAAAACACTTTTCTAGATCTACCCTAAATAGACTAGACTTATATGGAAATTTGGAATAATCAATTTAGAGTTTAGGGGTGAATGATACGCATCTACCTATCTCTCTCCCATTCCATGCAGCAATGAAAAGAATATTTATTAATTCTATCCCGGCCAAGTTTTGTTGTCTACTTTAACCCTTTTACTTCTAAAAGTGTCGTCTGCAATATATGACTTTAAAAGTCAGCTTCAGGGCTGTTCTGACTGAAGAAATGTCGATACGAGTGGTAAAACAGTTTTGATCCTGATCGGATGCCGCGTTACAAGTCGTCAGAAATGGGCTAGATTTAATGGCATGCCCTATTTGCAATTTCAAGGCTTAATGAGTTAATAGTAGAAGAATACATATTAAGCAAATTGGTGGCCACGGCAGTGAAATGGGTGAAAGGAATGAAACCATTTTTACAGTTGGCCTAATTGTTTTTAGACGATGATGAAGTGACGTATTGTAGTAACTTATAAATGCAGTTACAGTAAAACCTCTTCATTAGCTCTTTGCTGTGTAATTTTTTTCGTCTGCAACAATTTGTCGTCTGCTATCGTTCTAAAATAAGATTTTTCAAAGTTTTTTCTAAATTCAGTATCAGAATAGCAAACAGTTTGGATCCTGATGAGACGCCGCGTTACGCGGCGTCTCATCTGGATCCAATCTGTTTGCAGACGTAATCAATATGGCAGGTATATCCACCGCTAGCGTGCAAAAAAGTTAAGACCACTAAATTATGTTAATTATTAGACGGTCATAAATTCTTTTAATTATTAGATGGTTACTGTTATATTGCTTTAAAGCGTCACCTGTATTTTATACAAGCAAATTGAAGACATTAGCCTACTTTTTATTGGCCGTTATAGATAGGTTTTACTGTTCTATACATTAAGATCGTAAATTATGAGTATGTAAAAGATGATGACAGATATTTGCACACCCTTGCACAAAGCTCATAATTGTTTTAGCTCTTCGCCCGATACAACTAATTGTCTATTTCATAGTTGTCGTCTGCATTTTTAAATTTGATTTTAACGCCATATTGTGTACATCTACAGTAAAACCTCTCTATTACGACCACTAAAATTTGTTAATTATTAGGGTGTTTACGATAGGTGACCGCTTAAAGCAAGGTAACAGTGAAACAGAGAGCTCCTTTATGAGCTTTCTGTTTCACTGTAACCTTGCTTTAAGCTGTCACCTCTCTATTATACAATCAATTAGCCTTCGTTTTGGTGGTCGTAATAGCGACGTTTTACTGTAATTGAATTATTAAAAACAAAAAGTCGTCAAAAATGGACAAGATGTAATGGCTTACCCTATTTGCAGTCTCAGGGCTTAATGAGTTAATAGCCGAAGAATGCATCAGCAAATCGGTGGCATGCATGCTTGGTGTTCTGCAACCTTTTAACATAGACACCTGCTAAAACGGAGCATATTACTTTGTACAGCCCACATAATTTCTCCAAAACACCATCTATTGATAACAGAAAATGCATTGGAACTAGACTATTGTAGAACAAATCTTGACAAAATGCTATTCTGAGGCAAAAAGAAAATACACGTTAGGACAACAGTGCCCCCTCCCTACAACGGCCATCCCAACAACGATTTCCTCCTTACAACGATCCTTGCAGCAGTTCCCTAACCAAGGACACTTATATCTAACGCTTTTACTGGTCTGCTACAATTTGTTCTGCTGTGTCGTCTGCTGGTTTTCTCAATATTACATGAAGAACATTTTGACAGAAAAAAACTTAATGAGAAGTGACAAAAATCTTGAATCCGGATCAGACGCCGCGTTACGGCGAACAACGCACATATTTTTTGTCTCTCATTGGGTGTCGTTGTAGAGAGGGAGGGCTGTAGTTCTTGGGGGATTCTTCAGACTACATCATTGACACAGTTTCGAAGTGGTGTTTGGGCATGTTCGATCAGTTGGTGTCCCTACACCTAAACCAACATTGGACATTACAAAATAGTTATGAACTTACAGCATGCAGATTTGTGTATTTGTGTGCCATTATTTTTGTGACCAGTCATATACTTAGCAATATTTCATATTCAAAAAATTCTAAAAATATTAAATACATGTATGAAATACATGAACTTGACTTTTTGCCAAAGTCTCCTTTGGTATATAGCTTTATTATTTACAGTAAAACCTCTCTAATATATTACGACCACAGGTACTTCACACATACATCAATTTTTTTTACTAGACTTCTATAATAATTATCTAGACTAGACTTCTATAGGGCTTATATATATTTTATTTTTTGGTAATAGATCTTGATGTATGTGTCAAGTACCTGTGATTACGACCTCTAAAATGAAGGCAAGTTTATTGTATAAAAGACAGCTTAAATCAAGATGACAGTAAAATAAAAAGCTCCTACAGGAGCTTTTTGTTTTACTGTCACCTTGCTTTAAGCAGTTACCTGTCGTAGACACCTAACATTTACTGTACTTTCAATCTGGTTTAAACAGCCCCCAGTCTTAAACAGCAGACATGGTCTTAATAAGAGGATTTTACTGTCAGATTAAAGGCAGTGGTTTGTCAATAAATTGACCATTTTTGACACACGTGCTTTATAAAATGCAACAACATGGATAGTTTATATAATTTGCATAAATCAAATTTTATTGCGCATGTCAACGAGCAAGATAAATGAGCTACAGTAAAACCTCCCTATCACGACCACTAAATGAGGACTCGATTACTGCACAAAAGACAGGTGACATCTTAAAGCAAGGTGAGCGTAAAACAGAAAGCTCCTAAAGGAGCTTTCTGTTTTACGTTCACCTTGCTCCCAGAAGTCACATGTCGTAAACACTTATTAATTAACACAATTTAATAATAGTCACAATAGAGAGGTTTTACTGCAAAATGCCAGCATATAACATGGAAAAGAAAACAGATCACTCATACATCACCCACCATACAGTCAATTATCATTATGTGCAGTGTTTGAGATGTTGCTTTAATTCTTTTCCCGTTTAACCCTTTCGTTGCCAAGTTTTTTCGTCTGCTTTAACTCTCTTACCGTCAACATATCGTCTGCGTAAATTGGTAGTGTCGTCTGTAACGATTTTAAAGTCAGCTTAAGAGCTGTTTTGACTGAAGACAGTTCGATACGAGTGTCAAACATGTTGGGTCCTGATCAAACGCCGCGTTACGCGGCGTCTGATCAGGATCCGAACTGTTTTAGGCTTGTTTTGAAACTTTTTTCTGACATACTTCTTTAAATATATCTTTGAAACGATATTTCATACAGCAGTATCGAAGCAGACGACAATATGGCAGTGAAGGGGTAAAAATACCACGATCAATTTGGCGGAGAAGGGGTAAAAGCCTGAGTGGCAAATAGTTTGGAACCTGGTCAGGCGGCTGGTACTTCGGCCTCTCTGGTCAGGTTACAAGCTGTTTCAAGCACTACCCATTCCTTACGTCCCTGTAAAATGGTGATACTGTTTTCAGCGGTTGAGACAGTTGGTTGGTTAACACATTCAACCCTAGCGACGAGTACAGTCGTCATTTACAAACAGTGTACCTGTGATGATTACACTTGTCATATGCAAACAGTGTTGACCCTGATCAGAGGGCTCCTTAAGGAGCCCTCTGATCAGGGTCTTCACTGTTTGTAATTCTGCAATATATTGTTATAATCATCCCCAAATAGTCAAAAAAAGACTAGACGTATTTTGAAATTGAAATTGTCTATTAAAAGTTTCAGGGGTGAATGAGTTAAGATAAATTGTCAACATGGTCAAATATCCTTTGGGAATTTTAACAGTTTATTTCATTGCGTTTTGTGCTTCGTGACGTCTAAACAACATCAAAAGTGGGGAACATTTTATGTATTTCGCCACCGCCTCAACCTATTTAAGCATAGTGTCCCCTAAAGGGGACATTGGCAAACAGTGTAGACCCTGATGAGACGTCGCGTTACAAGGCATCTAATCAAGATATGCACTGTTTGCTATTGCATAACTTGTGAAATGTTCTGCTGTATGAAAATAAATGCATTGTCCTAGTATCACCCTTGTATAGCTATAATAAAATTAAACACGTATTCTAACACACTTCGCGCACGCCCCTAGATCTATATAAACAATGAAGCGACTTGTCTGTGTTTGAATTAAGAAATGATAAATTCATACCAGTGGTTTATCATGCAATCGAACACTGGTAGGAGTTGAGATGCGTAGTAATTTAATCACGAGGCCTTTAGGCCGAGTGTTTAATTACAAGCATCTCAACGACTACCCGTGTTCGATTGTTAGATAAAACACTGGTATGAATTTACTATTTCGATTCTAACACATAACGGCGCTACATTTCTTGGCGTAGCCATATGACGTTACGTTATCTCTAACGTTTTAGCGCGTGAGTGTTTTATTGAAAATTCAAACACTGAATCGTTCGTTCTTTATTTATAGAATTCTCAATTAAACACTCACGCGCTGTAACGTTCTAACGTGACGTCATATTGCTTCAAAAATGCGTACGCCAAGGATGTTGGCCGTTGCTTCGGTTCAAATTTAGGTTAAATTATTTGTTAGAATCGAAATAATAAATGAATACCAGTATTTTATCTTTCAATTGAACACGGGTAGTCGTTGGGATGCTTGTAATTAGACAACTCGACCTAAAGGCCTCGTGATTAAATTACTACGCATCTCAACTCCTACCAGTGTTCGATAACACGATAAAACACTTTTATGAATTTAGTATTTCTTAAATAATTAACACAATCTAGTGGTCGTAATTGAGAGGTTTTACTGAATGATGATGGAGTGAATAGTTAGCCCAGAGCAATTCTTATTTGTAAACACTTTGTTCGTGCTCGCCTGTTAAAGTCGCGACATGAATACATTTGCATAAACAGTTTGGATCCAGATCAGCCGCCGCGAAAAGTTGCGTCTGATCTGGATCCAAACTATTTGACCTTCATCTGAGGGACACAGGTAGGTCTATGATTCGGGGTATACGACAGTGAAGGGGCTAAGTGTTATTGAAACAGTGTTTAAATGCAATGATGTGTGCGTATGTTTATGTTATCTTGTTTTTGTTTTTGTCGGAATTCATATTCATATGCACGCCTTGTTAAAGAGATATATTTCAATTCTAAACTTCTAAAACCTCAAACGGACAACTTCAATTTTCAATCAAGTGTAGCCCAATGTTGACTGTTTAGACTGATTTTTATTATAATCGATAAATCATTAAGACAATGACAACTAGATCTAGTACAGTACCAAGGCCGAGGGTTTCTAAAGAAGCCATAAGATCTGCGTCTGCAAATGATTCATATATAGGACATGAGTATTTGTCAAAGGATCTTGTACACAGTTTGAAAGGGACGAGTATACTCGTCGCTAGGGTTCAATGTGTTAACATCAGTTGAATAACCCCGGAATATGCTCCAGGAAAAACATACTTGCTTCTTGCTCTGTTGATTTCGATGTTTACAGTGATATATTTGTATAGTGACTGTATATGTAGTGTTAATTAAGGCTGGATAATTATATGTAGTTTGTTTCAC